>OX458320.1:5092881-5520813 GCA_949768715.1 Dascillus cervinus | reverse complement strand
AACACTTAAGTTTGTATCACAAGCGAACCAGTTCCTTTCACACGAAGTGAAGTGATTAGTTTACCTCCCCCGTTACCGTTGCTGTACGACCGCTTCGATACCTCAGCTACCGATTATTTCAGATCACTTGTAAAAGTGAGGCTAAATTTGTTGTTACTGCCAATCGAAATGTGGTTTCATAGATAGGCTTATGGCAAAAGAGGAAATGGCTTAGTACGCCACCTCAATGTTGTGGCTTAAGTTGCTTGAAGTCAAAACAAAAGAAGGAGACCCAAGCCACGAAAGTCCTTTCCATAAAAAAAAGCCGGCCAACAACGCAAGTGAAACAAGAAATTCTGGAGCTGCAAAAGAAAACCTTGGAAGCAGTGTCAGGAGAATTTGGGCCCATATGGATATTAATGCTTGTCTTGTGTGGACAACACTCAATATTAAATATCTTGATAAGATAATTAGGTTCTTATTGTTGAGCCAGATGAAAGAAAGAAAAACAGAAGAAAATCGAAATGCCCCCGAAGATCAGCGCAATTTTATTACACAGAGACGTACCCAAAGTTTTGATACCCTTATCACGTTCAACGTGTTGAAGCATTGAATCGAGCAGTAGATCCCAATTTTGCAGATAGGCATTGAGAAAATAAGCAGAAATTCCTCATTGAGAGCCCGATTTCAAGTTCAAGATTTGCAACGGTGCAAATCGAAGTCACCATGGGAACGACACATAACGAGTTGCAACGGGTCACATCCTAATTTTAAGTGTTGACTGGTTTTGCGGTCAATTCTAGATCTAAAAATATTCAGCACTTCTACAATTTAGACTACACAGGATACAATTTTATTTGCAACTGTAACAGAATGTTTCCATTTGAAAACTAATACAAACGCCATATGAAATAATTTTTCATCGTTCATGAAATTTATTTCGAAATTAAAAAAAAACTTTTTCATGTTATTTTTATTTCAAATGAAAAGTTTTTCCTGCTGTCAAATCGTGAAAACTTCACACAGGATGCTTTTAATAAAGGAGCGTTGATGAAAGCTAATTATTGTGCGATTCATTTTTAAATGCAACTGCATTTATGTCAATCATATCATATCACATGTGATTGAAATTAAATAATTTATTACTTTCAATATTTTCATTAATGATCGCGATTATGATAAAATTAAGTTCGTAATTAGAAGAGTTTTAATTGAAACATTCACGGGTCATTCGGGCGCATTTCATTAAACCAAAGCGGGATACAGACTAGTTCAGTTAATTTGTAGCTCGACTCGCTACGGTCCGCGCTTGTCTATTTAAATGGAAATGTAACTGTTTTATGGATATTTGAAAAGTTTCAATTAGTTTTTCTGCTCGAAAGGTTGGGTCAGATTATAAATACTTTTATTGAATACGAAATCGGCCATATGCGCCCGCTTCGAAGTGACTTTTTCTCTCATTTTATAAATCCTAATCGCTGCAATAAATTTGTCCCACTCGCAAGTCCACTTACCTAATCGCAAGTTAACAGTGTGGATGTAACTTGCGAGTGGAAAGGGCGGGTGCCTCATATACACACCGCGATCGATAAGCACGAGGGGCTTTGTGTTTAAACGTAAATTCTCTAAATTGCCTGCTGTCTCCTGCCCGCAGTTCATCGTTTTTATAATTAATCGGCCATTTTGCAAAAGAATGTTAAAAATATTTAGGCAAAATTTTAAACGCGTCATATCTGTTTAGTACGAATTCAGCAAAATATACAAGACGATATGTTCTTATGATTTCATTTCTTCATTGAAAAGAAACCTATACAACTAAATCGACACTTCACGCTGTACCTTTATGACGCATGCCAAACCCTCTTTCAATCTTTGAGATTCAACCCACCACGAAATAACACGACGTTATTGTTCTGAAGCGTTAGCGTTCCAGTTTGAAATAGCTTAAGATACTGAAACCAAAATATGCCTACGAACATTCCTTCTGTTTTACATAGTTATTCTGTAAGCGACGGTAATGCGTCTTTTAAAAAACAGTTGATAGAACCATTGTCCCTCAGTCCAACCTTGATGATAAAGTTCAATGCTCACTTAATAATGATGTGATAGAAGCAATGATAAGAGATTTGTCGAATGAAATACTACATAAAGCTACTGAGCCCAAAATAAAAATCCTCTCATAAAATCATCCGTGTTTAAGCCTTTCCCGAAATCTGGTTTTAGAAAAAGCCGGCAAGAAATCGACAGCAGAAAAATCAAGAATCTGCACAAGCACTCTGAAACAACACAAGATGAACTGGAAAGAATCAGATCTTTAAAGTTGAAGAAAACGAACATTACAAGAATCTATTCCCAAGAAACACAAAATGTAGTAAAAACCAACGAAAAGAAAGAAGGAGATTCTGATATAGATTTACCCTTAAATGTCAATAAAGATTAAAAACGATTGGTAAACACAAACTGTGCATTTGCAAATTTTGACAAAGAACAAAAATCCAGTCGACGCGATGGCTGGATGGTTCAGTGATAAGAGAACCAAACTTCGGTACTAGAAGCACGGAAGCTGCTAGTTCGAATTCCGAAGTCGGAAAATTTTGTCGATCCATTCCGAATCATAGATAGAAAATGTAGTTAATCCAAGAGCAAAAATATTGTATGGCGTACACATTGCAATTTATAATCTGAACCATTATCACAGAAATGTATAATATAAAACAGAAAAAGAAAGAATGTCTTTAAGGTAAAGACAATGCCCAAAATATTGCGTGGCAATAAGCACTTGGCAATTTTTAGAGCACTTAAAGATGCATACATCAGCGTTTAAGATAGTTACTTCTTCGAGAGTATTATCAAGACAAATAATGGAAAGTAAAGAAATCAAAGTTGACGAATTGTCGTTAAAACGATTGAGGAAATACTCGTAGATTGCGAACGGAGACCTCAGAACACATATGGTATTTCTGTTCGTTCTACGAACTACACCAGTACTATCCTAAGATAGTTTTCCAGGAATTAATGCTCCATACAATAAATACTCTGGGTGCTTTTCCACCCGTTAAGAGAGTAGTTTCAGGCTTGTACCACTATTCACTATTCGAAGGTATTTACCATTTAATCCAAAACTATATAAAATTACCATTGCTTAATCTTCTCATTGTTTTCATTGGCGATCCTACGCCAATTGGGGGTTGAAATGGATTTTGCAATTGGCCCAATAAACTTGTTTTCTGAAGCAAGAAAACTCATCATATTAATATATCTGTAGAGTCAGCACATGCCATGACTGAAGAATAGGTGAAGTCGGCTGAAAATTCGGCTTCATCAGTTTTCTTCAAACTTTCTGAGTATTGATTTGAAGACGATTGGATGGATTGTGCGCGTTGCATATTTTTGTGTTAATTGTGTGGTAATTAATTTTATCCTTGATTCTTGAACTTCTCAGGATGGTCACCAAGTTAAAATGGAGCATTTGCTTAGAAGTGATAAAAAAAGGAGCTATATTCGTTTGTTGGCACCTGTACTGCCAATCCGGCGCACGGATATATGCAAAGAAGGGCCTGCCCAATCTGTGCACTGATATGTTTTAATTAAGTTCAACTAGGTTAAACCCGCAGGCGTACCGACATTTTTGAATTTGAATTATAGATCCCCTTGATATCAACGAAGTATAAAAGAATATTTTATTCTACATGGTCAGACACCACAAAATCCGTAAAAAAATGTGACGTGTGGCAAGTAACCGTTGATTGCAAAGAATATTTGGCAATACATAACAGCAAAAAAACATAACAGAAATGTGCGAAACTTGAAGGCCTTAAATAATGAGGATATAAGATCTTTTGACATTCTAAATTTGTAGCATTGTTTTAATATGTTGTTGTGAAATGTAAAAATGTGGAATGTAAAAATTGCCACTGATACTGCTACTATCAGCAGACATGAAACAGATGTCACAATATGAAGAAAGGTATGTTGGAACCTTCATCAGAGACATTTGATGCGAAACTATGCAGTTCGAGCCAAGTATCACTATTAATTGAAACAAATCTTACATCTGTTGGGGTGTTCCAAGAATAGAAAGCACCGATTATTTCCCAATTTTCATTTAGATTTGCAAAGAAACTAATTAAAATATATAACAATGCAGGAGAGAAGTTCTCGCCCTAAACGTATGTTGGAACCCTTATCAGAAGCAAGACACAAGCAGAACAGAAATGTTGTGCTTGCCATCAACCAGTTCTTTGATACTGAAGCTATACAGTTCGAACAAACTATCACAAATCTCATCTTAATTTTGAAAATCTAAAACAGGCCGGGTTTAGCAACCCAAGGCGAAATTTCACAAGATATGAAACTACGCAAGATCAATGTTGCGCAACAGGGAGAGCAACAAGCAACTGGCAAACAAACGATAATTTTATCGACAAACAGAGAAAGATGAATCACAAAGATGAAGTTCACTCCGCATCATATTTTACGCACACCAATTGCCCTCCTAATAATCAGTGGTACATGATCAAGGTATACATGATAGCCGCAAGAGAAGACCTGAACTACTCAAAAACACAATGACTTATAATATTTATCAACTTGTTCCTCGAGAATTTCCCTCAATCAGGCCCAACTATACTACAAAGATTAAAAAATACTGATCTTGATGTTGGGACAGATGTTCCTTTCTTAACATATGTGTAAGATGAGGAACCATTGAACACTGTATAAAAAACGACAGAAAATGCTTGTGTGTTTTCAGATGACTACCCAAAAGAAAAAAGCAATATGGCTAAACTATTGAATTATTACCAACGAATTGATTTTCCATTCTATAAGCATGTGATTTGTTTGTTCTTTGTTAGTTTTATTAACTCGTGGCTTGTCGACTGAAGTATAAGTGATTACATTGTTTCTTAAAATACTTATAAAAAGGAGGAAAAAAATAAAATCTTGTGAATATCGCTTCTTGATTTTAAAATCACTAGAACACATAAATGGAGAACAAAAGAAATATGGCAAGGAGTGGAAATCGTGTCATCCAGTACCAGGCACTTTTGAAACAGAACACTGTCGTGGTATGGTCACCGGGAGGGAAAGGTAGAGAAGAGCAACCAATTATATAAGTATTATCTTGAACCACTGGAACCGTACGACATTGTTGTTTTCCATCTAAATTATTAATTTGTGAGAATTACCCAGAATTTTAGCCTATGTACTCTACCTCAACTAGAAATAGGCATACGCATCCAATGGCTGCAGCACTTCACAGATGTAAAATGCAATACTGCCTTAATTATGTTCTTATCGTCAAGACAGGAACCCTCCACAGGGTTACCACGCATATACATATAGACGGTAGCAAAATCCTACTGCAATTACAGAAATAATGACAATAAGTTAAATGATGTTTTGTTTCAATATGTTGTATACATCGTGGCAGCATTTCGCTCCGTGATTTTAATTCATTCAGTATTATTAAACTCAAGTTAATTAGTGACGGTGCAGATGCTGTAATTTGCTTTGAAACTGGATATCGTTTCTTTCCTGTAGTCAAACAGCTACAACCGACGGTTTGTAAAAAATCGACCTTTATCAAACATCTTTTGAATTTGAAATAAAATAATGAATTCCAGTGAATAACGTAACTAAATTACAAAATCGAGTTAAGACGACCAAGTTTCTTAACCGCGAGACAATGTCAAGATAACTTAATTATTTCAGGAGTGTGCTCAGTATTCATCGTTCATAATCTTGTAACGAGTAAGTAAAGATAAATCTCTTGTATTGGCATTTCGCCTCTTCATTAACTTTGCACACTTCAAAAATTGTCTTTCCTTCCGTCTCCTCGTCAGCCGGTTCGATATTTATGGAACCACTTTATAACACCGAGAGTTGTGAACGTTGCCAAAACCGACGATATTGAGGGGGAAAAGTTTTCTTAATAGTTGTCAAGAGATCCCTCACGAACTCGGAGATTGCGACCTTTCGAAAATAGTTTGGCTTTGAACATGACCTCGCAATTGGAAACACATGTTGCACTTCTTTTGGTTGTTAGATAAATCGATGTTTAAGGTTATATTTATAAGTTTCAATTACGACCAGTTTACTTTATCGATTTTGAATAGGTATATTAGGGAATATTTCGAGAAAAGTAAGTCATCATTGCTGTCATATTCGAAGAAACGCATTTCTGTTGAAGCCTTTGTGATAAAGTAAGCTCATCCATCTGTTCACAATTAGTGTTTTACTTGGCTTTGTAACTGAAACAGTCCCGAAGAACATTGTTATCCAAGTTTGTTGACAATATATAAGAAAGTTTGTTTTTGATGGCAACTCCAAAAAAAATTAATTCCAAATCAAACTGAATAATTCCCAGTCTGAATTTGAAAATGTCGTACTGGTTACTTGACAGCAAGGAACTAGAAGATTTGGAAAGCGATTTGCTTTGTATTTTTGGTCACTTTTAAAATAAATAAAACTGCTCCTCAGCTTTTGGCATATTGATATTTTATACTATAAGAAATTTTCGATTGCCAATGAACCGTTTTTATTGTCAGGACTAAGTGCTGAAACGCACTTTTCTTATTCTTGAAAAAATGTTCTTTATCGATTTTTAGAGAACAACATAACTTTTAGAACGAAAAAGGACAGAGCTGCATTCGAAAAAGTAATTACCAATATTTAAGCTCGGCCAACTGGAGCAAAAATCTATTATACCAATAAAGGTTTTGGGATATTCCTACAACTAAATTATAGAAGTTATATAGAGCATTTACACATCGTGACTTGCTGAATACGGAAAAAACTGTTAAATTTAGACATGGTATGGCATCCGCGAATAAATTGATATTGGAAATGGAAAGCATACTATCAACACTCTAGGTGCATATCCACCGATTAACAGAGTTGTGTCTGATTTATCACTATTCTATGGATTTAAATATCCTGTTCACTAAACCTCTACGCAGAAGTATTTATCATTTAAATACATCCAGGACTAAGGTGACTTTACGTGACCTGTTATTTAATTTTGTAGGTGACATTACTCCAATTGGAAGAGATGATATGGATTTCGAAATTAGTTCGTTAAATTTGTTCACTGAACTGAGAAAAGTCAATGTCGATCCTTCTGAGATTTACAAGAATATTGTGGAGGAACAGTTTTTGGATAGATCTAAGTTACGAGCTAATCTCGATAATGCCACCATTGACATAAACTTAAGATTTTTGAAGATCTTACGGATATTCAGAAATTAATGATAATTTAAAATGTAAAAGGCCAGATCTGCATTCAAAAAAGTACTTGTCAATATTTGAGCCTCGCCAACTGGAGCAAACATGGCAAGAATCCACCAACTACAAATATCAATAAAGGTTTTGGGATATTGTTACAACTAAATTATAGAAGTTATTTAGAGCATTTGCACATCGAGCCTTGCTGAATACGGAAAATCTAGACGTGGTATGGCATCCGCCAATAAACTGGTATTGAAAATGGAAAGCATGTTTTTAAATGCAAAAAGGCAGATATGCATTCTAAAAAGCAATTGTCGACATTTGAACCCCTTCAACTGGAGCAAACATGCCACAAATTCGCTAACCACGAACACCAATAAAAGGTTTTCGGATATTGCAAGAACAAGTCAATAACAAAAGTCTGCATGCAGCAGAAAGAACATTTGCACAACGTGACTCGCAGAATACGGCAAAAACTGCTAAATATAGACATGGTATGGGCATCCGCGAATAAATTGATATCTGCATTCGAAAATGTAATTGTCAATATTTGAGCCCCAGCAACTGGAGCAAACATGACAAGAATCCACTGACCACAAATATCAATAAAGGTTTTTGGATATTGCTACAACTCAATTATACCAGTTATATAGAGCATCTGCACATCGAACTTTACTGAATACGGGAAAACTGCTAAATCTAGACGTGGTATGGCATCCGAAAATAAACTGGTATTGGGAATGGAAAGCATCTTTTAAAATGTAAAAGGCCAGATCTGCATTCGAAAAAGTAATTGTCAACATTTGAGCCCCGCCAACTGGAGCAAACATGGCAAGAATCCACTGACCACAAATATCAATAAAGGTTTTTGGATATTGCTACAACTCAATTATACCAGTTATATAGAGCATCTGCACATCGAACTTTACTGAATACGGGAAAACTGCTAAATCTAGACGTGGTATGGCATCCGAAAATAAACTGGTATTGGGAATGGAAAGCATCTTTTAAAATGTAAAAGGCCAGATCTGCATTCGAAAAAGTAATTGTCAACATTTGAGCCCCGCCAACTGGAGCAAACATGGCAAGAATCCACCGACCACAAATACCAATAAAGGTTTTTGGATATTGCAACAACAACTCAATAATAGAAGTCTGCGTTTGTTATATTAGCTCAGCAAATTTTTCACGCTCGTTCGGCGACGGCGTTTTGTAATATTTGAGTAGAAACTTGAACAAATTTGAAAATAACTCAATTTGGTTACGTGGCTCACAGTTCTACAGCGAGATCGCCACTACGTCGTATTTTTTGAGCCGCGTTACAAACACAGTTTGGATTAGGACCGGTTTATCAAGCCACATAGCTGCTAGTTTAATACGGTCTACCAGCAACAATTGTTGTAGTTATCGAAACGATTGTTATTAACTATCGGTTAAATTTAGCTGCACAATGATAGACCGATGAAGGATGAGTTTATCTTGTAACCCAAAATTACAACATGATGATGATAGAACAGAAGAGAATATTTTTCGAGTCGCGCTACAAACTGAAACTGAATTAACTGATGAACGATGGTTATCTTGTAATCCAAAACTTGAAACGGATAAAACGGAAGAATGTATAGTCGCCATTAAAACGGAATAGACGACTTTCTGATTGAACGATTAAAGCGCATCTTGCTTCTACGTCTCTTTTGTGTGTTCCTTCGCCCATAAAAATTCCACAATATCATTTTTAGGAATCGAATTTAAAGCGGCACGCTATCGACGCTACAAGGACAGATCTGCCAATACTTTCTTTTTCCTATCTCTGGTTCCGGCCTTGTGCGTTTACAGACGAGAAAATAAAGAAATATTATTGTTTGCTACGCAAACACAAGCCGCGAATTACAGGATTTGTTAGATTGAATTAGAGTTGGTTAGTTAAGTTAAATTTAATAAAGGAGGAACGGTTGAAAGCGGGTCAACTGATTAAGACGGGCAATTACCAGTAGATAAATAAAATTTGTCAAGTAATTAGATCTTGAATTTGAGTAAACTTAATTCGCTTTCATTTAGCGTTCATGTGGAAAAGAATTTACAGTTTCTTTAAGTTGAAATAAATTGCATTCTATTGTTCTTAATAACCCACAAATATTATACAGGGTTCCAGAAATGTGACATTTTCGAAGATATACTGTAAAATTAAATTGTAGTGCAAAAAATTGGACAAGACCTTTAGTACTGTCAGCTAATCTTTCCACGGTCGCCAAACTAAAATGTTTTGTAACTATATTACATGCACACACATTGTTCAAATAGCCGCAATTTCAATGCAGCTGTTATTGAAGTAAATTAAAATTAAATTAATTTCAATTTGTATGTTTCAAAATCCATAATTTATTGTTGTTGTTCAACGAATATTGTCCAACTGTTTCCTATTTTAGACATTATTTTTTGTTCTATTCATTCCACTATTTGCAGTCCGTGGAAATGCAAAGTATCTAAATTTGTTGCCAACCTTCCAACTGTGTGAAATGATAAGCCTATTGAAGGCAACTGAATAGCGGCTGAATAACTTTGTTATCTTATTTTTAAGAACTAAAATTGTGTTATTTTGTGAAACGCGAACAAAGCAGAGACTCAAAATAGTACTCTCTAAAAACTATCATTATCACAAGGTTTAAAAGCTCCTTCGCTAATATTTGCCCAACTACTTGAAATAAAAGCTCGAGATTTTACGTGGGAGTGTACAACTCACATAAATGCAAAGGCTTTGTTGTTATACGGCACAGTTACGAACTTGCCATTATTAAAACTCACTACAAGATAACAGCACGAAGACAAATGACAAATGAACTTTCTCTCGAAGCGGAAGGAAGCATCGGAAGATTGAATAACGTGCGAATAGAGAAATATAATTGGTTGGATGCGATCCACAGCAAAAAGCGAGTTCCTCATTTGTGTGAAAACGCGAAAAGAACCGAAATAACATTCGTCTTTTAAACAAGGTATATATATATATTTGAGAGATGTAACTGCGGGGAAGAACGCAAAAAAAAGGTTAATGATTGGCTGGTAAACCAGTGTGAATGGAATGTCACCGAAATAGCTTAGGATGAAAAAACGCGTTGCAAGGAACTTCCAGTACTATCACTTTTTTGCAGATCGGAAAAAAACAATTTTCCCGAAAGCTACAAGATTATTCAACGACCCCAACACCTTCAAACGGTGTTATATAAATTCAATATTAATCCATGGACATAGGAAGATTATGAAGTGATAATTTTACCAACAAAGAAATACCCAGAATGATAAAAAAAATTTTAGAACTCGCACACTGGCAAAACCTACACTTCTCTGTCGTATTCCCTTAAAAGGTGGAACAAAGCGCAGCATCTTTTAGAGATGCGATATAATTACAGCGCAAACCATCCTAGCAAAAATGGTAACGTTCGCTGAATTTACATTGGAAATGGCCAAGGTCTTCTGTGGTGTCCAGATTAGCTTCCCTTACGAATCTGTTTCAGCACTGTTTGCAAGGTGTTCAAATCAATATTTGTTGAAACTGTTAGAGATAAGAAAGAAGATGATGAACCTAATTAAAATGTGGGTGCAACTGAAGCATATCCTTCCTTGTACGTACCAAGAAAATGTAAATTTATTTATCCAGGCTACATATCAAATATGATTATTCGATCCCAGTTGAAAGTAATTTCCCACGTAAGGGCACTTTCCGCATTGAAACGTTGATTGGACAAATTGCGGTCGCTATTCAGCCGATACATTAATAATTTAAATTTTTACGAAGCCGAAATTTCGCTAAGCGATAAATATGTAACAACATGGTCGCATCCAACGACTTTTTTCCCTTGTCGTGGAATTTTTGACACCTCAATCAAAAAATCATTGGAAATTGATTAAATTAACAGAAATTGTGTTGTGGTGTTTGATGAAAGCAGACAAAATTTTTATTTTCTTATCAAGGAATTATTAAAATTGTTAAATTAGAAATTTTTAATTCAAATTAATTCGAAATAAAATTATAGCCAATCCAATTGAATAAACAAATCGGAAATTGATTTAATTAGCAAAAAATGTGCTGTAGTGTTTGAAGAAAACAGCTGAAAACTAAATTCAAAATTAAAATTGATCAATCAGAAGTTTGTAATTCAAATTAATTAGAAATAAAATTGTGGTCAATCAAACTCAAACTTTTCAAGGCAAAGGGATCGGTAGGCCGTGCTTTTCGGCAACTTTCTCAATTTACTGCCGAAAAATGTGACATTTACAAGGTTTTTCCTCATGTGTGAACAATGAATTTTGAGTTGATAATTGGAGCCAAAAGATTTCTTGCTCCGTATTCATAAAGCAAATTGTGCCTGGCTAAATTAAATGGCATCCAGGTTGCGAACACGCATTACCGATCGCCCAAACGTGGCAAAAATGTTAAAGAATATTTAATTCATCACGGGCAGATAGAACCGAAAGCCACCTTCAAATGTGATTTGTGCAAACAGGGTTGGATTCAACGAGAAAGTTGCAAGTGAATTACCACGTGTGTCGTTTGATGGTATTATATGGTGGGATGCACAAATATTTCTATGTAGGTCTCACATTATTGACATTTATCATCGCCGAAAATATTTTCACCAAACCAACCAATTCATACTACGATTTTAACGAAAATACGTGTCAACATTTTGTGCGTTTCATTTTAGAAAATTATTTACTCATTTAAGGGAAGTTATAAATAATTGGATTGTTTACTATCAATTAGCCTTCCAAAGGATTGCAAAAAAGGAATGAAAAATTATGGCAGTCATTATGGGAATAACAAACAATTCCGACGAACACAATTAGTGTGCTATTGATCTTGTTCGACTTCCTTATGGCACTGAAAAATTTTTGTGGCGACATTCCTTCCACTTAATTAATGAATTGCTCCAAATGCTCAAAAATCGGCACGATACTGACCATGCATGGGAATATTGATTTTCGCCAACCCGGTAGGGACGTCCCGAATCGGCGACTACTCTTCTGCACTTGCAATAAATTCCTACACAATGCGCGTTTTAATCCACGCGAAAATTTTCAACACATTCTAAACAATAGGGGTCAAATTAATTCGACGTTATCGCCGGATCCTCGCATAAACAGACTCGGACACGTTACCATCAAATTAAATGTCCAAACACATTTCGAGATCCTGGAAAAAGACAAAGCGGTTGCTTGCAGGTCGAAGGACGCTTGGATAATGCTTTTTACTTGAGAAAACCCCACGTTGATTTATTTGTCGGCCGTGGATCGCCTCTCTGATTAACGCGGACGTTTTCTCGTTTTTAAAAAATTTATATCGGGTGTGACATAATTTTCAGTCGAGGCCACTTCGCCGGTAAATCAAATTTACTGCAAGCAAAAAAACTTTCGCCACGAAACGCCTCTTCAAACCTCCAATAAGAAGAGTTATGAAATGTAATTTAGTCTGTCCATTGTCTGTTGGGAGGTTAATTGGTAATTACTCAGACGCAATTTTATTTGAATAAAAATTTAATAAATTATGAACCACTCTCCGAGCCAATTACAGTCACACAATTAGTAATTTAATCAGTTTCAGAATGTATTGTTAGAGAATCACTTTCTGAATCCTTTGAATTGTTGACGGAAAATTAATGTTTGTAAGAAAATGCAACGTCATTAAAATGCAAAAAGCGAAAGCCATGTTGCAGTAAGCATACATCAAATACTTCAAATACTAGAAGAAAACTTATCATCAACTTTGTAATTAGATGGAGGAGATAACTGGAAGATACACAAAGCTGCACCGCATCTTCATGTATGGATCGACGTAACCAAAGTAATAAAAGAATGTAAGAACTACACAAGGAAAGGTATAACGGTATCTTGCGCTCACGCTGCAGGAAATGTTTTGCAGCAAAAAGAGCCAGTGAACTGATCTCAAAATGAACAACATCTATGAATCAAAGAGAAAACTCGAAAGCTATCAACTTTGTAGTTATACTCGAAGATTCTGTTCTTCTATCTATCGATGCAACCAAAACACAATAGAGTAATGAAAGAATGGAAGAAAATACGCCACGGTGCCTAGATTGGAATTCCAAGAAGAAAACAGTTTACCAACACCATAATAGTAGGTCTAAACAAACCCGTCAAATAAATTACCATGAACCAAACTGTTCATACGATCCAACTATGAACGTGCAGTAAGCATAATTCAGAAGAAGCAGACGAAAATCGAAAAACAAGGGTAAACAGCTTCTTAAACCAAATATCACAACATCTTGAAGAAAGGACCACCATAGCTTCAAAACACATAATACATAAATATTGTATTTTACCGGCCTGATATTTAGTTCAAGTTTTCGTAACAATTGGGCTTATATCGTAAGCATCATTATAGAGATAAGTTGTTCGGGGATTGTATTCAGTTGAAAAACGTCTGGCTGAAAAACAAGAAAATCGTACGATTGAAAAAGGGCGATGAGAGGGACCAGTGTTCCAAGAGATCCGACTCAGAGGCAAAGGCACACGAGCCAAACCCCTTATTTGACATAAGTCGCACTAATTCTTATGCATGTGTAAAAGCCACTTCTAAAGGTGGCCTTCGAGGCTTATTTTGTGATTCTAAAATGGCTGGATTTAAGGAAGCACAAACTGATTCCCGTTGGGCTGAATCCAATTGCCAACCTACAGGATCCGCCCATAGATTTGAATACCTAATAAACTAAATGCATTCTCCAGCATTTTTCATTAATTGCGCTTGTTCCTTGGTCAGGGAACTTTCTATGAAGAATTTTCTACAACTGGTAACTGGTAACTGACTGCAGTTAGTAAGGAAAACAGAGAATAGAAAGAAGTACAATGATACAAGGTCATTATTTTTAAGTGACTTTCCCCCTGTACTTATCATATTGTTAATGAATAATAAATTACATTGAACAGAGACTTCAAAACGAACTTATCAAAACAAATGTCACTTTTACCCTACTTGACAGATATGAATTTGAGCTTCCATTAAAACCATCACTAGATATTTACTTTAATTTATCAAATTACTGAAAGTGAATATTATAAAATGATTCTAAACTCTCAAAAAAAAAAAAACCAAAGCGAAAGTTAGAAGTTAGTGAAGATTGTGAAACATAAACTGTGACATAAACATTAACGTTTGTAATTTAGTGTTTTTTTTTTGTGTTGAACAATATTACAATTTTAATAATCTTTTGGGCCGTTTCATCAATAAGTTACTCAATATTTTCAAAAATTTAATATCATGGATCAATGCAAAAATTGCAATGAATTAGGTCATTTGACGCCACAACGTGGGGCTCGAGGAAAATGGTTTTTCCTCCGAACTGACACCAACGTTATTATTAACTTTAGCAATTTTCTTATTAATTATATTAAATTTAGATAGTTTGAGAATTTTGATGTGTAAAACTTTCTTCAAAAAAATTAACAACATTGAATGGGCATTGCTCAACTGGCGTTCAGCGACATTGACCAAAATCAAAGAAGGAAGAGCGAAGCGGACAAGTTGATCGCGGAGGAGGAAGAGGTGTTAAAAGCGGAACGACCATAAAGTTAATTTGAATTAAAAAAAAATTAAAATATGTCTGTGTTAGACATTTCCTGGTCCTGGTGCAAAGGGTGAAACAGACTGTGATAAGTAATACATACAGGCTGTCCCAGAACTCGGGCCCCAGAGAAAACAGACAAATACCGACGACAATTTCGATTCTAAAAATACAAACGAAGACAATTAACTGTGGTAACTTTTCTGACACCTCTTGCTGAAAATTCTTCCCAGCCAAAATGATCGACGGGCCGTGCTTTCATTGTCCCTATGTGTACTAAACATCGAGATCAAGCCAGGTTTTGCCCTTTTGCTCTACCTTCCACACTTTTATACACTGTTCCCATACAAAAACAAATGTAGTAGAAGAAGCTAATGAAGATTTTAAATGAAATGTTTGGATTCTGACCAACGCGATGAACGCATCCAAGACCACAACAACTGCATTGGGCATAGGAATATCAAGAACTAATCCGTGTGTTCTTGTATTTCCAACTTGACGTCCTTTCGTTACTTTTTTTATTCTATAAAAATATTATAATTGGACGAATTTTAAAATCCGAGTCTCAAATAGTTTTATAAGGAACAACAATTGCAACGCAATAGGATAATTTTCTGATTTTGTATAAAGTTGTTCAAAGAAATTCGAAGAAATATCTCCATTTTCATAATCCTTGAAGCTAACTCCGAGTCACGAGACATCAAGAAGTTTCATCGCGCCCCGCGGTTCTAATAATCTCGACGAGCAGTAATAAGGCAATTAATCGCGTAAATAGGGCTCTCATCATGTTTGCCCCTGTTTATCGGTTGTCACCGAAAGAGCGTCGTAAGAAAGCTTTCAGCTTCGAAAAGGAGGTCGACATAAGCTCTTCGTAACGACTCCTCTGGCGTTCTCTTGTTAAAGGCTCGCACGTGCGGCTACAATCGGACGATCCGAAGACGTATACAAATCAAACGAGTCGTTATGATTTTTCTCAAGCGAAATTTTCAACGGAAAGCATCGAACCGGGGACGGAGATGGGGCTAACACGAAATTAGCTCGTGTTTATGAGAAAAAGCTTTTGTGTACTTTAAGTCTCGCTTGCATTATTTATGTTTGAATAACGAGAACGGGATGCACAAGTGCTCGAAGAAAGGGGTTACATCCAGCGTCCTTGGAAAGGACGTGTGTGCGCCTGAAGATTATTAATCAACTCGGTTTCAATTCCGACTAGTAATTAATCAGTCGGCGGTTTCTTTCGGCGCCTTTATTATTTTCATCTCATCGATTGGTTTGAATGCATCGGTTGTGGATGTAATTAAGAACAGTTGATAGTTAAAAATGTCGAAATCGTGCTCCAAGCTCAAGAGGTGAGGTCGCGGTCGTTTGTCGAGCTTTCGGGTCGTCTGTGAATTTTTTGGTTCCATTCTTTGGTTGGAGATTAATGCGCCGAATAATTCGGTGCCTATTCAAATTGCGACTTGCGCCCGGTGATTATTTTTTTGCGAGCGAATTTACCTTTTGAATCCTGTCGCCACGCCCCCGAGCACTTTGCTCCCCACCGTCAGGACGATAGTTAAAACGCATGGTCCTCGCGCGCGCTGCTTCTCTACGCTCCTACGAATTTATCTGGAAATTCGCAGTTTTGCTCTAACAATGGGTACCGTTACGCAAGAAGTGTAAATAGTGACTTTCCTCTCAACAATCCGACTTCCATCTTTTGTTTTTCTTTCTAAACAACGAACTCTTCTTCATTTCGTTTTTCCAACTTGCCTTTCTGTACCCGTAAGTTTGCCTTCACACGCTGTTAATTGTTGTGCGTGCGTTAATTAGTGTGTAAAGTAAGTGCATTCAAACAAGGAGAGCTAAAGAATCCGTATTTTTTTTTATAAAAAATCCGAATCTCAACCCGAAATTCTCGAGTTTAAATTTTATCGAAAAATTCAATATTTGACTGGTGAAGCTTTTAGGAGCTTTTGTCAAGTGTTGAGGAGAAAAAAACGACTTTGAGTAGCTTTTAGAGTCTCGTTATGGTAAGGTTAGTGACACAACGAAAAAAGAACTATCAGTGGCTTTATGAGAACATTCGAGGAATTCTTGAAACTGATTCAGCGAACTTTTATCTCTACGGAAAAAGTACACGAGAAATTCACCACATTCTCCGAAATTTAGTGAGCTCAACCAAAAAATTCCGTAATTATAATGCGTAACTATTTCGATTGTTCCCATTACACCTTTTTTGAACAAGCAAAGTAGAAATAAATTCAACAATGAGCGACTTTTGGCGAACCTTTAGGAACCGCTGCGACGAACTTAATTCGTCTAAAAAGTTTACAGAGCTTTTTTTGTACATTCGAAGAAAGTTCTATTTATCGCGATGGCTTTGTTCGAAAAATGCGAGAAACTTGGTTGGTTCAGCAAATTTTGAAATTAAAATTCAACCGATGTCGGAGCTGCCTATTACATTTCGGATAATTTCTTTTAAGATTAAAAAAAGGAACGTCGACAAATAATAAAAAAGGGACGTCGACAAATTAAAAAAAAAATATTGTAACAAAAAAATTATGCCGCTTTGATTGAAATCATGGGAGACGTAAGTTATAATATAACTTAAACATACTTGGGATAGAAAAATCTGATACTAAGAATTCACGGGGATGCTTGAAATTTGAATTTAAAATTGAATCGCCGCGGCCTACTTTCAAAGCCAAGAAAACTTTCTTCAAAAAGTTTTCGGAGAGGTCTTAACGCGCCTATAACTCTTTCGAGGCTTTACTTGGCAAAATTGTGGTCGTAATGAAATTCCATGAAATTAATATAACTGTTTGCAAATAGTTGGAAACAATTTGAACGGGGCAATGTTAAAATTTTTAAGAATTGTTTTTGGTGTTTCTACACCTTGCTCAAATTCCTGTAAGAACAAAAAAAATATCGGATCCGTGTAAAATAAAAATAATTTAGAGATACCGTCCTGTTGAAATTTCTGTTGGGACTCATTTGTCTCACTTTTGTGTTGAAGCTGAAAGCTTTCGATTACACATCCGACTTGCTCGACTTTCAGCGTACCTGCAAATGTTAGTAGTTGTTCGTCGATTAAAAAAAGTGATAACCAAAATGCATTAAGCCACAAATTTTGTCGAGCTTTTCAACGACACTCAGTAAAGTAAAAATTTAGTGCGATGAAAGCATAACCCACACCTTAAAAAGCATTTCAGAAATTATGATAACAACAAATTTTCCATTTCGGTCTCCTGGATTCTTAAACAATCAAGTAATGGCAACATATACAACAATTTTTGGATATTCAAATATTTCGATATTTTCATTGAAACTATGATAAAAATGGTAGGGAAAAATTTATCGGTACTATATGCGATCCCTGTCCCGATCAAAAAATGCCCTATCTAAAACTTTTGAAGGAAAATATATAATGGATAAATATCGATTACAAGATTTGGTTTAAGTAAAGTTTGATGTATACAGAGTTAGAACATACCCTTTTTTATCCTTAGTCACATGACGCCCAAGTCCATTCGCGTTCGTTTACAATCAAAAAACTAAAATTACGTGACACAAAATACATCCCCTTCTCGATCAAGTTCAAACAGAAATAGAAACTGAAAAGCCACGTTTCATTGAAATTAAGACAAAAAAAGAAACAGCGACTGTTTCGAAAATTCAGATATGCCAGAGCAAAAGTTCAACTCGTCTCGACTTGAAAATTTCCCATTTGGTTCTCATGGCTTGATAGGTGCGGCACAAGTACGATAAAATCGAGAGGATGCAAGGCTTCTGAACAGATAATTCCTCTTCCGGATCTTGAGAAACTTCTTCAAAAATGGCCAAGCAAAACGCTTTAAATATAAGCAATGCAATGACATACAGCTGTTTGAATAATCCGAAACCGTATAGTTTCCGTTCTTCTGAACAGATAATTCCTCTTCCGGATCTTGACAAATTTCTTAAAAAATGGCGAAACAGAATAGTTTAAAAATAGCCACACAACGACATACAGCTGTTTCAATGATCAGAAACCGTATAGTTTCAGTTCTTCTGAACAGATAATTCCTCTTCCGGATCTTGACAAAACTTCTTAACAAATGGCGAAGAAGAATACTTTAAAAATAAGCCACCCAACGACTTACAGCTGTTTCAATGATCCGAAACCGTATAGTTTCAGTTATGTAATTTTGCGGATTGAATTGTTTTAATAACTACCAACCGGTTCAATGAAACAATTTCACAATATGTTGCAAGCTTTTGCCGGTGGTTTGATAAACCACCAGAACGCTCATAAAATTGCATACAGACAGACCGGTGGTAGAAAGCAAAAAACAATATTGTTAAGGAAAATTTTAAACGGATGCTTTTGGTTATTCAACTGTAAAATTAAAATATCATCTTACAGGCTCGTTTACGATGATCGCTTAATAGGCATCGAAAAAGCTCTACGACCTAGCGAAATTCAGAAACATGAAGCGGCCATATAAACCGCCCGACGTAACGAACGGGAAAACAGTTTTTATGGGCATGTTACGGTTAGTGACACATCAAAAATTGAAAGGCACAAAAGTTTTGTTGCAAGCTTTCCTGAAAATTCTAAAGCACCAACGTTGAAATCGGAAATATCAAAAGTGAAAAATTCAAAAATGCAAAACTCGCACAAAAGTTTAATATATACAGTTAAATCCGATTAATTCACCCTCCATCTTGCTCCTTGCGTGTCACATCCGCGATTCCTGATTTATGAAATATTTGGCAATAACAAAATATTAATAAAATGAATAAGTTATTCATGAATTTGTATCAAGGAAAATGATGGCATCACATCTGTTTGTTGTTGGTTCTTACAGATTCGCAGTTATTCTGCCAAATTAGAGTGACTATTCAATTCACAAAATCATTTTTAAAATATTATCCAATAAAATAGCAGATATTTACTTTCGTATCCTAACAACAGAAAATTCCAGCGAATATTTCATTAGTGAAAATATAACTGGATATTCCACTAGTGGTTGCAGTGAATATTTTAAAGTAACTTGATTATTATTTTTATTTAAGAAAATTATTACTTTGTTACAAAATTAACTGAACAATTTGAAAAATGAACATTGTTGCAATTCTGAAAAATTCCTTCTTTGAACGAATGTTCAACATCACAAATTTTACCCTCCCTGCTGTTGGGCAATTCAGTCGCCACCGTTGTCGACGTAGTAGTTCTCATTTTTTCAACAATTGTCCTGTGATGTTCGTTGTCCATTTGTAAATAAGACTTGATAGAATACAGCTTCACTAAATGGGTTAATCTCAATATTCCACTTATTGAAATACATTTCTTGCACCATTTTCGCAGTACTGTTCCATAAATGCTTGACCACACCTTCCTTATATTCCGACCCATCTCTCTTCCTCATATTAACGGCCCAACTCTTCAGAATAATATTTAACTCTGCAGATGTGACAGATGGTGTCAAAGAGTAGTCTTTTTCTTCCAAAAACTGAGAGAACTGACGCCATACCGACTCTCGTGACTTCCGTTTATTTTCCGGCACGTTTCTTCCAATATCTACATTGATTTCTGCATCAGATCTCTCTCCAAATCTTTTGCACACACTTTCCATTACTGTCAGAAAATATTCAAATAACAACTTTTTTTACCGGTTGCTATGGAAATGACATCATGTGTAACTCAAATTTTCGAACTAGATTTTGAAATATTTCATTTTAATCATTGATTTGGTGAATTGAATAGTCTGTTGAATACAATTCGTTGTCAAAGATTGTACAATATTTTTATTCATGGTCATTATACGCTTCCGAACACCATTCGTGCTGCGCACTCATGGTGTTCATAAAGCGAATGACCATTCATAAAAATATTCGACAATCTTTGACTACTCGTTGTATTGTAACTGAATATTGTTCGATTTTTTTAATATAATAGTAACCTTTCTAAACGAAATTTATTGTAACTGGCAGTGACAGAAAAAGTATATTGTTTACATGGAAGTAAATTTTAATACCGCACGAAATGATCCCATCTATTTCTTACGAGCCCCTCGATAGTTATAACGACATAATACCTCATATTGCGCTCATGACGTTGTAACCTAGTTTCACTGTATTTACTTTTAATTTTAATGAGCACCGCCGAAAGCACGGAAAAACAGACGGCGAATTATTTTTTGCCATTACTTTTTGCTCGAGCTTTTGCAAACATTCAGACGTTTTAACAAAATAAGAGATTTTGTAATTAGCGGAAACGCGTTTGAGTCTCAATTAAACAAACCGACGCACGCTAATGAAATGGCAGACGGGTGAACATGTCGCGTGCACTATTTTTGATAAATAAATTGAGAAAAGGGACTTTTGTGAACTCGTTCCGATGATACACACAAAATAATATACACAACAACTTTGTAAGTTTCACCATGGATATCTCAGTAAACATTTTTTCCGTCGTGCACGACTCGGAAACTTTATCGGAAATAAGTTTTGTAAGAAAATGGAGGACGAATTGCAAAAACATCGGAAAATATAACCCAATGGAATGTCGACTGCTTTGGAAACATTTCTACAAATAACTAGATTGAGAACAGTTTATACATGAAAAGAGATGGGGATAATTTCATCATTGCCATGAACTTAGAGAATTAAACTCTGCAGCTGTATTCCCACATAAAAGAATGGGGGACCATAATGATCAAAAAGGATTTTCCAGTGATCACCGAAAACGAGAACAACATAAGAGACCTCAAACAAGACGATGATCCCGTACCTGGAAAAAAAAACCTCAAAAAGAAGAGAAAGAGAGAGAGGTGTAACACAATGAAATTTGACCATGATGTGACGAAGTAGTCTATATCGGAGAAGTGGAACAAAACTACGGTTCGATGAATATCATTTGGCAAAACCTTTAGACGAAAACAAGATGGAAGAGTTGTATTCAGGTCGTTTGCTTCCATAGGTGCTAAAGTCATTGATTTTCCTGCAAGAGGTCCATATGTTTTCAATTTAATCGTATCGCCAAACTTCACATTTGCAGCCTAACACCACAGTTTGCTCAACTTTATGTCCTGGAAAGTACACAAGCTTCGAAAATTCGTCAAAATCACCCAGCAAATGAACAATGCAATCCAGGGCACCAGGACCGTCTGGATCGTTATTTTAGAAACAACAATCGCTAATAATTGCACGTAACACGTTCAGTTTGTTGCCCGAATAATAAGCATTAAAGAAACTCAAGAAAAAATTGTTTTTATTTCAGAATAACATAACAAACTGAAAGCACTGCTTATTTAAGCACCGACATTTTGTTTAAGAAATGGAAAATGTCAGAAAAGAAAACGTTTGCAACAAAATGTTGATGAAAAACTTATAAGCAATGAACAAGATAATATTCATGTGGCACAAGACTATGTGTTTTAAAAGTATTCTTAAATTTTGATGACCCGTTAACAACCCAAGCAGTTTGCACTAGAAAAAATAAAATACAAACTTTTGGGTGTCTCAAAAATCAGAATAAATGCAGTTCCAAATAAAGAAGTATTTAAGTTTGGTTCGTTAATAATATAGCGATTGTCCTTACTAGGAGGGGGGAGAGAGAAGGCGAAGTAATTCAGCAATTCCTACTGATCATACAAATGGTATTCGAACAAATCCTATTCCAATTGATCGTATGTTAATTAATTTTGTAATGCAATTAATAAGTCTCTGGATTCCATATCAATCCCATGGCTTAAGCAGAATTCGGCGACTTTGAAGTAACCCCTTTTGTAGTCGCCCGCATGTAAAATCGTGCAGAGCTACTTACAGCGCCTACCTGGAACAAACGGGAACCCTTTTTCAAACTTCCTTAAACACTGAACCAGCAAAAACCTAAATCTTGAGTTTTCTCGAAGTTAGCGGGCATCCTTCTGAAACTTCTTCCAGTGCAGAAAGAGAAGAAAAACAAGTTGAAAGTGGTCCGTTGTCTCAAGCTCACGCAGACTTATGAAACTTCTTTAAAATGAACGAAGAGAAAAGAAAAACAATAAAAGTGGTCTATTCGCTAGATAATTCCGACTTATGTTTCTCAATGTTTCCAGAGATAAAGCAAGAGCTGTGATATCCAACTGATTCAGTGCCATTATCGAAAATGGGATTCGAGTTTCAAACCCTGTCTAGGAAGTATTCAAGTGGCAAATCGACAAGCCACCTGAAAATACGAACTGTAGGTGAAGTTCCGAAAGATTTAGAACCCTTAACCATCTTCTGCAATTGGGATAGACTACCGATGGATCCAAGATGTACTCCACAATTGCGATCAACCCCAAAACTACTAAGCTTCTCCGAGCTAGCGGAAAACATGAACAAGATCGTAACATCCATCAATTATTTTCGAAAATTATGGCCCGAAATTTTATTACAACATTCGTAGTGCAGTCAAATTGTAACGAAACAATTTATGGAATTTTCCTAAAAACACGCCACAAAACGAAAGAAGTTTGCTTCTATTGATGGGGGTAATGCAACATTATAATAATACAGTTCTGTGCATGATCCCCAGGATAGTATGAGTAAGGCTATTGACTTATTAATTTCTAGGTTGCGCGAACCAAACGAAACCCCGCGAAGATTGGGGTTGAAATTACCAAAATAAGAAGAACTAGAGCCGGAGAGGCTCTAATAGAAGACAAGGGACGTCCCTCCAAGAGTTAATTTTTGCCTTTGCAAAGGCGGCTAACTTAGAAAAAAGTGTCTTGGAGATAAAGACACTGAAGACCGTATGTTCCGGCATCATGGTGGCAGTGGTGGCTTTGCCTGCCAGAATGGCAGCTCCACTGTTAAAAGTCAATTGCCCAACAATTTAGCTTCGAATTCGCGAAGCCCACTGATAGAATCCGGGAGGATTAGAATAGGATGATCTAATTGCCGGATCCGCATTAGACCGAATATCATGAGATGCTTTAAGTGCCAAGGGTTTGGCCATTATGCCAGTACATGCATTGGCCCAAATGTTTTCAAAAATTAATATTGCCAAACGGATAACGATTAGGCGTGCAACGCCAACCATACACAATGGGAGTGTCTCATCTTCACTAATAAATAGATGCTTTACCCCAAGTAGACTATGGTCAGTTTTATTTAGCTGATTTTTCGTTTCATTATATCAACACGAATCAATTGGTTCTGTCCGGGAAAATCGATTGAAAAGAACTCCAGCAGATACTTGGGAGTTGCATCGTTATAGTGCTCTCTCATTCTGCAATAAATGATCTTGTGCAAGATTGAAATTGAAGGACAATAATGGCTTTAACCTCGAATAAATATCACTTTTCGTAAACATTAACCAAAAATGTGTAATTTTTTAACGAGAATAATATTCAAGAAAAACCCAAAAAGTCAACCAGCAGCGTGAACAATGGTGTACCGGCTGTAAAGGGAAAAAAAAGTGCGTCAAATACAGAAATTATACATTTTTGCCATATTTTCTATTTTAGGACAAACATGTAGAATATTTCAAGTAAGTAATTCATGTAGAAATTACGTTTAACATCCCACGAACACTCCAATAACCCAAAAAATTGGTGTAGAGAATGCCATAGTAAAAAAACATGTTCGCGTTATTCGAAGAACCCGTCTAATTTTTTGTTGCCTGCACATTTTAAAATTTACCAATTTGGCGCTTAACTCGGCCAGTTGGTGCATACCGTAAAAACAATACAATAAGAAAAGACAAAAGTTTTAAAACATCTTTTTTAAAGTTGGAAATTGGAATTTGTAAGTTACTGCAATTCGTATCAAAACTTTTTGACTATCTTCATAGTAGTTGTAAAGCTTGCAATCATCGTGTTGTAGTTTTTTTTGTAAATTAGGAAAATATTTACTGTGGAACAATAATAGTTTGCACATCCGTTTGTACATAAATAAATCCACAAATGCAAATTTAGCAAAATATTGACAGTAACACTGATCAATGTTAAATTAACAATCGAGTTGCACTAACTAGTTGTGTTATTGGCAACAGCAAAGCATTATCTGAAACCAACTTAAAAAATTCAATTCAATTCAAATTCTCCTCCAGTCCCAATCAAGTCAAATTTGCAAAAACAATAGGAATATTTTCAACGTCCTCAAAAATTATAGTCGAAGAAGTAGTCACGTAAACTGCCCTCAACAGCCCCTGTTCACGAAATTCACTCCACCAAATTCGGTTCGTTTCAGTAAGAAGGCAGACATTCAGTCTCATCTTGAACAACAGATGATCTCATAAAGGGTTTCTTGATGCGTGAAACTTTTCAAAACATTACATTTTCGAACCACAAATATCAGAAAAAATTAACGAGCCAAGTAGAAATAATTCTTTCTGGCGATTCGCTATTAAATGCGATTTAATTTCGCGTCACGGAATTACTGCCAGACTGATCGGTCAAATATGCAGACTTCTTTCGAGAAAACTGGCGCAGGGGGCCAGGATCATCTGATATGCTACCAAGTATTCGAGGCACGTCTTCATCTGTGGGAGAGAACGACTCAAGATAAATAAAATTATAGAGCTATGTTCTTATTTTACGCAATTTCCCCCGGCTGTTTGCTTCTCCGCGTTCCAATTGTCCGACAATCGTTAACATAGTCGATTTGTCAAGCCGGGATTAATTCCATTCCAGAATGAAAATCTTAAAACACAAAAATCGAGTATTAATAAAAATTGGAATGCATGAGCGGTTTTTTTACGAAGCATTGTTTCGAACGCTGTTTCATCGAACGCTTTTTTTGTTGTCCGGTCAGTGATTAAAGAATAAAACTTTTTCAACCGAAAAGTTTTGATGCGAAGCTGAGCAGTAATTGAAACACAGTCGGGTTTTTAATCGTTTTTGCCGCCGGTTAAAATTCGAGCCTTGTTTGAAAAACTACAATGAGCCATAAACAGGAGGATTTTTTTTCTTCACCTCAATCAACTGTTGCAACTTTTATATCTTCCGATACTTTCCAAATCTCCAACATCCCAATCAGAAATGGTTTCCTCTATTTTGGAAGTCGTCTTTGATGATGCTTTTGACTTGGTACTTTAAAATTTGCAAACGTAAGGTCAAACTAATAAATTCTTTGAGAGTTAACCATGGAAAAATTGTTTACACCGAACTTTGTGCGAGTCGATTCTCTTAAAGTTTTGGAAACAATTAACTACAACAGAACTGTTTCCAAGTTTCACCGGTTATCGATTGGGGAGATGTATTTACAAGGGTTTAATAAAGTTTTCCGGGTTAAGTACTGAAAATAGTGTAGGAATGTTTGCTGAAATTTTACGGACGTTTTTATGACTTTCCAAAAACTGCTGCAGTAAAGTTCGCATGACATAATTAGGAAGCTATCTTTATTAGCATTTGTCAGCTTGTAATAATTATATTCAACAAACTTTTGAGAAAATGACCAGCACAGATAATGGAGAAACATTTGTCTAAAAAAATGATGAGTTGCTGGAATGGGTCTTATGTAAAAGAAAATTTAACGAAGTAAATTGTTACCACAAATTGAGGGGTACTATAATTTATCTTGATAATTTTTGGAAAAAAAAATCACATTCAGTAGAACTGTACCTTTTTGTCATTCACTTTCAGAACTCGTGGAAACAGTTCATTCAATAATAACCAGAACAAACCATTCTGATTTTTCCGTTTATCTCAATAGTGAACTTGACCATAGATCGCTTGTTGGTAAACCAATTTCTTTATCAGGAATAACCTCCAGTCTCGTTTCACGCATTTTTAATTCTCTGATCTTCAGGTAACCTGCTAATATTGATTATTGGAGAATGAGTGAAACAGATAAATTTGATTATAGAAGATTTAAACCAGCATTTATTGAAGGCACTGATCAAAGAACTAAATTTATCAATGCCTTCATTGAGAGGAAAGTAGCTTTCCTGAACGATGCTATCTTTTCGCATAAACATACCAAAGCGGAGCGGACCTACATAAATCAAAATCTAATCAAACTTTCAAATACCATATTTGGTGTACATCAAGAAATTATTGTATTAGTTATCGACAAAAGGTTTAGAGCGGTCTTAAAGTGAATTTGCATGACCAAAATCTGGACGTTATCGATTGAGTCATGCACCACACTAAATAGAACACTAAATAGAAGTATATTAAAAATGTTCCGGAAACTAAAAATTCATTTTACTGTATTTGAGCTGTTCAGTTAAATATAGACGGTGGCAATTTTACTAAAAGAAGTCTGTATATTTTCTTCACGTTTTGGAAATCTCGTAAACCTCTCTCACTGGAATTCAAATGTGGATTTAATCAACTTTTCGGATTAAATATTTATCGTGTGAAAAATTTTGAACGCAAGAATTTTAAGTAGATTTCGTTCCCACTTATTTCAACTATGAACTATGTACTATGAATTTGTTGAAATGTGAACGGCAAATATGAAAATAATTTTGTTTCAAATTACGATCACAAAAATGCAAAAATTATATTGCACCTCAAGGAAAAGATTCTTAGCCGAATCAAATAGTAACGACGCCGATATTAATACAAGGATTACAAAGAAAAGTTTAAAATAATGGTGTTCTTCATCGACATTGCGAGACAACAGTAATGAGGATATGTTACAAGTTTCGGCATTGCAAATTAAAACTTCATATTATGTATATTATAATTATATGAAACATTGTATAATGGGAAAGATTTAGGTGAATTTTCATTATAGGAAACGTCAAAATAAGGAACGAGTGCCTCTTAATGAAGAATATTTCAAAGCACGCAAAAATTTTAATAATGAAGTAGTCTATAATGGACACTTGAAATCGTTAATTAAATAAGAAGCCGCAGAATCTCACTACAAAATTGTACTACTGTTCATTTATTTGCTCCTGTGTGTAATATGAGAGCTTGATACGAAATGAAGAGCTTAAACCGAAAATACTTATGGTATGAGTGAAGGGAGTAAAATATTTCCACAAACTATGAATATTACCAAATGAAAAGAAATGCCTTATTGCTACAAAGGAAATTGTAATTGTGAGCTTTTTTCACATCTGGAACTAGATTAACTAGATTAGCAGGCACCAAAACCCGCTATTCCCAGACAGTTCAAAAGTTTGCAGTTGTTATCTAATAACATCATTGACTCAACATCAAAATTTTTCCCTCTTCCATTATCCTTTTCCGTCCTGATGTCTTCTCCTTATCATATCATATCATTACCGGAAGAACTTGCAGGAAACCTATTCATAATTTGTAGTTTTCTTGAATACTTGAAAAAAATACCAAGTTTTCTTGACTACTTCATTTCTCACTTCTTACTTTTATCGCATGGGAGCTTATAAAACTTGGCTGCGAATTAGCGATCATAGAAAATTCTCGTTTAACTTCCACCGTCCTTTGGTCACCGTTGCTTGTCCTTTAAATGTTTCGTTAGAAGTAAAACAATGTACAAACATCACCAGAGAAAAAGCCAAAGTGAAACAATCAAATGATTTTCCGATCAAGATATTCAAAGAAAAATAAAAACGTGACCACGATGAAATTCGGTCTCGTATTACTCTTATCACATGTGATTTTTAATGCAGCTACCAAAAGAAAAGGAAAATAGACAAACGGGCGAAACTACTAAAGTGCTACCTTGCTACCTTGAAAACATCACAACACTGCAGTTTCTTATTCTATCACATCACATGTGATTTTTAATGCAGCTACCAAAAGAAAAGGAAAATAGACAAACGGGCGAAACTACTAAAGTGCTACCTTGCTACCGTGAAAACATCACAATACTGCAGTTTCTTACTCTATCACATCACATGTGATTTTGAATGCAGCTACCAAAAGAAAAGGAAAATAGACAAACGGGCGAAACTAATAAAGTGCTAATATGCTACCTTGAAAACATCACAATACTGCAGTTTCTTACTCTATCACATCACATGTGATTTTTAATGCAGCTACCAAAAGAAAAGGAAAATAGACAAACGGGCGAAACTACTAAAGTGCTACCTTGCTACCTTGAAAATATCACAACACTGCAGTTTCTTACTCTATCACATCACATGTGATTTTTAATGCAGCTACCAAAAGAAAAGGAAGATAGACAAACGGGCGAAACTACTAAAGTGCTACCTTGCTACCTTGAAAACATCACAATACTGCAGTTTCTTACTCTATCACATCACATGTGATTTTTAATGCAGCTACCAAAAGAAAAGGAAAATAGACAAACGGGCGAAACTACTAAAGTGCTACCTTGGTACCTTGAAAACATCACAATACTGTAGCTACCACAAAAAAAGAAAATCAACAAACGGGTGAAACTACTAGATTGCTACATCTTGAAAACATTATAATACTGCACTTTCTTGAATGCTTGAAAAGATGCCGATTTTTATTGCCCATTTCATTCTTCTTATTGATTGAAGTGGATGTTAAAAGCTGAAAAGGAAGCAAGATAAAGCAAATGCCCAAATAACTAGAAGGCATACACTGTATTCAAGCAGGATTGCACGATGCGCGGGAAAGACTGCTTAATCCGCCGTGAATGTGGAACCTGAGATGGTTACACTAATGGACATTGCATGGATAGACTTTAAAACATAAAAATGTAGAAAATAAACGCGAAACTTTTAGAAAAAAAGGTCAATCTTGGTCACTTATTGAATATGACTGATTCAACGATGCAAAACGCCCATAGCTAGAAGCTAAACCCCGAACTAGTAAATGGTAAGAAGGAAAAAAAGGAATAATGAAAACTCTGCAACGCAGTATAAAAACCAACGAAATTAGTTTGAACGAAGAACAATTGGCACTGCCCACATGGATACAAAAACCCGGTATAATAAAAGAGTAATGCAACGGACTATTGATACTATGTTTGCAATTATTGATCATTATTATCCCTTGATGACCGAATTTTTCTGAACGAATACATTAGAGGAATAGACTTGATAAAATTTATATTCTGCAGTTTTCTTGAATGCTTGAAAAGAATACCAATAAAGGCATCCCATTAATTTCTTCTTGAGTTTTGATCAGGAACATAATAGGAATGACAAAGAAAACTTGACCACTTTTAAATTTGGCTTCGTATTGACGACTTAAATGTATTACGAACCATTCGCGCCATTCCCAGCGAAAATGAAAATGTCTCGCTGCTCCATTATCTTTTTCGTGCCAACGTTGTCTTTTTTCTCGTCGGTGCTTTTTCCCTATCTATAGGTTCCGTGTTCTTTGCTACCGAAACACATTTTTCATATCTTTTTAAATTGCATTATTACAGTTTACACTACTTCCCATTCGCCCTGCGTTGATAAATTTCGCACCTCGGCTATTTGACAATTAATTTATTGAAGTATTTGAACAGTGTGTTCATATTTAAATATTCGTTTAATTTATTTTATTTTAAAAAATTTTATTTATTTATTATTAATTTATTTATTCTTTTGAACAAGAATATCGAATTTTCGTTCATAATTATGAATAAAGAGAATAGTGGAAATAAAAAGGTATAATTTGATTTAAAACTGGATAGTATCCTACTATTCCTTCAGCAACTAACTGTGCTATAAGTATAGATAGCCCAAATTTGGAAGATGATAGTATCTGTCACATTCATAATTTAAAAAAGTAAAACGCCATAACGCAAGTTTTCTTAGCCCATCATTGTTTCCTAAACACCTGTAAATTCGTTTTGGCGAATGCACAGTGCACAGTGAAAATTTTTGCCCTTCCTTTTCATTCGGAGCACGTTTAAACATAAACTGCAATTTCCATCAACTCGCGCCCCGGCGCAATATTTTCTGAACAAATCGCATAAATTTCGTCACGTGCACGAACGTGCCATAAAAGACAGAATTCCCTCAAACGTTTCCGCCCTGTATAAACGTCTAGGCGCGGGATTAGCGCCCCCCAAAGCATCCAATCTTATCAAATGTACCACAAAACGATCCCTTTTTCCCAGGGAAATTTTTTTTCGAGATAAATCCGAACGTCGACATTTCCGACCAAGATAACCCCTTGTGGGGCACCGATTAGATTGCGGTTTTCCCCCACGGATATTTTAATGCACTGAAATCGAATATATTATTAAACACCTACGGTGGTATCGATTTCGCATTATTTTCTAGATAACGAGCATATGGGTGTTTCATTGTATGCAGAACACTCGAAGGATTTATTTTCGGATTCGGAGTTTCGCGATTACTCAGCGAACCTTGTTTTAGCGCACAAAAGGAACTGTAATTTTCGAGGCATGAAATGGTTTTTGTTTTATTAAAAATGACAATTTGATTGATGTATTCCCGAATTCGAGTTTTAGTTTTGAAACGCTTGTCAGCATCGATGAGATGTGCTTGGTTAATGGACGCACTCTCACGCCATCTCCCGAATCGTCACGTTTAATTTTTCAATTCAATGCATTTTTCGCGAGAATGGGAAAGCTATTTGAACAGCTGAAAAATTTGTGACTTATGAAAAAAACCTCTGTACAGCTTCGATGATCTGCCGCTCTGCGTTGTAATACAGATGTGCCACGTGGAAAAAATTCGATCAATCATAGTTGCCTGTCACATTAAGTAAAAAAACACGCGTTCTCGAGTGAATTGTTTGAGGGTTGTAAGTTGCCATTACGCACGTCCTTGGCCAAAAAATCGGTGGCTTATATTCTAGTTTTTCTTGTAGTCGAGTTGGAATTATACAACTTTTTGCAATGCCAAAATTCAAGTGCTCTAAAAAAAATTCGTTTCGTTGAGAAGCTTCGCAGCCACAATTTTCTGATTAACAGTTAAATTTGATAGAAAAATTAACATAACGGGACCTTGTGATAATTACATGGTTGATTTAATCCTGCGATATTTCGTATTTAATCGATCTACTATCAAGTCAAGTTCGTAACACTTTTACGTATTACATATTCTCCAACAAGATCAACGCGTATAGGTTTCACCCTTTGTGCAACTCAAACTTTTTCTGAATTTGTTCAAGAGGAGCAGGAGCAAACGATACTACTACAGTTAAGATCGAATTGGAAAATTTAGATGCTATTTGCTTGCGTTTCTTTGTTCATCCAAATGTAACTTTAGAAAAACTAAAACTCAAAATAGTAGTACAAATCTAAACCACAATGTGATTAACAACCACCCACAATCGATTAGTGGATTGGTTCGACAGAAAAAATTCAAAACTTATGATTCCAACAAAAACAAAAAGATATAGTTTCAAGCTCGATGAAATTCAAATTAACACAAAAAATTTTCTACCGTTCGATATTGTGCCCAGAACAACGTTAATAGGTTAAAAGGTTTCTTGAAATTCGAATTATCTACGTTATTTGCTTGCGTTTCTTTGTTCATCCAAATGTAACTTTAGAAAAAATAAAACTCAAAATAGTAGTACAAATCTAAACCACAATGTGATTAACAACCACAATCGATTAGTAGATTGGTTCAACAGAAAAATTCAAAACTTATGATTCCACCAAAAAACAAAAAAAAGATGTAGTTTCAAGCTCGGTGAAGTTCGAATTAATACAGAATTTTTTCTACCTTCCGCTGTTGTGCCCTGAACAACCTTAATAGAAAAGGTTTCTTGAAATTCGAATTATCTACGTTACACCTAAGGGTCAAATTACTGACACAAAGTTTTTTTATTCCTTCGAGCATACACGCACAACCACTTAATTAGATTGTAACTTCAAACTAATTATACAGAATCATAAATGTCAGGATAAATCATAGAATAAATGGAAAGAAGATTTAAAAAAGATACGACAAGAATATTCAGTCAAAAATTATAAATGTATGGGAAGGCGATGTACTGGTAACCATGGGTAAAACGTGATTGAAGAAGAAGACAAATCGTTGCACAAACGAAGAAAACTAGCAAATGCCAGGATAACTAGAAGGCATACACTGTAATCACGCAGGATTGCACGATGCGCGGGAAAAACCTTCGAGAAAACAGTTAAAGATTCGTCCAATAGAAAAAAATCAATTTATGAATCCACAGACAAAGACGCAGAAGAGACAAAGACGAAGACGAGACGAAGATGAAGTATTGACAAGCCTAAAAAACGTGGGTTTCGTAACAGGCAATCATGCCTAAAACATGATTCAATAAAACAGTGCCGCAAACGAAGAAAACTAGCAAATTCCAGTAAAACTAGAAGGCATTCACTGTAACCACGCAGGATTGCACGAAGCGCGAGAAAAACCTTCGCGTAAACAGTGAAAGGTCGGTCAAACCAAAAAATCAAAGAACAAATCCAAAAAGAATAGACGGAGACGCAGACGAGACGAAGATGAAGTATTGACAGACCTACAAAACGTGGGTCTCCTAACAGGCAACGATCCCTAAAACCTAATTGAGAAAGAAACTGAATTGCAAAAACGAAGAAAAAAAAATTTCACAATTCCATTTATCGGATAAAACGAACACAGAAGCAAAACAAATAAGAAAGGTTTCGCCAATAGTTAATTGTTAAGAACAATTTCGGAACTTTTTCGATTCCACTTTAGAAATGTCATAAAGGCGCCGATCAAAGTAAAGAAACACAAATGCGCCTTTTTTGAAGGTGGCTAGAATCGACGATCGTCTTTCAGTTCCAAAGCAATAGAACAAATAGAAGAAACCAATTAAATAGGCAGCTGAGAAAGATTTGAATAAAAAATCTCAACACATTAGATTTCAAAACCAGTTTCAAATTAAATTAGAAAATTCGAAAGCCCCAATCCATTTCCGTCCTTGTGCAGATCACGTCGCATGTAGCATATAGGCATAACAATTAAAGCTCTCGAAGCTTCTCTATGATTGATGCGGTGCATATCTTCCCGTACGCACGAGGTCGGTTGATTGCGTAATTTCAACCGAGTAGCTGCAGCATGTGAAATATCTAGGTTACAGGGTTGTTTAATTGTTATTTATCGGGTCGCTGGAATTCGACTAATTTTGTGATGTTATACAACTGGCACGTAATTAAGTCCTCGGTAAAATCGCCGATATTGACAATATAGAAAGTGGTATAGCCAATAGTCCGGTATTTCCCATGCGATTTAATGCGGTTGTGCGCGTAACATATGTCACGCCATCAGATACATGATATCGACTGAAATATCGCATTACTGTCGATGATTTATTGTTTCGGGATGTGTCCGTATCGAACCGGTCTATTCGGTTGGAATCATAAAAAACTCGAGGATTTTTACGGATTCGAATTGAAATTAGCTCTCCTCCATTTGTTAACCTGCCAAATTAGGAGGCAATAACGGGCAGCTGGATAACTACAATGGCTATTTTCAAGTTAAAATTAATAATGAAACGTAATTTATGTTTATTTATTGTTATTAAAATGTTCAAATAATTTTTGGTTTCATCATTTGTCACATCTCATTTTGCGGTTAGATGAAGTGGAGCACTTATAATGAACTCATAGCTATTAAAATCAAAATGGATTGTAAGAAAGACCCAAATGAAAATGACCTAAATAAATTTAAATACTTCAAGATAATACCAAGAGCTGTGAAGTCCTTAAAAGTGGAAAAATAAAAAATAAAAAAGACAATGTAAAATGTCGAATTCGAATAAGAAAATGCCGAGACAACTACTTTACCGAAAATATGGACTCTGAGATAAGCTTGGAAAGACTTCAAAAAATAACTCGTATAATGTGGAAAATAAAAGAGATGAGACTTGGGAAGAGAACCTCGTCCAGAATCAGGCCAATGTTGGTAAACATCAATTATTGGATAAGGCAAAACGTCCATGATAGAAATAGCTGAAAGCTGACGCCGAACAAGAAACTGTGAAACTCACTCCGCGCTCTTGAAGGGCTTCCAATTATTCTCTCTTTACTTGTATTAAGTAACAAAATGGGTGCGCGTCACGTTCGAAGTTGCGTCCATTTACGTACCTACCACTGTTGGCGTGCAATCGTTAGTGTCGTTGAGAGCTTTTATTTAAGTAAAAGAGCATATTCATAATGAGAAAAAAAAAACAACATCAAGGTATATTCACGACATAGTAAACTCAAGACACATAAATTAACTAGAACTTCAAACGACGACAAGCATACAGTACGGATCAAGGTCCATAACAATACGACATAGTTTGTGATATAATATGGGGAAAGCATCGAAACAGATCATTGATGAGATTCAAAGTATCAAAGGATACAAGACAGTGGTCTAATGTCTAGAGGTGCTTGTGTTATTTGTTATCTGGTTTGTGACGTTTTCAAAAGATTTAGAAATAACGTACTCGACCTTCTGTTCTTTTGGTATTCAACGTCTGAATTCTTTCCTGTGTCAATCACTGATGCCGTTAAGAGTATATGAGTTTGAGTAATAATAATAATTAGGATGCTTTACAATTGAAGAATACCGAAGAAATTGTCATGGAAAAGAACGTTATTAATGATCTCGTCCCTTAACCCAGAATTGTTCAAACAACACCCTGATATATCTAAGAACTTAGATATTCATATTAACGAGGAGGAACAGGCTCTCATTCTGTAGATATGCCGTTGAGGGTAACAACTGCTCATACGGAGTCAAATGAAGATATCTTCATCCATACGAGTATGAATTGTTGCTATCCTTTGCTGTCACGTTGGAATCATCACTAAACGATCTAACCTCTGCGATTCATTCTATTCGAAGTGATGATACAGAGACTTCATCAACTGTCACCTATCAATCTTCCAACTGCCCATCCAGACAACAACAATGTCAACGACAGCAAGAAAATTACTTTCCACCAATGATTTACAATCTACCAAATTATATGAAAAATTTGGTTCATAAGAATACTAGGCGTTTGTTGGTTTGTAAACACAAAAGTGTGACATTACATCTAAATATTGCATTTGTTTTCATTCTTCCCACGATAATATGACGGTGTTGGCTATCGCGAACATAACCGATAAAAAAGGATCAACAGTAGGTACAGTAGCATTTATTTTTGTACCCAACATATTACTTTTGAATGAAGGTGAAATAGAGGCGATACAAATTACCTGGAAAATTTATGATTGGAAAGGAACGGGGAAAAAATATATCAAATTTAATTTTAGAAATGATTCATCATGGGGTTACCTTCCCTTGGCTCTTTCAAATCTGGTCAGATCGGAAAGTGGTAATACTTATTTTATAGAAATGTATACGATTATGATCGGAATATAGAAGCTGAAACCGAAAAACTTCAGCACGGAGCCCATCACGAGCCCAAAGGTCTGTATCCTCAGAAAGAAGAGAATTAAAAAAAATTCCCCTACTGTAGTACAAATGAAACATTTATAACTGCGCTGTCAAATTTGTAATTCACCCTTTATCGTAAAAATCAGTCAGCTGTGAAAATATTTTTTACATTATTAAGCTTAACTTGAAAAATTGCTTGATGAATCGGTTAATTAATTTTAGTTATCTAGATAACTGTTAAATACCTCCAATTTGACCCACCTCGCACAACAGATGGCTAGATAAAAATAATCAGATGCAATTTTGCAAGGATTCGCATTTAAAACAAAGTGCACCGCGCGAGGCTCCTTTTCGACCCTAAAAGCAATTTGTGATGTGCTAAATGGATGTGTTCGAAGGTCTAAGGAACCACGACTTTTCAAAACTGTCGCTTTCGAGATTCCTGTCTCAATCAATGTAAGTTTGCCTCGAGAAAATATTTGCTTGCTTAATTCTATTTACCTTGCGCAAATAAAAAGGGCCGTAAACAGGTCCCGCCCCGATTTTTCTTCTGCGTCTCCGTATACCGAAGCATCAAATTAATTTAATTAGCGTTCTCTCGGGTTCGGCCGCGTCCCATTGTTTGTTCCTCGTTCCGGGAATGCTGGCACACAATAGGACGCCGATAACGAGAGGAATCATATCACATGGGAAAATTGTATTTTTTAACGGGAAGACCTGTTGAACGCGTGGCTCTTGCCAAAACGCCGCGATTCAATAACACAGAATAATAAACTCGCGATGCATGCACTTACAATGCAATTGTCACCATCTAATAGTTTCTTTTTTTGTTCCAGGTGAGTAGTAGAACCACCTACAAAACTAAAGATTCTTCCTTCCTGTTGGTAAATATTTATATTTACAAGATGTCACCTTATGACACATTTGGTCCTCGGCTTGCTTTTATTCCAAATCAATAAGGGCATGGGATCGCAATTAATAATTTAAACGTCACGGTGTAAAAGAACATTATAATGCGGTCGATACAATAACTAACCCATATGTAGTTTTTATAAAAGATGCAGTGCGCTTGTGCAGTATTCAGTTGCTATCCACTATAATACCCCAGTTGTACTTTTTACTTGTTAAATCAGATAATTTAACCTCATATTCTGCGGTAGGATGTACAAAACAAAAAACCAGTAAAGGTCGGAATATATAATCGGAATGAAGTCATTTCCCATAATACGCCTTCACTTAATTTTAATTAATGAGTGTAGGAGATCTGTGATAATTCGAGAGTATCAATCGTTCTTAATTAGCTTAATTGAGCGGTAAATGTGATCAGGTTTATTTTACTGTGTAATAACGTTATTAGCGCTATTAGGACCGACTTTTCAACCGAATCTTTCACGTCCTCTAATTAAGAAACTCAGACGCAATTGCGTTATATTTTTTCAAGTTCCGGGTTGCATTCTCAGGCACTACAGTCGCAATTATGTAGATGGTAGTCGCAGAGTTGGCAGAGCTTAAAACGCCAACAAGAGAGTCATAACATCAATGTTGAGCAAATAGTGAGAACAACAAAAAAACAGAAATAAGAGCAGAATATAAATTACGTTGGATAAGAGATCGCAGAAGACCGTAGAAAGGCAGATAACTGATTTGCCAAGATATCAAGAAACAATAAACTACATGGCACAAGACCTATTGGAAGACCACCTAAAAGATGAAATAAAAGCTGGCAGGTCATGTCACCAGAACCAGAACGAGACCAGAGATAAACAAATTCTCAACCGATTAGAATGGTTTTCAGCCACGAGATGTGGAAAACAAAAAAATTGAAAAATTCCATGAACACTTTTTTTGAATTGATTTCTCCTGAAGAAAAATCGTACAACTTCCTGGCTAAATATTACAAATTCAGCGAAAGTACTCGACATTTATAGATATTGTTATGCGTTTGAAAGGTATCAAAAACTCCGGTAACAACTCCTCGAATTATCAACTTTTGTTAGTAAACATTTAAGTTATTTACAAATTCCTGATGTGGGGCACAATTGATAAATAAAATCAATTTTTTATCACCAAGGGATGAATATTGCGAGTGCTACAATTCTCCTCCACAAGTTTCCTCATGACATTTACCATGCCCGAGATGGAAAGAAGGACTAAATTTTCTTTTGATAGCTTTCAAAACTTCTCGAGGCGATAAACTGGATCCTTTCTTCCTCAAACTTAATTTCCGGGCTCAGAAATCGATAAAGCTTAGGTTGAAATCCGACGGCGGCGCCTCAGCGACGGCCGTCGATAAGAAGTTTCCCGGATTCCCAACTCAAATAGTTGCGCGATTTTTCGCCAGGTGGCGCCGGAAGGATCGGGCATTTCCCGGATCGAAAGTTTGATAACGTTGTAGTCAAACAATGCAAACACCCCTGCAGAGAATTACACACACTAATCAAGTATGCCGAGCTTGCGTCCCCAGGCAAGGAAATTTCTGACCCGAGGTTATTTTGGAAGTTAACGCCGATCCGTGAGTAACTGTGATTTAGGGGCTAAAAGCGTCGTTTCTTGTTTCAACCCAATCAGAGTTGTTGGGGATGCGGCACTTTTGAGGCTGGCGCAAAAACTTGATAGGCCTGTTGCGCGCAAAAGGAGTACTCGTTTCAAATTACGAGCCAGACACAAAGACTTACATTTTCCGACGCGAGAAAAATTGTTGAAAAAGAGTCGTTAGAAAAGTTACCATTTGCTCGATTCAAACAGCTGAGCTTCCTGATTTAAATGGCTAGTGAAAACTATTGCAAATTAATACAATGAAAATGTGTAAATTTGCAATTAAAAAATTAGGCCAATGTTAGGACTGTTTTATAAAACATGTTTCGATTTGTATTGTGTCCTGTGTTGCTCCTAACAAAACGCGGTCGCTGCAGTTTTTGCAAGAAATGGAGATGTCTTGCCATTGTCTTCATCAGTTTAGAAGGTCTGCACAATAAGTGAGATGAGCACGTGATCTTCTCTAATGCAACGCTTTTGCTGATAAAAAATGGGGATGTTACCGAGGAGCGGATAATTAATTATACTGTTATCCAATGAGTTACATAAACAAAAACTAACCAGTCGTCTGGAGAGAATAAAAAACAGTCATTCTACTTATAAGTTATCGAAAACTTATTTGATGCAAAGATTAACTTTAAAAAACAATTCCAAAACTTAATTTTGCTGGGTTACTGATTCACTTATAAAACAGAGTAAATAGGCGCTGACAGATTAGAAGTTTTAAAAAATTGCAAATAAACATTTTACTTAAAGTCCTAGATAAATCATTGTATTTGACTCGGATGTAGTATCTATTGTATCTATGCTCGTTAAATAGAATAGTAATTCTATAAGATAACCAAGATGGAAATAGATGAAAAATTGGCCCAATTAGAAGTACGGGTCAAAAAGTAATCCGACTTTTAATAGAAAATAAAAATGAGGATGCTCTGGACCAGAACTGGATTGCAACCAAAATAAGAAAAGTACAACAATTACGTTTCATAATAACTCAGTATTAGAAAGTTACAATAAATCAAAATTAAATTAAAAAACGACTGAATTTACAATTCGCCGTCAACATGGCTATGAACTCATACACATACACATACATAATATAACGTGGCACGTCACTTTGTAAGTAGAAATAATAAAGTCGTCAAGCTTCTTGATCAAATCTTCACCTCAAAAATTACAGATCAAAGTAGAACCAGATCACATAGTCCAAGAGGTCACAGGTACAGGTACAACAGGTCAAGTCGCCTGCGTGCATCATGCAAAATTTACTTAGAAAGTACAAAAGTAAATGTAGCTAAAGCAACAACAGTACTAATGTGGCCCGTTATACTTCTGCACAAAAATGGAATTTTAAAAAGACGTGCATATTTTCAAAATCTGGCTTATAGAAACCGTGGGACAAATGGATTCTCATGAAGAAATTTGCAAATGAACAGATAATACTGCAATGGTCCCCTTTACCTCACTGATAATTAGAGTAACCTCGATGTAATATTCCAGATAAATGTGCAATTACCTCTTAGCCATAAGGCCGAGAAGTGATTATTGTATTTGAGTATAAACCACATTAACTTTGAAATCGTAGGAAAAGTTGAGTTTATGCTCAGGAGAAGAGCTCGGACGAAACCGACATGGAATACACAACAATTACTTTTGATAAACAACTCAGTATCAGAAGTTTGCACTAAATGAAAATTAAATAATAGGTATCGTGGAACCATTTAAAATTTCACCTTAATGCTAAAGCAACAACAGTACTTATGTGGCCCAATTATAAGTCTAGACAAAGACGAAATCTAAAAACGCATTTTCAAAATATGGCCTAGTAGAAAAGGAAAACAGGGATGTACAGGAGAAACTTGGATGAAACAGAATGGAATGTACAACAATCGCTTTTGATAAGCAACTCGGTATCAGAAAGTTGCACTAAATCAAAACAATAGAACCAACTAACATTACTGCAACAGAACGACGGAATTTACGAGTGACATATTTGCAATTTTATCAAGCTTCTCCAAATAAAGGCAAGAAACTGGCGAATAATACTGTTATTATTTTGTGAGAAATAGCCGTTTTAACTTGGCAATGTATCCAGTTTACCATCACCGAAGTTAAATTGTAATCATTATCTTAATTAGCCAGATTATTAAGGCGTTAATACACATTACCGTTAATTAATTGACGCATTACAAAGGGAATTACCGACAAATACGAACATTTTATCGTTCGGTTTAATTATACACAGATTTCAGAAACCCTTTATATCTGGAATTTAAATGTATGGCAGAATAAAACTGGAGAAAAATGTAAAATACTCCATTTTCGCAAAACATGGAGGAGTACGGGGAGTACACGCTAGCAAACAGCCCCATATTCGTCAAAAAGAAACCGAATGAACTAATCTTTTGCTTTGAGGGCATTCATCCAAATGCATCGTTTCTAATCTGTCCATGCAGTACCATTATTAAATGAAATATTTTTATGAATCAATTCAATTCAGAGTTTGTTTCATGAGTCAGATGCATATACGCTCTCCATTTGCTTGGGGACATTCTGGTTTCTTAAAACAAAAAAAGCACGTTTTTGGATTAAAATGGCTTTTCTAAACTACTAATTTAAAAAAAAAAGTAAAATATATAATGTGCTTTATCACGAAACCTTGGTGGTGGCCGGCTAGCCATTAACCTTATGATGTACTTACAAAAACTGTTGCCTAGGTGTTAAACCCAAATAGGCCTTCCACGAAAAGCACATTCTGCACATGGTTGCCAAACAATATTTCGGAAAAAACAACTGAAGGGGCTAACGTAACGGTCTCTGAAGCAGTATTTCAGGGCCAACTGTAGCCCTTGCCGAATCTTTTCTAATTTGTTCTCCATGAAAGAGGGATAGATGGGAGAAGTTGTGCGAAGGCTGCGCTAGTAATCGTATTGATACTGGAAGTGTTCTGTTTGAGTGCCGTAGAAGGCATTGGAATAGACCGGCTGTAAATGCAAGGGCAATCAAGGGTCTAGCAGTACTACGTCAGGTATGAGGCGATCGCAGCAACAAGGTATTGCCGTAAATTAACAAAGAACGGCAACGAAACGATTATGCTTTCCATATTTCGATTAATTGCATTTTGCATTTTTGTAGCTATCATTCTTGTGGATGTGAAAAGCAATACTTGTTTCTGCATTAATAACTTTCCTCTTTTTCGCGTTGAATGTTACCTTGATGCATAATAGATCGATGCACATAGAAACGCATGCGTGATATTTAGAGCAGGCATACGAATCTTTCGGAATATTTTTTTTTTGTTACCAAAATAAAAGCGAACATAAAAATATAATTGAGTGTTCTGATGAAATCTCGATGTGTTTGCAAGTGTACAAATTTTATAGTCCATTTCTTCGTGCACCTTCGATGCAATGAAATAAGATATTGATTTCTCCAGAAAAGAACCCGGCCATGAATCAATTGCAAAAAGAAAATTGTACCGATTTACAATGAACCTTATGTGTCTCCTTCCAGTCTCTCAGTATCAAACCTCAAGTAAATTGGACCAATCGGATCGAATCGAAAGTTGACCAACCGACTACATGCGTTTGCACAATAGCAAAAAGTTTCCAATCAATGTGAACTGCAACAAAAAAATCTTGCGAACAAAAATATTTCTAAATTGGGACTTATCAGTTTCGTAGCTGATACTTCGACAATCTCAAATGCGACACGCGATTTGCCTGGATAAAAGTTATTTATGGGTTGGTTCCAAGAACCATGTTCAGTGGCAAAATATTAATTTTAGAAATATTTTGACGGCATTTGCTGTTTTCTTGCAAATTCGGATCGGCTAAATTTTTTCCTAGTTGAAAATAAACTTAAAATAAAAATAAAGAAATTGCAAAACTTTTTAATTAATCGAACATTGGGACAGAGACGATAGCGATGAAGAGACGATTTTAACGCAACAAGGAAAACTTCAAATACCAGTTACGAAAAATATCTCGTTGGCGAGAGATTCAATAGCAAACCTGAACAAGATCTGAAAATCAAAGAAAGCAATAAAATTATGCTGGTTAAATCACTGGTTGGCCAAATTCCAATTTCTCTCAAGTGGGCGCTCATCTCGACTACATGCGCTTGCACAATAGCAAAAAGTTTCCAAAAGATGCCAACTGGAAACGGAACCAAATGCGATCCGAAAAGTCTTGCGTGGCAAAAAATATTTCTAAATTGGGACTGATCAGTTTCATAGCTGATACTTTGACAATCTCAAATGCGACACGCGATTTGCCTGGATAAAAGTTATTTATGGGTTGGTTCCAAGAACCATTTTCACCGATAAAATATTCACTTTAGAAACATTTCTATTTCTCTATGGAGTGGAGATTGCTTAAAAATATTCAGGATTATGAATTCTACCTAGAAACATTTTTCATGCTGATCATCCAAGCTTCAGTTATGAAAAAGATAATTGTGTTTGAAAAGTAGTGCTGGCGGCGTATGCTATGCACATATTGAAAAAACGCACCAACGCATCTATACTAGATGTACGTGAAATGCCTACGATACGACGCCGAAGAATCCCACAGCATTTGATTACATCATCAGAAGAAACCAGGCAAAACTGATTGTTCAAGGCAAGATAACGGGAGCAAAACCGAGAGGCAGGTTATCCGGCAGATCAAAGAAAAAATAAAACAAACACGTAAATGTCCATCTTCAAACACATAAAGAAAATAATTTACATAAAAATCCCGGAAGGATAATTGAAGTAAATTTGGAGCCCGCTGCCATGACAATACGACAAAATAGGAGTCGCCGAACGATGCTTATGGTGGTATAAAATCGCATCATACTTTTTTTGTTCCGAGCAGGAACATAAATAAACCGAGCATCTAACAATTTTAGAAGACTGCAATGGAAAACCATCAGAAGGCAGAAAAAGAGACAGGTTATGAAAGAATTGGTAGGATGTAATGTAGGATTCAATAGAATGAATAAACAGTCAATTAAGATGACAGGACGAACCGACCTTGGTTGGCAGAACATTTTCTGAATCGGAAAGAACCAGCAGAATCCATAAAACCCGACTTCAAAATAGGGACCAAAATGTCACAGGTACACAAAATTGAAATTTTCTTCGAACGATGTATTTAAAAGAGAAAAAAAAATCTGTTGGATTTAATCAGAATATCGACACAATTGTTCTCCCCAATGTACAATCGATAATTATTTGAACGATTAAAAATAAACTGCACGTTGTATGGCAGCTTTTTAATCGCTTACTTTAGACATCTAGAAATAATATTATGCTCATGACGAAGTTCCAAGCTTGAACTTTTTATATTCGTTTACAATATTTCCCGAATATCTCACATGGATCGTATCGATCCCACATTGCCGGTTTAGCCTGAGTTGCAATTTTCGTTTCAGATCACGCATCCTCAATTAATTTTCGATTTTGTCATCCATTCTTTCCTCTTGAAAAGCCGGTTTACCAACGCAGAATATTCTGGAGCTCTAGAGCTTTAAAACCATTAGTGTGCAACCCCTCGGAGAATTCAGTAGTAGAAAGCAATCATCAATCGCTCGCCGAAACTGTGCCTCAACCGATATCACCGGTCAGTGGTAAACGTACGTGGAGGTTGACTAATGAACTCCGCAGCTAATATATTTTCTTGATTTTAACGGCTGTAATTGCTGTCTATATGCCGTGAGATGCTAGATTTAAAATTCCACTGATTTTCTAAATTTATTTTGAAATGCTCCAATTCCCGTGTCATATTAATGGCCAGCCAATATCCAACAGTAAATCTTACTTGTCTGTACCTGCTGATCTATTAATAGTTTCACGGTTCGATATTGACGCTCAGCTTAGGTCATAAAACAACTGTTCCTTTACAGCTTTATTGTTCCTTAAATCCCAGTAGTGAGGCTAGTTAAATGCGACGACCTCGCATCAATGTCTTACGAACCATTCATCATCTTGAAAACATTTATCTTCATCTTTCTGGTTTTTGCGTTTAGATTAAAAATTGAAACACCACGCATACGCGCAACTTGAATTCCCTGAAGTGAAACTGGTTAAGTGGAAGGAGTTGTCTATAACTCCAAGTGTGCTATTATTTTCTCGGTTCTTATAATCCTCTCTGATCAGAAAACAAAATAACATTTATTTTGCTCAGCGTTTTTCATTTACATCCACCCAAAACGTTATAGTTTGTACATGATGTGTCTAAAGTTCCAAGCGTGGCGATTTAAGTGGAAGGAGAATCACATCCATATGATCCACTACTCTCTTTTCCATTAAACGCTTCTATTCCTTATCCTCTCTAATACACAACAACTCAGTTTCCTGTGTTTTGTTTCGTTCCCAATAGCAAGGAGCGTCTATACAGTTCCTGAATTCCCAGGAGTGAAGCTAGTTATGTAAAACAACCTGCACGTCAGCTTCATAAGCACCACCAATCACTTTTCCATTCATCTTGGAAGCGTTCATTTTCCTCGCCCTCAGAATATCCTCATTGAAACCCTTTTATATTCCAGTTGTTTTTGTTTTCAAAATTACAAGAGACCAAAATAAAATCGTTAACTTTCTCGACTTGCTTCATTTTTAATTCTGTTGAGAAACAACCCTACGGACTTAACTTTGCTTTAAATTAATTTCGCTGGTTCTTTTGGGTCGAAAATTGAATTACATTTATCGGGACATGAAGCTAGTTGTAACTTTAAATTCGTAATGAGGAACAAAATCCAGACAGCGTGCAACAAGTTTTTCAATCGCAGTCACCGCAGGGAGTTTCTTTTATTTCTGTTTCTTCCTCCACGATTTCTTGCGCCAGTTCCACCAGTCTAATTTTAGAACCGAAACAGCACACAATCTCATTAATTGTTAACAATTTTGGAGAATAACTTCCATTTAAACAGAGATAACAACCTTTTGTCTCCTGGTTTTTATGCGCCGTCCCCGCCGCGCCCTTCCCGTATAAACAAAAGGGTGTCTTGATCCCTAGGGAACGAGCGAGCAGGCCTGATGCGCTCGCCGTCGAACAGAACAAAGAGAAACCTAATGTTTTATTCAAGATGGCGTGTGTTATTTCACCGAAATGCAATGAAACGTACGTCATAGGTAATGGGTTGTCCGGTGATAAGTGCGTCGCGGCGCCGAAAAATGATAGCGCCGTGCGAACGAGACGCAACGCCGGGGGTGTGTCTTTGATTGAGCGTCTTCGGTGGGATAACTGCCGATGCTCAATTCGACTCTCAGTTCTATCCGGGATTCTGGCTCGTTCGCGAGTCGGTCGGGTTGAGGGAGGCACGCGTTTCTTTTTGTGCCCTGTAATGTGGCAGCGCGATGTATTATTTCATGGCCGGCGTCGTTAATAGTTGCGAACAAATAATAAGGTAATTTTTTGAGAATTATTTTTATAGGGGAGGATAACCGGAACTTTTTCAACTCTCAAAACGCACCGGTGCTCCACTTTGTTGGTTTCAAATTGACCACAATACGACCTGGGTCATTACAGGCCGTGCAACTGAAGTCCTAAGGTTAAAAGTTGGATTAGATGCTTGATATCGACCCGCGCGCGAATAACAGCATTTTTCCCAAACAAATTATCCGCGCTAATAGGCCATACATAACCCTCGAGCTGGCGCTGAACTTCTCCCCGATATTCCCTAATGTAACAAAACGGTTAAATCGATCACATACATTTTAGGTCAGTGATGGCCAAATTTCCGGTCGGATAAATTTGTTCACACGTGAGGTAGGACGCTTCTGATTCACGCTCGAACGGCCCCAGTGCCAATTTGACCTGGGGCGAAGGACTCATAATAACCGGCGAGGATTAACCGGCGCTTTTGCCGGTTGATGATATAGGTGATAGAAATGAAAATGTCGATAAAACTTATATACTTATATACTTATTACGGGATTTGCCATCTGCAATTGGACAACAATGTATAGTTTTACAATTTTTTTTTTTTTAAATAATAAATTTATATGGTCTTTTTTGGTGGTATTAGAAAATTAACAGGCAACCCAGGCAACAGGCGCTTTTTTCTGGTGAAGTTTCTGATGAAGAGCTGATTTACGGAAAAATTGCAGAAACAATTTGTTGAGGATGGTTCTTTGCAGTGTCGTTTCCGTACGCGCCGATAACGTTCCGTATGGGCTTTCAAGCGGAGTGATGTGTTAGATACGGAGTTGAAATGCAGGAAGTTGAATCGGAACTGCATTTCAACGAATGTTTCATTTATGCGATTTGATGTGCAAGGATGCGATCAAACTATTTTTTTTGTTGGGATCGAAAATCCATATTCCTTACTACCTAAATGGTTGAAAAGTTTGTGCATTAATAACGTTCGAAAAAATAAAGCTATCGCAGCAGACAAAACAATACTGCAACAATAATACATGCCGATATTATTTTATTTCTCAAAGGCCAAGCTTTATTTAGCTCACCAATAAAATAATATGAAAGAAAAGGACAATGTAAAATTTCTCTATCAATGGTAAGCAAAAATAATTTTGTTTATGAATGGGGAGAAATTGCGAGGTAGATTGGTTAAAAATTCATTAAACAACGAGCATGTTCCAATCCCGGAGAGGTCGGAAAAAAATTCCAAACGATACCGCGCCAAAGCCCCATAATTAATTGAATTTTTTTACAATTAATCGCCGGGAGTAATTAATTCATAAAATAAGCGGCGTGTTTGCGGATTAAAAAATTCGAAAACGCCGAGACGGGCATTTTTCTTCGGAACTATTTAGGTTAATTCGAACATCATTTATTTTTATTTATCGAGCAAGTTGAGAAATATAATCGACAAGGACACCAGACATCTTGTGATTTGCAAGAACTAAGCACAGGATTGTAACATAACTTCAACTTAGTGTATTTTTCTCCACAGTACATATCTGACAATGCTCGATATATTCAATATCTTAGATAGGAAAAAATCAATAGTGGGTATAGTGGCTTTAATTTTTGTGCCCGATATATTGCTTCTAGATGATGATGAGATAGAAGCAATGCAGCCCACGTGGAAAATCTACCTTTGTAGAAATAGAAAAAAAAAACAAAAAGATTAAACTTTACTAAAGATTATTCTTGAGTTGTATTCCAATTATCTGTCTTTGGCATTATCAAATTGGGTAAAATCATAAAACGGCAATTCCTACTGCATTGAGATGTTAAACATATGTGGAGCGCAAATTCAACTTCCGAATCTGAAAGGAGTGGCGATGTCAATTAGGCCAGTGTGGAGGACACTAAAGAATTCTTTTTTTTTGGCAAGTTTTCAAGCTGCAGAAATATGGAAAAATCAGGAAGAAAATGTCTTTTGTAATATTACATTTATGAAACGGAATAGTGGCTAAAAATAGGCTTGATGAAAAATTAATGCCAGCGTTTGTAGCCGCCGGAAAAATTGAAGCCCATACAACCTAAATTATTCACGAATTGCGCGTCAGGCAACGTTAATAATTAAAATATGTGAAGTGCCCCACGAAACGTAAGGAATTATAATTTAGAGACAATGACGGGGATCCGTGGCCACAAAACTTTGACATAAAAAGAACGGATTTAAAGGCAATTTAGAAATTCATAGCTCGTAAGCGGTTCTCGTTGACGGAACAAAACCTCTTTTGAACCAGCTTTAACAAATTTCAATTATACAAGTTTTACGGATTACGTGACTTTGGTGGCCGGTTAAAAATTCACCACTTGAATTTGTTAAAGGTTTTGAAAAAATTGTTGAAACTTGGAAATAGAAGCAGTTCAAACTTCTAGTAGTGGGACAATGAAAATTGAGGAACAGGCCGAAATCGATGAGATACAGCAATATAGATTCAATTTGATTAAATATATTCACAAACCAGCAGCTATAATGAATGCTCTCATAACACAGTGGGGAAAATCCTACAATATTCTCCTATGCAACCTCTCAGACTCTGTAGAGAAAAAATTTGTTGATTTGATATTCTCACTTATGATAACTTTATGCGCAAATTATTTAACATTGGTGGATCGGAATCTATGAGATACAGCAATATAGATTCAATTTGATTAAATATATTCCCAAAGCAGCAGCAATAATGAATGCTCTCATGGTACAGTGAGGAAAATCCTACAATGTTCTCCTATGCAACCTCACCTCTCCGACTCTGTAGAGAAAAAATTTGTTGATTTGAGATTCTCATTTATGATAATTTTACGCGCGAATTATTTAACATTGGTGGATCGGGCTTTAATAAATGTTATAACAAAATTGTAATTTGCAACTGAAAAACGTTTCATTTTCTCAAAACAAGTAACCCTTGAGAGCATAATTTTGGTAAACAACAGCCACTTCTTACCAATTTAAACAGAAAAGATAACAAAAAATAACACATGGCTTGAATCCTACTTTTGGTACTTTAAATAGCAACGAAACATGAATATTTGCGAAAAGTCAAGAAAATGCAATAATCGACCACAGATGCTCAAATTTTGTAAAAGCCACCTACCAATACTACAAGTACATATCCAACCTCTTCATCAACATCAACACAAGATAATCAAAATCTTTCATATAAGTGTTAAAAGCATTCAGTCAGGGTGTGATATCTCCTAGAGGTGATCAAAGGAACAATAGATATCATATACAAATTACCAGAAGCGAATATAGTATTCAACTTCATTTAGCATTTATCGACTCCCATAAGACTTTGAATAGCAACGAAACACGAAAGGTCAAGAAAATGCAATAATCGACCACAGATGCTCAAATTTTGTAAAAGCCACATACAAATACTACAAGTACATATCAACCTGTTCATCAACACCAACAAAAGATAATCAAAATCTTTCATATAAGTGTTAAAAGCATTCAGTCAGGGTGTGAAATATCTGCACAAAATCGTCAAGCATAAATATTTCTGCAAACCGACACAATACTAGTTAACCGTATACACATATACATGAAGATTTGCAGCAAACACAACTCAGGGACCAAATTCGGGCAAGGTTGAACAAGCTCTAAAACCGGCGGGATATCCAAAGAGACAGTCACAAAAACTGAGATGGGAAAGACCTAGAAGGAAATCGGTTGAGATGCCACATGCCTATTAACAACAAACAACAACACCAAGAAATAACCAAAGGTTCTTGAAACTTATCTGTACAAAATCCGCAAGCATAAATATTTCTGCAAACCGATATAACACTACACAAATACATTTTACAGCCAATATAACCCAAGATTCCAATTCGGTCAATGGTGAATAAAATCCAAGACCATTGGGACATCATCAAAGATTGAGATGGAAAGTACATAGCAAGAAATGAGCCGAAAAGCCAAACACCCACTGGAAACAAACAACAAACACTGATAACACAACAATGCATAAATTAAAAAGACTGATGCACCTTAATGCAAGACTATTTATCCAAATATAAGATAATTGAACGTCGATAACCATTTACATGAGAATCCGCTTGAGTTATGGGGTTTGAAGTGTCATTTTCCGAAGTACTTCATTTTAGATTTAATCTCTCTAACAACTTGACAAAACATGTGATAATAAGAACCACGGGTTGAAAAAATATACAAATTAATGATTTATAGGCGATTTAGGTCAAACTTACTTCCTAATATAAACCACGTTTGAGTTCGCATTCATTGCACCCCGGGCACAAAATTTCAATTGCTCATAATTCATGAGACATTAATCTTTAATTTATAGCCGCCTTTCCACAATGCTGTCCCAGCAAACAAATTTGAAAATTTGTAACGAGTTGAAGCTCTTTTGAGGAATTGCGTTTTTAATAGCTTGGGTGTAGTATATTATAACGGTCTGGAGTTCGTTGATTGCGTGATTCTAATTTTCCAAATGTATTATCCCTTGATGGTTCCGAGGTGCACGGACGTGAAAATTAATAAACCTAAAACTAGGAGGGGTTCTTAACATGAATTAAATTCATTTTCAACCTCCAATTTATAAGTTGTATTTCCATTAATAGTTATTAAAAATTAATATTTAAAATTGTTAGGTGAAAATTGCAAATATATTTGTGACAAACTGATTCAAGTGGTCTATTTCATCACTTTTTGGGTTATGGTTCGGTTATACAGCAGGAGATGATGGGGACTTGCCACTGATAATTGATATCTTATGAAACGCCAGGTACTGTTAAAAAGCGTTTCACTGGTTGGAATATACATGGAAAAATTTATACTTGTTTGGCGTTTCAAAAAAGAATTGGATATGCCCATTTGAACCATTTAATTAGTTGAAAATGATGGGTTAAAATGGATGGAAAAAAATTTGCTAGAAGCCAATTGAAAGATTGTAGAGGAAAATCCAACTATTTTTGAATAATTACAATGATCGACTAGAAAAAATACAAACAATAGACATGGATTACCCCAGAAGATTAACATCGCCAGAATCATGTTCACAACGATTCACAATTTCCAAACATTTTGTCTGGGATACCATGTATAGAGTAATTGATACCTCATGAAACGCCAGGCATTGTAAAAAGCGTTTCGCTGGTTGGAATACACATGGAAAAATTTATACTTGTTTGGCGTTTCAAAAAAGAATCGGATATGCCCACGTCTCCATTCGATTTCGATGCAATATTCGGCGCTAATGTACCTTAGTGGAAGAAATTTCAATAGATGAGGAAGCAGACGTAAAACAGTACATATTAAAAATGTACGAAAGAATAAAGAGACTGGAAAAATGAATCACCGAAACATTGGTGAAAATATTTTGATTTAAATCAATCTAGTTTTGGGAAATTTGATGAAAATATTATAAAACCTACAGATACAACATTGTTCTATACAAGCACTGAATATATTTTTTTAATTTTATAAATTTTTATAAGGGATCGTTGCAATTCTTGCGAAGAATACGGCCAAAAACCGTGCTACTACAAAATGCAAAATACGTCAATGAAAAAGAGTCTTACAAGCGATATAAATATTTTTTCTATAAAGAAAATTTTACAATATTGGTGCAGAAAACGGAAAATGGAAAAGAAAATAAATAAATAAATAAATTTCTGCAATAATGATTGAAGTCTCTTCATTTCATTGAAAGATTTATAATGGCGAAATTTAAAAGAAATTACATTCGCCCGCGTACTTGATTTTTTAATCATTTTAATGAAGAGTTTTTCGAATTACGAAAGAGATATAATATTCAACGAGTCCATAATGGAAAGTTGGAATCCTAGCTATATAATACAAGCCGTTGCAAAACGTTTTCTTACATCGATGGGAATAACGAGCTTTTCCGGACTGCAAAAAGGAACATAAAATGATGAAAAAACATGCGCCAAACAAAAATCATTTAAAATATTTCCATTGTATAAAGTGTCACGAAAACATATACCAGAGGGTTGTGATGCTCTTCAACAACTGTTTAAAAAATAGTCACCGGAACAATGGTGGAAATATTTTGATTTAAATCAATCTCATTTTGGGAAACTCGAAGAAACTGTTATTAAACCCACAGGTACAACATCGTTTGGAATGTGTTTTACAACTAATGGCATCGATTGCAGTATATCGATGAATAGATTTTCCGAAAAAATACGTTAAAGTTTGCAAAGCGGACGATAGATTAGTAAATTCCCTCGTGCCTCATAAACAAAGAAGTAAAGTAGTATGTACGGATAAACGGACCGCTTAGCAATTGAGTGTCAGCGCCACCCTTTGACAGCTGCATTTAAAAGGAATCGTATTACTTGATGAATATAGATCGTAAAAGTTTTGTTCCGATTGTAACAAGGAAATGACTGCACCGAAAAATAGGAATGTAGATTTATAGTATGCAACAAACTGCAACATGCTCGAAATAGTGTAATCCATATTTATAAAAAAGGAAAAAATATTTTGGAAACGCAGTTCATACAAACATTTTTTTACGTTATCGAATTCATTGTTATTCATTATTTTGTTATTTGTTATTGTTGTACATTTTTGACAATTTTTAGTCGGTCGAGATTGTTAAAAATCTACGATATAATTTATGCCCATGTTTGTCCTGCTCTCAAAGTACTTCCATTAAATTTAATTTTGCGTATTAGGGAATTTGAATCGAAGCTGGGGACAATGCGTTGCTGAAGTCGATCCAATTGTGTAAAAAGTGGTTTGGTTCGAACGATATAATTTATATCCAAATATTTTCTTATATGTTTATAACCGTATATATCATTTCAACTCGTTCAAATTTATTTTCATTTCTTTCGCAACATTGAATACTTCGAAAGTCGTTAAACGCGATCCGATGACATTCCATTTATTTCGTTTTTACTTTTCTGATACAATCCAATGTCAAACAAATACAATTAAATTGGATTTGTCCATTAACGAAACAGTGCAACAAAAAATTCCATCGTGTGCAATCATTTTGAAATTCACAACATTAATTTCGAGCTTCAAATCTCCAAGTGAATAATCCCCAGTTCGCGCATCCGGATCCCGATCCCGCCATCAAGCACAAAAATACCCCGAAACACACGGCAAATAATTAAATTCCCAATTCCACACAATCGACAAGAAAAATTGAGCAACCGAATTCCTCAAAGACAGTTAACAGGTGTTCGCGTGTATAAAACTCAACAACCTGTGTTTCACATGAAGAATGTAAACGCTAAATTGCTCCGTGTAAATTCAATCCTGGAGCTTTTTCCGTTCCAAGGACGACACGCCCACGATCCCCAATCGAGTTAATAAAAATAAGAGTTTAGGGTCTAATGAATTGCCGGGACGCGAAGAGTTGTTCAAAATAATTCGACTAGCAATTCAATTGCCTTTCTTTACATGACTCATAGCTTGCTTATAATTATTACTTGTATGTATTTAAATTTAAAAATATGTTCGACGTAATCGCATGGCGAGGAATTATGAGTACGAGGGTAATTTTTGGACGTATTGGCAATATTAAAGGATAAGAATAGAAACTCTAGTTTCCAGATTTTCAAATCACTGGAACAGATAGTTGTGCCAATTCATCATGAAAATCAGTGGTGTATAGCTATTATTAATTTGAGAAACAGCTAGTCGCTCGCAGTGTACACTTAAATAGGTTAGATCAGCATCAAATAAAACTTCTTTAATTGCTTGTTCTTCAATCTTACTTATTTCTAACATATAAACTGTAGTAGAGCTTGAGTTTTGCATAAAATATCTGCAAATCACCAGAACAGATAAATGGAGAACAGAAGAAATATGACAAAGTGTGCGAATACTTTCATCCATTACCAGAAACTGTCAAAATAGAACACTGTGGTGGTATGGTCACAGGCAGGATAAGAACAACGCAACCAATATTAGATGATACTAAGTGTTAAAATTATAATTTACCACTACTTCCGCAATGAAATTTGAGGAATATCTTCAATCTTTAGGCCTTTCGGCCATTAAAAGTAACGGTTATTGTTACACCTACTGGTTCTTTGAACTATATGAATGTTATCCCAGGATAATATCTAAACATTCAGCTCTGACAAAGTGTGCGAATACTTTCATTCATTACCAGAAACTGTCAAAATAGAACGCTGCGGTGGTATGGTCACAGACAGGATAAGAACAACGCAACCAATATTAGATGGTACTAAGTGTTAAAATTATAATTTACCACCACTTCCGCAATGAAATTTGAGGAATATCTTCAATCTTTAGACCTGTCGGTCATTAAAAGTAACGGTTATTGTTACACCTACTGGTTCTTTGAACTATATGAATGTTATCCCAGGATAATATCTAAACATCCAGCTATGACAAAGTGTGCGAATACTTTTATCTATTACCAGAAACTGTCAAAATTGAAGGCTGCGGTGGTATGGTCACAGGCAGGATAATAAGAACAACGCGACCAATATTAGATGGTACTAAGTGTTAAAATTATAATTTACCACTACTTGCGGAATTAAATTTAAGGAGTACCTCCAATCTTTAGACCTTTCGGTCATTAAAAGTAACGGTTATTGTTACACCTACTGGTTCTTTGAACTATATGAATGTTATCCCAGGATAATATCTAAACATTCAGCTCTGACAAAGTGTGCGAATACTTTCATTCATTACCAGAAACTGTCAAAATAGAACGCTGCGGTGGTATGGTCACAGACAGGATAAGAACAACGCAACCAATATTAGATGGTACTAAGTGTTAAAATTATAATTTACCACCACTTCCGCAATGAAATTTGAGGAATATCTTCAATCTTTAGACCTGTCGGTCATTAAAAGTAACGGTTATTGTTACACCTACTGGTTCTTTGAACTATATGAATGTTATCCCAGGATAATATCTAAACATCCAGCTATGACAAAGTGTGCGAATACTTTTATCTATTACCAGAAACTGTCAAAATTGAAGGCTGCGGTGGTATGGTCACAGGCAGGATAATAAGAACAACGCGACCAATATTAGATGGTACTAAGTGTTAAAATTATAATTTACCACTACTTGCGGAATTAAATTTAAGGAGTACCTCCAATCTTTAGACCTTTCGGTCATTAAAAGTAACGGTTATTGTTACACCTACTGGTTCTTTGAACTATATCAATGTTATCCCAGGATAATATCTAAACAGCAGCTCAAACAGCACACGATTTCAACCCTAGGTGCTTTCCCACCGATAAATAGGGTTCTGTCAGTGGTGTACCACTATTCAATGGACCTCGCAGTCCAGTTAACAAAGCCTTCTTTCGAAGGCGTCTATCATATTACAACAACACATAGAATCTCCTTTGTTGGAGATGCCACGCCCATAGAAAACGTTGCTAAATAGAAAAATGCAAAACAGCAGTAGTAAAACATCCACCAGAAAAATCGACAGCAAAGGCAAAGTTCACAAACACGCAGTATTCCGTCCAGATTTATTTGTTTCCGTTTCGTTGTAAAAATAGTGAATTCGGAGTCGTTGGCAGTTGATTAGCGAGACACCTTAAAGAGACCGGAAAAAACGCCATCTGAAAAAATCAAGAGAAATAAAGTCTTACGATTTTCTAAAGCGGCTGTAAATGAGCTGATTGAAGTAAGACAAAAGAAATTTGGAGATGCTGAGCCGATTACAAAACTCAATTTGGTAGTCTTTTCTAACTCCTACGACAATGGACCTCACAGTCCAGTTAACAAAGCCTTCTTTCGAAGGCGTCTATCATATTACAACAACACATAGAATCTCCTTTGTTGGAGATGCCACGCCCATAGAAAACGTTGCTAAATAGAAAAATGCAAAACAGCAGTAGTAAAACATCCACCAGAAAAATGGACGGCAAAGGCAAAGTTCACAAAAACGCAGTATGCCGTCCAGATTTATTTGTTTCGGTTTCGTTGTAAAAATAGTGAATTCGGAGTCGTTGGCAGTTGATTAGCGAGACACCTCAAAGAGACCGGAAAAATGCCATCTGGAAAAATCAAGAGAAATGAAGTCTTACGATTTTCTAAAGCGCCTGTAAATGAGCTCATTGAAGTAAGACAAAAGAAATTTGGAGATGCTGAGCCAATTACAAAACTCAATTTGGTAGTCTTTTCTAACTCCTACGACAAAACAACAACAGAAAGAAAAAAAACTTCTTTCTAAACGTTGTTTCTTTTTTGTTATCAATTTTCTTCATTATCAATGTCTTGTGACCTCAAGTGAATAATAATCAAAGATTCAAGTTTTAAACAATGTCAATTTTGGAAGTCCTTTTTAGTCGTGACCTTTGTATTAAAACCGCGTTGGGAGAAAAACAGATATAATTTGATAATGGCCGCTACAAGTAAGTCTAGAAATTAATGAATTGCCGCGATAATCTGTTTTTGTTATGTTTCGAAGAACAAACTTTACTCGTTAACATCGTTTCGGAAACGCGGAGAAAGAATTGCGCAATCAAGAATTTTCTTTCGGGTCCAGCCGAACATAACCACATATACGTCTTGAAATCGGACGTGATAGTGTACGGTTATTTATTAGTCAGTGCGACAGAAAGAGAAAGATGACGTCTCAGAGGATGAATTTACAGGTCACCAAGCCGCCCTGGGGAACCTTTTCCCCGGGCCGACGTTAATTTACCTAACGGACGAATAGATGGTTTTTCGCCAATTTAACGCGGAATAATTAAAACGGCACTAAGTGCGAAGACGTGTCATAAATTCTGGATGCACACCCGTAAGCTGGTTAATTTGCAACCTCAAAATTCTTTTCTATTTAGAAATCGATCGGGGCGTCGAACAATGGTCAAAAACTACATGAAACTCGATCGAAACCTCAATTTTTCATATTTTTTCTGGACGCTAAAATTCGCATATTAGGTAGCCCTAATACTAAACTACTTCTCAGAAAATTATCGGCTAATTCTAGAACTAAAATCGGTGACTCATTTAATAGAATCTTTATATAACTTTGAATTATCTAGACTTTTAAGAACACCATCGAACTTCGTTTTTGCTCAGCAATTTTCGGCTTTTGTACTGAAGATCCAAAGGAATTTAACTCAATTTGTCACGTTCTTCGGTGTCGGTGGTTCAGTGTGCTCTTGTGACTTTCTTGTTTTGATCATTGTTTGTTAGTGTTTTTCGTTCATTGTATTTGTTATTTTTACTTGTCCTTTGTTTATTACATTTTATTTTTACAACGGCTAACGAACCAATTAAGAGCCTGATGTAATTGCATCAAATATTGATGGAATTTTCCCATGAAACAATGGAAGTGCAAAAAAACGCGACTTTTTAAAAAGAGCATTTCTGAATTAATGGAGACGCCAATGCAACGAAAACGCTTACCACATTTACAAGAAATTCATTTTTTGTACCTTGCTATGAAAGTGAGAGAAAGTGGAATTGTAATGCAACGAAATTACTCACCGAAGCAAGAGCAAGCACAATTCTAAGAACTCGGAGAAACCCAGAAAAAGAGGTTTCCAGTTACTCTGCCGAAGAAACTGTGACTCTGATTGTCTCCTTAAAATTAACTCGAGATCAGTACGAGTAATTAAGAAAAGGGGGCAGCCGGTGAACATGGGCATGATCTTCACCCACCATATTATAAGGTCGTCGAATCTAAAAAACAATTTTATTCTAGGGGTATTTCAATAAGGGAAGAGAAGTGTGAAATTCCTCTACAAAACTCCATTAAACTAGTCACAGCATAAAATGCGCATTCAACGAATCCATGCTAGATATTTGAAAGTAAAATATACCATGAATGGGGATTAGATGGAAGTTCAGGGTTTTCTGTCATGTGCTGAAGAAAGTTTGCTTGCTACTTCACTTGTGCCTCTTCGAATGGTGGACGAAAATTCTGAGGTATCGTCTAAATCATACCAGGAAAATTGCAGTTTCTAAAGGTCTAAAGGTCTGTTCGTTGCCTGTGGTTCTGGCAATATTTCTATCCAATCGTTAAATTATCGAAACGTTTTTGCAAATTGTCGACCTGAATGAACAACATGTCCTAAATCCATGTAGATTTTCCCATTGATTGATTAAGTATCGGAATTGCTTAAACTTGTCATTGATTAACAGCTGTGATTGATGTGGCAACCGGTCAGTCATATTGGAAGCTTCATCGGCTGTAGCTTTTGTATGTCCGACGTATTAATTTTGAATTGGAACCCATATTTAAGTGCGTCTAGTTGTGGCAACAAGAAAAAATTAGACATGTCGATGAGAAAATGTGAACCTTGATAATTATATCAGAAGACGAGGCAAAAGATAAAAATGAAGACGACGAATACGTAGAAGAAGAGGAAAGCAAACTGGACACCAAAATTTCATTACAATAAGATGATTATTCTAAGAACTGTAAGTTAAGATCAAGAATCAAGAAGAGTCATTTTAACCACTGTGCGTCACTTGGTTTTCACGAAGAATGAATCGGAATAAGCGACAATAACTGATGAAATTGATAAAGAATAAGCTCCAGTCCAGTCGAGTGCAGTTTAGTTAAATTTTGTAAAAGTTGGCGATTTTTGAGTTTTTAAATTTTCAACGATCATTTTTGAATAATACGGAGTTTGTGAATCGAAAAGTTGAGGCCCTTTTAAAAGTTTCCTTTGTGGAATTTTGTTTTCATATTTAATGGTCGGATAACGGTATAAAACCAGATAAATGCAATGAAATGATAACGGTTTTATCATTAGAAAAAATTGCGTTCCGGATAAAACGGACGAGGTGGTGGCATCGTGTTAATTTGCAGATGAGGTGAAATTCTTTACGAAATGCTTGTTAGGGGTGAGATCTTCATACAGTTCACCGTTTTGGATCCGAGTCTCATGGTATCAGTAAATCCAAAGTATCCATGACCACCTTGAACGTAAAGTTGCCATTATCATCATGGAAGAGACAGGTGCGGCCATAGAAGAATTCTGGGAACAACAATTGCAAACTCACCGAGGAATTACAAGAAAAGAGCGGGAAAATGAAAGATTTCATTTTCAAAAACCAACAGAAAGCAAATAAGACCAAAAAACAAAAAAATTATTTTGTTGATAGACTAAAAGTTACAGGTTAAAATAAAATACAATTTTAAATCACGAAAGTGCATTATTTTATATCGCAGATCAATACCTTCAATACAAAACACTAAAGGAATAAAAAACACTCAAGTAAACATATCAATATAGTATTTTATGCAGAGGTTATTTTGAGAGAAAATTTGATTGAAAGAGAGAACCAGTACACAATTGCTTGTGGCAACAAATTTCCTAATAAAACACGAGTAAGTGAAAACAAATTTCAGTGCTTTGAGACTGTAACAGAGCATTCAAAACTGAAATTAACCTGATGCCAAAAGCACATTAAGGACACCGCAATGATACAGAAGCAAACATTAATGACATTCCCGTTGCCCCATCCAATTTTTCATAAGTTGGCAATGATTCCCTATTTGATTTGTTGATGATCACTTTATATTGTGTAAATCAAACAAAAGGTAAAATTATACTAGTGCAAAGAACGACGCAAATAAGATTAATTCGATCTGTTTGCAGACTAATTTTACTAATTATTATTTGTTTAAATTACAATGTCTTCTACACACGCTGAAGGTGACCTAGCTGCTAAATACGTTAGGTTCTCCATCGGGATCCAACAGAATTTGGCTCTTAAAGTCAAAGACTACTTAAACAAACACACTGCCAACCAGCGATTAATTAGTACGAAAGCATTGATGGATGATTCTTGAAAATTATTTGGTTAATGATAACTAACTTTGGTGCATATAACTGAAATTGAGGAAAAGAAACTAATCAATTGCGAAATCCGAAGTAAGGGAAAGAATGCCTCATTAGAAAGAAGCATGAAAACACATCAGAAGGTAAAAAAATAATCGATAATAGATCATAAATAGTACGAGGTGGAAGAAACCGAGTTAGTCCTAAGAGACGAAGAATATAACAGTATGATTGTTTTACTGGGAGGGTGTGGCGGAAAACCCCTTCTGGAACTCTTATTCGCGAAGTGACAAGGCGCGCCCGAATATGGCGTGCTATGAATGCCGAGGCAAAACAGTATTATATTTAGATAGCTCGGGCGACACCAAAACCAAAGCCAGCGTAAAATCGGCGTAAATACCGAATATTTTCCATTCGCCTAGGTGTTTTGCTTGCTGTTCGCTGAATGCCAAATATGCATACTTTGTCGAATATTGGCCAAGCCCGTGGAGCAAAAACGAATCATGCGCGATGTGAGTAGTGCTCGTCTACTTTGATGTGGTATAGAGACCGACGAACTACGGGAATTGTGCTCGGCCTTGGGCGAGCAAAGCACGAGCAATATTCACACTACTAGGAGTTCTCCGAAGAGTCGCTCGGTATTTGACAAATACCGCATGTCTGGCTCCGGCTAACCTTTTCTAAATGAGCGAGTAAAAGCCCTAGGCGCAGAAAATTACCCCAGAATCCTCGCCATAGCGAGAGACAGTGGCCCCCGGTTAGTCTTCCAATTCACAGATATGTTGAAGTGCCAGCTGATTAAGTTTGTTTAAAATGTAAGAGTATTTGATATATTCCGTTTTCTGTAAAGATCTCATTCAATAATGCATGCCCCCAGGATACTGTATAAATTCTGAAATTTTAGGCGCAAAACTATCTACTTAGGCTCAATCAAGTCCTACTTTGACATTGCTGTTGATTCATTGTAAATAATCGTTCGTTTAATTTCATTGGAAACGACCCGTTGTGTGGGTTAGAAAAATAAATGCAGGGGCGAAACTTGCACCAGCCCCCATCACCTGGGTTCTTCGAGTATTTGGTGCCTAACTCGTCCGAATCAGAATCATTAAACAAAAACCCAAATTTAATAAGTTTAAATAAAATCGCCTGGGGCACTACAACCAAAGTAAGTGGGCTAAAGATATCGTTGTACGCACGCAGTATAGCGATAAAGTTCCCCTAATTTTCGTTTAGGCTTTGTGAAATTATTGTTGATTTTGTGAACTGTTACTAATTTACTATTCGTTACTCAACAGATCTTTCCGAATATTCACTTATGCAGACCACAAAATATCAAATTCCAGAAATACAACCAAAATTATTTAACAACTTATAACAATATTTGCTTTGTATAAAGTAACGCTATCGTGACTGGTTTTATTCTTTTGACTTTGTGTTATAGAACAGTAGATATACATCAAAAGAAAAATATGTTGGTTTCGCTTTGAACCACCCTTTCAAAATGATTATAAAGTTATTGTTATTGTTTGTTATTGTTATTGTTTGTTATTTGTTATTGTTGTTCATTTACACTTTGATCACTTTAATGATCATTTTCAACAATTGTAAATTGTAAACGACTATCCCGAGGGCGAATTCCTTTTTTTACATAAAGTTTGTGCAGAATTTAATATACGCCAGTCACAAAGTGAAAGAAAAACGGTGGAAATAATCGTCATCGAACTGGAAAAAATTGAAGAGAACTTGACAGCTCGAGACGCGGATTTGGAGATCGAGTTGCTCGTCGCAATCGCTGCTATCGACGATTTGAAAATCACTTGTTCCAATATGGAAGAAAATATCCGAATATCAGTACCACTTAAATTTTGCAAAAGAGTAAAAAATAAATTGATAATAAAAATATTCGAAATGGTAATAAATGGTATTGGGAAAGAATGTGTACATAATTCAGTGCAGTGTTCATCGAAAGCTAGTAAGGTTTCCGCCCTCAGTTACAACTCCGCAAACTCTTTTCTGGACAAGTGATTTATAAAATTTGGAGATGCAGAATTCCGAAGTCCTCTTTAAATCATACGTTTAGAAAGAAGTTTGTCAAATGATTCAAGCTTAGGCAATGTTATCAATTATTGTACATAAATTTGAAAATTTTGCCGTCTTAAACCAAGAAGAGAAATCATGATTTTTGAAAAACAGTGGAAACCTGAGTACTCCATATGATCCAAGCAATCATTTCTGATGAACAATCTTCTACTGGTTACAAAGAAAACGTCGAATATTTAGCCAATGCCGGTAAAAAAGAAAGTTTTAAGAGGACACCAAACATTTGCCAATAATGAGCTCGAGAAGGAAGCAGTTATTCTGTTCACAAAAGAGTTTTGTTTTTATCAACATACATGTTTACATTCGCTTGTGCAACCAAAATATAAGCGAACATAGAAGTTCTTGCCGTAGCTGCAAAGTATCATAAGCGAGCAAAGTCCATCTATCAATGAGGACTTACCTTGAAAGGAGAAGCGGAGAAGATGACATTGGCAGCATCAAAAACATTTTAATCAAAATCTAACAAAATAATAAATAACAATGTAACAAGAAAGAAAGTACTAGGGCCTATGTAGTTGGTTTAAAAAGGCCTGAGAACATATTTATTTTTCTGGGGACGAGCAAGTTTCAAATGTTTGTCTATCCCTTACGAGGGGTGCACAGTAGTCGTGTAAGTGAATAGCTGAGCAATGTACCATTATTCACAAGTTACCAACTTCCAAATTTGAAGGGAGTGTGTGCGGTGTCAATTAGACCAGTGAAAGGACACTAAGCAATTCCTTTTTTGTCAAGTCTTCGAGTTGCAGTAATACGAAAAAATCAAGCAAATTCCATCCATGCATCAGAAATTTGACAGGAGAAATGGAGAAAACGGCATAGACAGCATCAAAAACATTTTAATCAAACTCGCTTGAATTCAAATTAAATTTTCAATTAAGAATTTCAATTTGGAAACCATTGCAAGCCCAAGGTCTTTTTTCTAATTTTCAAAATTTTGTATCGAATAATCCAAATCAACGCATGGTTTGGAAGACAATTCCAATACGATAATGAGATGCAACGCAGATTCGTAAAAAAACTAATATTGGAAAAAAAAAGACGAGTTTAGACCCGTCGATAACAGTCCTTATCCATGTGAAAGTCCCATTACAGCAAAATTATTTGTAAGAAAAATTTCGACAGTCTGGAAACAATTCGAGGTTTAGACTGTACTAAAGAAATTAGTTCCGAAAAAAACTAAAATTTGATAAAAGTATAAATTGCCATCCCAGACTGAATCGGCAAGAGACTACGAAAGGCGAAGAAACCATCAAAGACCTCCTCCGTAAGTGCGAAGCAACGACTTCAAGGGAAGTAACACTACAGGCTAAGTGATGCTATCGTCAAGCCATTTTATTGTAATGAATGGTTTCAAAACATGAATTCAAAATTTTATTTCTTCAAAAACAATTAAAATATCTCGAAAAAAATGGTAATATAGTACGTTGCTTCCATGGTATAATTCAACTGCCATAAAATTCGATTTTACATGTGTTCTTTCTTCTTGTTCCCATTGAGCAAGTAGACTGGCAGGGCATACTACTAATGTACCACCTTTATATCTCTTTTCGTTCAAGCTGTCCTCTTCATCTTCATGAAGTTTGGATGTTAGCATTAGTGATATCATGGACAAGGTTTTTCACAAACCCATGTCATCCGCTAAAATCCCGCCAGATGGTTTCTGAGATTCGCGCCATGTTAACCAAGTTAGCGCTTGCTTCTGGTGTTCCATTAAGGAAGTTCTAAGACTTTTAGAATCTTCTGACACTAGATTTTTATCTGGACAGTTTTTTTTATTGATCCATGTAATTGCTCTAAACGGTCCATTGTTAAAGTTTTTTGAAGATTGTATGTTGCAAGAGCTTTTCTGCCATTCAAATTCAAATTTTTAACTTAGTCCAATTCGGTGTCACCTTGTGTGCACCTTGGGATTATAAAGCGGAAAGGGGTATAGATTTTTTCGAAATTTTTTTAGCGTACCATTCCCAAAAACTTTAACTTCATTATTAAATAAAATTCCTTTTAATTCTGGCATTAATAAGGCAAGCCATCAAGTGATGAAAGTGAACGTAAAACGTTAGTAGTTTACACTCCAGTCTTAGATAGACACTTTTACAATCCACTGGCGATTATTAAAATTAAAGCCCGCAGGTATTGTTGATTTACTGTCCTCATTATTAGTTCACACTTTGACTAACTTAATGACTGGTTTAAAGCGTTAATTTGAAAAGGGTAACTTTCATAACAGAACTTTTCGTCCAAATTTTAGGGCAATTTTCCAGTCCCAGAATAATGATATAAAAATCGGGGTAATGGGATGTAGTATGTGATTTAATTAACTCACTGGCAACTTGTTATGTCACGAACTCTCCCCAATTCATAAATTTCCACGAACGAATATAACCCTTTTTATAAAGTTTAATATTTTATGTCGAGGGGGGTACGTACAAAAGGTGATTTACTAGGACGAATAATTTTAAAAAATTCAAATCAAAAATGGTGCCACAAATGCGCTTCCCTACAAGATTTTACTTTATGGTAATCGAATTTAATTTTAGTTCAAGTGGAATCGTTGAACTAATTCTGAAAAAGTTGAAACAAACTAAGACTAGAAAAAATGAGCCAGAAAAACCTTTGATTCTGTTTCCTACCATTGATGAATTCAACAGTAAGTGCAAATCAAGAAGTGGAATCGAGAGAAAGTTGTCAGTTGCTGAGATTAACAATATGAAATAATTAGTCTTCCCAAGATAGAAACGAAGAAAAAATTTGATGACTTGGCTAATATTTTATTCTCAAGAGGATTTTATAACAACCCCGTCATTATTGTTGTCACCTTGAAATTTTGAAAAAAAGTCGAAAGAAGCTAAAGCTAGAATAAATGGGCCGGGAAAACCTTTGATTCTGTTTCCTACCTTTGATGAATTCAACAGTAAGTGCAAATCAAGAAGTGGAATAGAGAAAAAATTATCAGTTGCTGAGATTAACGATATGAAATAATTAGTCTTCCCAAGATAGAAACGAAGAAAAAATTTGACGACTTGACTAGTATTTTATTTTCAAGAGGATTTTATAACAACCCACGTCATTATTGTTGTCACCTTGAAATTTTGAAAAAAAAGTTGAAAGAAGCTAAAGCTAGAAAAAATGGGACAGGAAAACCTTTGATTCTGTTTCCTACCTTTGATGAAATCAACAGAAAGTGCAAATCAAGAACTGGAATCGAGAAAAAGTTGTCAGGTGCTGAGATGAACGATATGAAATAATTAGTCTTCCCAAGATGGAAAGAAAGAAAAAATTTGACGACGGCAAAAATTTTATTCTCAAGAGGATTTTATAATAACCCACATCATTATTGTTATCACCTTGAGTGCGTTAAAACAATTTTGAAATCTGCGGAGTTGCTAAAACAGAAAAGCAAGCAAAAGAAAAATGTCAAGAGATGTTACTCTGAAAAGCAATACCGTAGCGATCGAAAAATATTTGGCCTGGATACTATTGACGGTACGCCAATCAAATCGTTACGTCCATCACATCAAAATCTTACAGAAAGGTCAAGTTTTGATCATAAAAGTGAATGAATGTATCAACCTAAAAATTATAATATCGAAGAAACTCAAAAACATATTGCAGAAAATGGAGTCGTGGTCGAACAACCAAATTCCATCTACGAGTTATCCATTTTGTTACTTTTGACTTCCACAATACCCATCGCTGTCTAGTTGAAAGGAACTACCGTAAAATCATGAGTCCGACCAGAACGAACTATCGTTAAATGACGAGACCACCCGGTAAGCTGCAGACAGAAATACTGAGCCAGTAGAAGCTCGTCGCTCACCGACGAATGCCAGCGAAAACTAGGGATTCTAAACAACACTGTCACATCAAATCTGTGCGACCTATATTTCAAAGAATTGAGGTGCGCTATCGAAGCAAAAACAAAAGGCAAGAGCAAAAGTAAATTTCATGGCTTAAAAAAAAAAATTGACGGTATTTACTCATTTGGTGGTGGTTTACTTTTGATTTGTAGAAACGCTACTGGATAATGTTTTTAAGCTGCTAACTAATGCACGTTGGGTCTCACTGTTTGCAGTATGATCCTTGTTAAAATGTGGCTGTACTGTTTGGAGGTTGTGCAACCAAGAGAAGAAAATGATACCAGCACAATTTAAAACAGGAACTGCACTCTCTGTATCTGCATCTACTAATAGGTAGCCGACAGGGTTCTAATATCCGGAAGAGCAAGATTTAAGGGCCCGAAGTCACCAGTAGATAAAGTACATGGAAAAAATCTAAGCACCAATGAAAGGACCCAGAGCTGAAGACTCAGCTCATGAAGCGAGTTAATTCCGCATTTTGGTGTAGATGAACAAAATTGATCACCAATCACATAATAAATTCATCACTGAAAAATCCCCATTAAAAAAAAATTGTTCACATCCTGGGTTTTGTCGGTTACAAACCTTCTGGAAAGCAGGGCAAGAGAAAACGCTAAAAAAAGTTGGTATAATAAAAATACTGCAGTGGCAGTAAATTACGGTTTCAACTATGAAAATTTTTGCTTGATCCGCAAGATGACCAACAAGCAAAATAGAAATCATTATTATTAAAGTCATCACCGGAAAAAAACAAAAACATTATGGAACGAGTTACCACATTCAAATCAATGTTAAAACCAAAAAAATTATGGAACGAGTTACCACATTACAATCAATGTTAAAAAAGGAAAGAGGGGTGCTAAAAAAAAAAGATGAAGTAAAAAGGATAGTGGAGAGCTCTCGGGCACTTTTACATAAAGCCCAAAAAAATTAAATCATTGATATAAAAGATAACACCATTGGAAAAAAATGTGAAGCTTATCTAGTCATATGACCTTCAATCATCGTTGGTGATGTGATTCCGCAGCCCTTTTCAGTCCAACTTTCTTCAATGAAAACAAAAACCGAATTTTTCAAGCAAAAAGTGTTGGTTGAGCTCATAGAAATGGTGAAAAACCGGTTGAAGGGGCTGGGGAATAAAATTAGAGACCAAAATTAGTGTAAATGAAAAAATTGTAGAAATGCAGATGGGGATAAAAAGGATAGCGGGGGCTCTCGGGCACTTTTACCTACACCAAAACAATGAAATCATTGATATAAAAGATAACACCATTGGGAAAAAAATGTGAAGCTTATCTAGCCATATAGCTTTCAATCATCGTTGGTGATGTGATTCCGCAGCCCTTTTCAGTGCAACTTTCTTCAATGAAAACAAAAACAGAATATTTCAAGCAAAAAACCTTTTCAGTGCAACTTTCTTCAATGAAAACAAAAACCGAATATTTCAAGCAAAAAACCTTTTCAGTGCAACTTTCTTCAATGAAAACAATAACCGAATATTTCAAGCAAAAAAACCTTTCCAGTGTAACTTTCTTCAATGAAAACAAAAACAGAATATTTCAAGCAAAAAACCTTTTCAGTGCAATTTTCTTCAATGAAAACAAAAACCGAATATTTCCAGCAAAAAAGTGTTGGCTGAGCTCATAGAAATGGTGGAGAACCGGTTGAAAGGGCTGGGGAATAAAATATAGAGACCAAAATTAGTGGATGAAAAAATTGTAGAAATGCAGATGTGGATAAAAAGGATAGTGGAGAGCTCTCTGGCAGTGTTGGCTGAGCTCATATAAATGGTGGAAAATCTGATGAAGGGGCTGGCCCGGGGCCTGCTTGAAGATGCGAGTAATTTACATATTTTGGTCTTCCCGAACAAAATTTGCCATCAATCATATGAAATATTCATAATTTGAAAGGAACGAAAATTGAAATTAAACTTGCCAAACAGACACGTGCAGGAAATTAAATTCTTCGCAACACTTTCCTATTGGTAAATTTCCGGGTCTCTGATAGTTGCAGTTATTTCCGCCTCGAACTTCGCACCGCTAATCCGAAACAAATATTGCACGCCATGTAAATTTAATATCGTCTACCTTCAGTTGTTTTGCAAGAAGCTATTTTTCTCCACAAAATGAAGTTAAAATTATAAATTCTTTTTTATCACCCTCTTAATCAAGAACGCCCATTTACATTTTTTCTACAAAAAATGCAAATCGTCGACTATCGTGCACTTAATTGCGTCCAATCTGGCTGCATTCAAGTTGCAGCTTGATCCGGCAATTTTCCGAGAGTGCTCGTAAACAGGACGATTTGGGAGCAGAAAAAATAGGTCAAAACTGTCACAGTTGGGCGGAGGAATCGCTTGTGTGTGTCTTCAACAACAAAGGAAAAAGTATTGATTGAACCTGTTGCTACCAAGGTTCCTTCAATTTTCAGACAGTTTTATTGTTACAAATTTGAATATTAAATAACGCGGTGACTTGTTGAAAAAACTGCAAGTATTCTTGCCGTCCGCGAAAACCAAGATCGATGGCACGATTTTAATTAAACTCGGCGACCCCCTTTAATTATTTTTAAGTCTTGCATAACGTGTGAAAAAAGCCACATTCAATTCTCGTACTATGTTTCTATGGAGATATCGACCCAAACCCGGCTGTGTAAAATGCACAGGCAACCCCCGCGAATAACTTCTAGTAGCTCAGTCATCTGACCGCGCTACAAGTGTCAAAGCATGCGTTCATCGTGTTGTCCTCGTAGTGAACGATAAGGACGTGCAAGTGGCGGGGGGCAGCGGATTCGAAATTCCAATTAATCAAGGTGCGCTTAATACATAAAAACCCGGGATTTTAGTACGCCTTTAATTGCAGTATAAAAAAACGTAATTTAGACGTTTGTTTTTATCGGAGTGAGCCCCGGTGCTTAAACCTTATATTTCTTGTTTTCAATTAAATACGAGTTTCGCAAAGCCCGATTAACGACACCCCGTACATCACCTGTAACCATAAAACACGGTTAATTGACTTTTCGGATTTTATGAAGCCTTAATCACGAGCTTGAGGATCGCCCATTGATTTTAAAGCTTATTAAACGGGATTCGGGAAAAAGCTCTCTGATTATATGTCCTGTATTTAAGTGTGATCAGAAAAAACTACATGTTAAAGAGAACTTGGGGTAAGAAAGCGTTGGTTGAGAGTTTGAGAGTTTGAAAAAAGTGTCGAGCCAAATTGAATTTTGAAAGTTTATGGACGTATTCGCAAAATGGCGTAAAACGGGTGAAGGTGTACTAAATTTGTGCCCTGGGAAACAATTTTAAAAAGCTCTTTGCACAAAACCATTTCCTGCTCTTCCGAGCTTAAAGCTGTACTGAAAAGGAAACTCGACATTGTCACAGAAAAACGTTCCTATCGCCAGCCCAATCACAGCAGACCAAAAAAAAGAAGTTGGCAAACGAATTCGCGGCAACGGGTGTTAAAACGATTAATGATGAATAATGACTTTAACGGAGGAAAGCTCACTTGCATTTTGAAACCAGTAACGCTTAGAATCGATAAAATCTCCACCTTTCACTTCCAAAAATTCCTTAAAGCTTGTGAACTTAGCTTCAGTTAAAGATCATTACAATATATTGGTAAAACTGTAAATTAAGCATCCTAACATTCCAAAATCATATAAAAGTTCAGACATTTTTTACAATGTTAAACCTAAAGGATAAAAAGCTTCAAAGCGTAATTGCAAAAAGTGGCTGAAACTCATGATCAGCAACACAAAAGCAATTGTAGGCTCCCTAGATTTCGTTGCATTTTGTCCAACTCTTAAGATTCTTTTTGGAGCCTAATCTCAATTTGGAAAGTTTTGTTATGGTCTCGAATCTAATTCCAAGTCGCAAAAGCTAATCGATGCCTGTTAAAATACACCAAATGAAATAAAAGTGATCCGGTGGCTAAAAAATATCTCCCAAATAAATAAGGAAATTACATTAACCGTAAAAATTTACGAGCTTTAATGAAACCGCTAAACCAAATTGATTCGTGAAAGCTTACGAACACAAAAGAACGTAAAAACTTGCCATTTTATGAAGGCATATTGAATTAAAAGCTTGAAAGCTCGAACGCTTCACATTTAAAAGTGGAAAGTGATTAGTGACTTTAAGTGAAAGTTCTCCACTTAATTGCTTTGAATCAGGCAGCAAACAAAGTCAAGATTCGGCAATAGCAAAGAAGCGTGGACAACCAAACCAAATCATGCAAGCGTCAAAGAGGAGGTATCGGAAAACACTTTCTTTAACTTTTTAAGACAATGCAGAAAACGGCACCCGGAAATTGCCGTTCCATTGCAAAAAAATGCAGTCAAGGTCTGCCGAAGTATGAAAGCCCAGGACAAAGAACGTCAATTTAATGTCGCCATGGATGAATATCTTGAGCCGGTTTCAGTCACCAAGCGCCGATAAAACGCACAAAGGTAAAGAGGACGCTCCGGAAAAGGGCGAAAAGGAGGAAAATAATTATATAAAGGTCCAAAAAGTCCCATTTAAGTCTTCGCGGGTCTCCACAAAAATTGGGGAGCTTTATGCGGCGGGATTGATTGTAGAAATTGGAATATCGCGCAACTTCAAAGCTCCAAATTTGTTCAACGTGCCGTAATATTGTCGGTTATTTTCGGTGTCGCTATAAGAAGTTCAATAAAAGCTACATCGAAGAGCCGTTAAAAAAATATTGTTTCTTTATAAGTATATTTTATGGGCGACATAAGCCTTCCAATAAATTTCGTCCATTATCTTGACTATCCAATAAATTACCTAGAAAGAACCGCTCAAGCTCTTCAAGCTTTTACGAATTTTTATTTTATTTTTTGTAATTAAATAAGCAGGTCCAACCGGTTCACGCGTGCCCCGTTCGCACACTCTTAGTTTCTTTAAAGACCGACCTCAAAGCACTCTTCAGCTCTTTCTTATCGTTATCGATCTTGCCCAGGGGTTTCGAACCACTTTTGCACCCGCATCACACTTCACAATGTTTGCGCTCCATCCTTTTCAAGTTGCAATGTGCGTGTCAGACGGAAAGGGACAAAAAAGGGGTCGCGTAAAGCTCCACCGCTTTTTACGCGAACATTGAATTTTAACGTGATGTTGGACAGAATTTATTGGTTTTCTGAAGGCTTTTTTGGATGTGTCATGATCGAAAGGCGATCAGGAGGAGAGTGGGATATCTCGACACAGTTCAAGTGTCGAATGACAATGAGGCGGACCCGCCTTGTTAAAAATAATTATTAAACAAAAAGCTCTCGTTGATTTTTTTGTTCGTGTGCTTTCGTGATGACGTCCTATCTGTTAGTACAAAAATTGCACGACAAATATTGTTCGTCAACAAAGGGGAGATGAACCTAATTTTTTGCGCTCTGCTTATTGCCACACTCGCGATTATTATGTTTGCAATTTTTTATTTTTCGTTTGAATGCCTGATCAAGTTTGAATTGGTGCAAAACCTGAATTTAAATAGCCAAGAAATGTTTAAAGACAGTGCCAACTGTTTATGTTTACGAGATGTTTACGTTCAGTGCATTAATAATTTCAAAGAAATGAGGGCCTTTTCTTCCGATGAAACTACTTGATTAAGAAAATGTGTAGATTCCTGTGAATTCTTAAGGCGATTATTGCGGCACACGCAATGCGAATCTACGAGTATTGATTGAGGTAGTCGCAGGATTTTAAATTTCTACTTGCCAGTTTTTTAAATTTTTCCGAAACTTCTGATTGGAAAAAATCGCGTTATTAATTAGTCCTGTTGGTTTAATTACAAAACACATAATACAATATAATATAATAATAATATAAAATAACAAGCTAAGAAAAGCAACCAACGTTCAAAGGCAAAATATGATGCAATGCCATTGAGGCCGTTCGCCGTCTATACGTCGTCCTGGGCATTAAAATTGATAAACGGGCAAAGATGCCAAAATTCAAGAACAAAATACGGCGACATTAAAAGCCTAATCGGCGCCTGCAGACATTCCTGCATATCAAAATTGATTCTGGCACAATTCTGATAATCTCTCACCACAACTTCGCATGGAATCTTGTGTGCCTTGCTACATAGCAGAAGCAGGAGGTAACACAGAGAATTTCGATGGGTGATAAAATCAGTGAAAAAATTATGAACCAAAATTCAAAAAGGAAAAGTATAATAGTGTGTAATGCCACTGAGTTAGAGCAGCGCCCGAACACCCTCCTACTGTTAAATTGATGGTGATAGAATACTGAGATGCATTGACGTCAATTTCGTCGAGTGGAACCTTGCTCTATTGCTACTTTGGTGCATAAACAACGTACATACGATTACACGAATAATTGAAGATCGAGTAAAAGCCACTACCATGGTCATCAAAATAAAGTATCAAAACTTATAAATAGGACCTGAATGAAACCACAAAAATCTTACTATATTTCCGTCATTTCAAGAGGAGAGCAATGGTGTAAAGCCAACACTGTGGCGAACCAATCCACGGCGTCCGGCATGCGATCCTGTACTGTACTGTTTAGGGGGTCAAGAACGGCAGAAACTCTGAGGAAAACTAGGAGGTGTCGTGATTAACACAATCGTTGATCTAAGAGGAACACACTAATGAAGGAAGCTAGACACCGATGGATGAAAACCATGTCGGTGAAAGATAGTTATTACTGCAGAATATGAATCTTCCTGCTACGAAACCGAAAGCGGTCCGCCAGAGTATTATCTCAAATCTTCAATCCAGTAGACGAACGCTTGCAACAAAAAAAAACAAAAAAATTGGAACCCCAGGAAGCAAAGAAATTAACTAAATGTGAAGCGCCACAAATATAGATAAACATAACGATTCTCAACGATTGTAGAAAGATACTAGACGCAACTCACTATCCTCTTTTCATCTGCAAAATTCACTTTAACCATATAAGAGAATTCAGAAACTGTTGTGAAAGATACTCCAAGTTAAAATCACCTTTCCAACAGTATGCACACGAAACCAGATATTAAAGAATGTCCGTTGAGTGATAAACAAATGCCTGTGTTCCTATTTCATGTCCGCCAGGTTATTGCATCAATTCCTGTTTCCCCCATCCATGTCAGAATGACATGGTCATCACCACCAATTTCTCCCGTTTGTATGGAAAACAAACGCAAGAAAACGAGCCAACGTAGACGAAGAAAACATTTATCAAGAATACTTGCTTTAACCTAAAGGGGGGAACAGTGAATACGTTTTGAAAATTTTTAACGATTTAATCAAAATTGTTTCTGAATCCACTTCAAATTTTCTTAAAGCGACCTCCATCTCCGCTAAAAGTTTCTTTCCCCGTACCAGCCCTTCTTCGAATTCTTCCACATATTGCTTTTGTTCAGAAATTGCTTGCTGGATCTGTTGTTCGCCTTATTATTAAATTGAATATTTATGACTACTAGATGGATCTACAAAGATCAAAAATAAATTAGATAATTCAGCAATGAGCGGAGCTCCAGTGGATAAATCAGAATATCCACGTTCCTCAGAAAAAAACAGAAGACAAACAAAAATAAAATTGAAGCGCAGAAATCTTATTAACGCCGCCCTTTCAAGAAGAGGAAAATGGTTGCACACCATCGGGTGCATGTGAACCCATTCAGTATTGTTTGGAGTTAGGAAATGCAGAAACTCTAGGGGAAACTAGGTGTCGTCCCCTTAAACTAATTAAGAAAACTGGACACCAAATAATGAAGGCATGTTAGCTGAAGATCGTCGCGAACCCCTAACCGATAGACGAAACCTTGCATCATAGCAACCTAAAAAAGAAAAAAGAAATGAAACCAGAGGAGAAGCACAGATTCATCAAGCATATCAGTTGAAATGTTATCTGTTCATTTACTAAGACAGACTTTATCCGTCCCACCAGTGAAGAATTTCAACTGATTCACGCGGTCCATCCTGGACCTATCGAAGGTAATTGCCGGCCGAATAGGACATCATAAAATTCCTCAAAGCGGCGCTGAAGTGAATTTGTTTTATCTCGAGAGCTTTTAATTTCATTTATTACCAAAAGAACTCTTTTCGTTTCATGATGTACCTTGCAACGCGAAAGCTGCGTCCATGAATCGTAAAGAAAGCAATTTTCAAATTTGTCACCGTCATTGGAGTGAAAGACCAATTTATAGCAAATTTAATTTACCAACAATTGATTTGGTGATATTTTAATTCTGTAATCACTGCAAAATACTGTATCTGCACACAACATTTGCATAGAAGCAAAATCATACATAGGCAAGTTTTATTAAACAAATTCATCGAGCGGCAGAAAAATATTCGGTGTCCCACGCAACGCACCAACCAACAATTATATTATCGTATCATTGGGGAGTTTCATGAGACAATATCGGTAACATCTGGTTCTCATAAGCGTGGCAGTGAACAGTGAATACGTTTTGAAAATTTTTAACGGTTTAATCAAAATTGTTTCTGAATTCACTTCAAATTTCCTTAAATTTACAAAGATAAAAAATAAATTAGATAAGATAAGATAAGATAAGACAAGCAATGAGCGAAGCTTCGGTGGATAAATCAGAATATCCACGTTACTCAGAAAAAAGCAGAAGACAACCAAAAATAAAATTGAAGCGCAGAAATCTTACTATCTCCGCCCGTTCAAGAAGAGGAAAATAGTGACACACCATGGCACGGCAGAAACTCTGGGGGAAACTAGGTGTCGTCCCCTTAAACTAATTAAGAAAACTGGACACCAAAGAATGAAGGCATGTCAGCTGAAAATCATCGCGAACTCCTAATCCAATAGACAAAACCTTGCATCATAGCAACCTAAAAAAGAAAAAAGAAATGAAACCAGAGAAGAACACATTCATTAACCATATCAGTTGAAATGTTATCTGTTTTGTTCCAAATGTTTCCAGGAAATCAGAATGGGAGAATATAAGATTGAAACTCCAAATCGTTCACAATTGCAGATATTCTTCATTTGCCAAAACTGTAAGAATGAATGGAATCGCAATTCCACCAAGGTAATTTGGAATTACATAATGGAAAAAACCATAAATCTGAGGTAGAATTTTTGAACGTCGACACGTTATCATTTAACGCTGCACTTACAAGACTCTCTGACTAATAAGTTACCTTAAGCAATCAACATGGAGTTTTTGAGATTGTCCATCGTTAAAAAATCCAATCATAAAATGTAAAAAATATAAAGTAAGGTATTTATGTAATTTGGAATTAGATAAATTGGGAAAAAATATGAATCGTTTTTTTCTGTTGTCGTAAGTTTGGTCACTTCTTCTTTGATAACAACCCCGTAATTTGTATGAAGAAAAAACGCTATATCATAAGTAATAAACTGCTTGAAAATCTTCGTGTTTCGCTTATAAATCATCAGATGGTAAGTTCGCCCCAGGCGATATTTTTAACGTGCTTGTCTCTTTGGCTACCAGAGAGATAAGTCAAGGAGTAACCATAAAATCGCAAGCAATAGACAAACAACGAGAAGTAATAAAATCATTCCAATATGACAAATTACGCAGAACATTGTCCTTTAATGATACGGCAAAATTAATAGCTTTCACTTATCAAATAAACCAAGTAAAGCTCTACTCTCTTAACCTGCGTATAAAACCCACAATCCAAATGTGTTTGCCGGTCGTATTTAACTTTACAACAAAAAAAAAACGTATTTTTGATATGGAACGCAGAATTATATTCTGTAAGCTACAATGGAATTATAATGGTTATTGGTAGCGTCTTGCCACTTAGATTTAGTAGTTCTCTGTAATGCTTAACTCGGAGGTCACGAGGAATGAAATAAAAGCACTTCGAGATTTGATTTTGAATATTTTGACGAATTGAATTGACACGGAGGGTTGCAAGTTCACAGTCACCGGAAACACTGTACTGGTCGCTAACAGAGATCATCCAGCTTTCTATTCTGGTAGTGGTTATCTTAAATCTACCTCGACATTGTAGAACGTTTACAATTTATTTTGTTGATTCAAAAATTTTAAATTTAAAATTTGAGTCAAAATTTTGAAATGAACTATTGTTTTACTGATCTGGAGCGACTCCGACTTCTGGAATCCTAACTACAAGATTCCCATTTCATCCCTCTCTCGAGCCTCCATCTCGCTCATCTCGCTTAAAATTTAGCTTTTACTGCAATGTACAATTTTTAAACAACATTCTCCATGCTAGATTTAAACTTTTTACAGATTACTCTGAGTCAAATTTTTCAAAGATCTTACAACACATGCACATTAAAACTTTAATTCTTATTAATCGCCGTGCATTAGAACATATAAATTAGGTCACGTTATGTTGTGTAACAAGTCGTCACTTGCTAAAACAAAATTGCGTAACGAACAGTTGGCGTCGAGATTAATTGAACCCACCGGTGCGTGATTGGCAACTGTGACACCAATCCACCCGGAAAGAAAAACTCGATATTATTTTTTCCAGTGCATCTGAATATCCACTTAAACTTCGCAGCAGTTAATGAACGTTTTGTGTAATGATTGTAAAAGGACAGAGCGAAGGTGCTTAAGCAGATCCCATTTAATCCGGCCGCGGTAAATTTTATCGTTAGCGTCGCCCTAAAAAAGAAACTCGCTAACCCCCTCGCCGTTTTCTAGTCGTCGGACATAGTGGTCTAAACGCAAGTGTCAAAAGTGCAATCCATGACCTCTGAACCATGATGAACAATGTGGGCCGCTTTTTCAAGGTCACTAGAAATCCTCGTCGCATTCTTCGAGTATTATGCTGCAAGGTAATTCTTTTTTCTTTGATGTTGTACACCCAAACCCCACAGGCACGCTTCAGGCTTCCGCCACCGGCCGCGTTTCAGAATCACCCCGTATGTGTCTCGTCGCCGCGTTTTTCACACAGTCGCCGGAAAGTTTTCCAAGTTTGACCCGGATCCGTGCGCGCGGCGCTTTTTCGTGGGCGACTTGTTCTTGTTTTCATTATGCGAAATAAATTGAATGTGGCAGGTAGAGCCCACCCACACGAATTTACGGATACAGAACTGAAATTTTCAGGGCGTTCACATTCCTGAGGGGCGAGGCCGGGGCATGTAAATATTTCCGTTAATTCGGGGTATTCGCCAAAATGAGCAAAAGGAGAGTGGTGAACTGGAAATGAGCAAAAAACTTGAATTGAAAGTTTTTGATACGAATTTAATCCCTCATTTTTAAATAATTGTACAATCTATCTTTTAATAGACCCTGTTGTGTATTTATGTCATCAGACTTTCAAAATCAGGATTCAACTAGACGCACAACAACACTGATATACGAATAAAAGTAAGGTGACCAACTTTTTTTAAATGAAAAGGGGGACACAAATAAATTGAAGAAAAATGAAACCTTGAATAAAAGAAATATTCTTCATATTTAATTTACGGCAGCTCGAGTATCAACATTCAATCTCGATTTCTCTCAACTGTTGCATTAGTTCCAGGGCAGCCGTAAATTGAACAAGAATGAAGAATTCAAAAATTGCAATTCAAATCGTTCGAATATGGAGATTTACAGATTAGTCTTCGAATATTGAAAAGGATAACATTTAGGAGGACACTTTTTATGGAAGAACATAATTTGCAATAATAATAATAATAAAAGAAACTTAGACCGTATATACAAGATGTGAGCGAAATAAGATGGTGCTCCCTGTCATTATGCACGCATGCATATATGCATATATGCATATATGCATATATGGCGCAGAATGTACAACAGTTAAGTTACTAAATACAATAAAAGCCAGTCAAGAATACGATTTTGAAAAACTAAATACCCTAGTATCACAAAAGTCGGAACGACGCGACGTCGGGACCGCATCGAAACTACTTAGGATCTCGGCTTTTCTGAGTCAATGCAAACTGAAATGGTCAAGAATAGGAACTTAGCAAGCACACTAACACATTAAAGTGGTATTGCTACTACTAACGGAAGAACTTCTATAAAGCTGAAAATTGTCAATATAGCGTTATTCAGATGTAGATTAAAAGCAAAGTACTGGTAAAAAAGGTATGAACTTCAACGAAAGATCGATCAGTGCTACAAGATTTGCCGAGGCAATGAAGAAAAACATTGATAGAAAACGGAAACTTCACCGTTACTTCAACGAATGATCAATTAGTATTACAAGTAGATAGTCAAGACTTATCTCACTTGATATGAATTTAGTTCCATCATTAACGTTTTTCATACTTTCCCATTACATAAAGTGATGAACGTGTTGCTAGCCACTTTCTTCAAGTCCTCTTAACAGATTTCGGAAAATAGTTAGAATCAGGGTATAATTCGTAGAAAAAAAGAAAGAAAAACTACCAGAACCATATGGTATTTGCTGTTGCGTTTTCGATGGGAAGCAATGCAATCTTATCCTGAACGATTCTTTTAAATATTTGAGATTTTATTCCCTAGAAAAATAGAATAAAAATTATACCCAGATACCTTTTGGCATTGTGGCTTCTATTGCCACTGCCACCTCGATTAATTTTTCGTCTTTAAAAGACAACAAAATCTGACCTATTACTCCAACAGGGATATTGCAACTTGCTTCTATGAAAGGCAGAAAAGATAAATCTATAAAGCCTAGAATCCGAACACAAGCCAAAAAGGCAGCTCTTTTGCCATTCGTTTTCAGCGATAATAATTGATACTATTATCCCAGTTAATTCTTCATCGTGGTATTTCGGAGTTCTGCTCGTTTAACATATTGAAAACAATAACGCCAGAAAGACTAAAGAACAGTCTTCAAATTTAATTTCATGTTGATATGCATTTAGAGCCATCATTGTCGTTTCTGATACTTTCCAATCAAACAAAATGTAGTTGCCGAGAACTCCATTTCATTAGTAGCGAAAGTCTTGCTAACTACTGTGATGAAATTTTGGAAATAGCTAGAACCAGGGTAAAATTCGTAGAAAAACAGAAGGCAATATCAAAACCACATGTTATCTGCTGTTGCGTTGTCTATGGGATACAATACAATCTCATCCTGAACGATTCTTTTCGATATTTGAGATTTTATTCACTAGAATAGAATATAAAATTATACCTAGATACCATTTGGCATTGGGGCTTCTATCGCCACTGCCGCTTCGATTATTTTTTCGCCTTTATTATATTACTATTCCAACACGGATATTGTAACAGTCAACAAAATGGAAAAAACTTCCAAGATCCTATTCAACAAAGGATGAAACGAAAAAATCTATCAGACTACAATCCGAGCGAAAACTACCACAACGCTGTCATCAAAGGTGAATTTGCCACAAATTTCACTGTCGATGTAATTAATAAATTATTTCCGCAGCTATATTTAGTGTTGATGTCACCGTCCACCAGATTCACCAAGACAGTGCTATCCACCTCAAAAATTAAAATTCATAAATCTATCAGACTGGAATCCGAGAGAAACCCAAAGAGACACCTAAAAAAAAAACGAAACTATTTGTTTCAACAGTGATCAATCCACCGTTTATGTAACAAAACTGTGAAAAAGTTTACGTAGCACGCACAAGATACGATATAGAAAGGCAAAATACAAATCGATTCAGCCGAGATTGCCCGTCTTCTTAAAATTTTTAGTTTTTTCCATAAATTTTATTTGTAAATTTCATGGTTGAATTCGACTTTTCCAACCATTCAACTCTGGTGGTTACTGGTGGAGTCACTTGTACTTGCACACCAGTTTGCAGAATTTCTTCAGCCGCTTGGCATTTATGCAGTTCGTGATAAAAAATAATCCCTTATCACAGCGTAATTTAAATTACAAATGCACGCATAAATTAATACCACCCCATTACAGGGACATTTTTATTGCCGGTGATAAAACCGAGAAAAAAATCATGGCGTGCGTATTTCAACTTGCATAATTCCCTCGGCTCAATTTTTACCCCATATGATTTGTCGTATGAGATTTAATTGTACGTCTGATGCATTGGCGCCCAAGACGGCAAATATAACGCGCGCCAGGTGCCCTGGAATGCGTCCGTTTTGTTTTCGATATAGATTCGGTGCGACTTTATTGCAAGTTTTACTGCGTCCAAGGTGAATTTCAATTTTTTCATTCGTGCAAGACGGCCGTCCCGAATTTATGATGACGTGGCGAAATCGACCGTGCGAATTATGAATTTTATTGCCTTGCGGGAACGCGCTGGAATCGTGAATTTTTTAAAAATCGGTTTATTTTTAGCGCGGGCGGTGTTGAAATTTTGATTAGTTGCGGCTGCGTTGGAAATCGGGTCGTTGAGAAAAAGCGGCATTTTCCAGGGTCGGTTCAACAACCCTGCCGAATTTAAGTAAGCAGGGTTGCAGAAAAAAAAATCACAAAAACAATTAGAAGGCAAAATAAAATAAAGCTAAGGTGACAAATCGTCCTTTAGGGAAGACATTAGTTCTACTGCAAATGATGGCCAGTTCTGTCGAGTTGCTCAAATTTGTAGTGGAAATGGAAGCTATTTAAACTTCCTTTTAATTACAATTGTTCCTTTGTCCGTCTTAACATCAAAGAAGATATTACAGTGTTAAATCTTTCTTGTCCTCCTTTAGTTTCGTCACCTATCCAACTCGACATAAACGCAGTCATGGACGATGGGTAATAAGCAAATGAACATAAAAAGTTTAAATCCTTTGAACGCAATAATTGACATTTGCTATTTAAATTTTGGTGGCCCAAAAAAATTGGAAAATGTTTCGTTAAATTATTTTTAATAATATGAAGAAAGCTTGGTTGGTTCTTTACAGGTTTCATCAAAATCGTGTAAGCGAACCTGTTTCGTGCCCAAACAGTTGATTTATTAGTAAATTAATGTTAGTGCACCTCCCAAAACAGCCGAATCAAAAAATGTGGTTCCTTGTTTTGATTTCAAGTGCCTCATGATGAAGTAGGACGAATTGTGGCAGGACTTGTTGGTTTTCTCCGCCCATCGCGACCAAAAACTTCACTGTGAGAATTAAGATAATTAACGTAATTGCAAAATTTACGTTAACCGAACATCCGACTTTTTAATGAATTATAAATAAGTATCAAGATGAGACGTCAAGGACAATGGACGCTTAGGCGAACGGAAATCTCGCCACTCTCTTTCTTTGCAAGCCGGAAACACTACTTGACGAACAGTGTCGCCAGCATGCCTTAATCAAAATTACTGCATACTAGTACAATAATCCCTATCTTTTCTTACGGTTGCAACAGTTAGAAGGTCAACTCACTTTCCGTGAAGTCATCTGTAACTGAAATTGTCTTAATGTCCTTTCCAAGTCGCACATTTATATATTTGGTTATTACTGTGCCATTCATGACGGTAAAGAAAAACAAAACCATGAGTGTAAAAAATGCGAAAACTGCCATACATAAAAATAGAAAAAATAGAAAAATAAAAGGATTGAACCATGGTGCGGTTTTGTAATTAAACCGTCCTTGTTCAAATGGAAATCAAGTTGTTAAAGATTCGCCGAGAATGAAATGAAAAAATCAAGGACAACCAAGTATAACGAAAAAAAATGAAATATTACCGTTTGAACCGAATCCGAGATTATTAATCTTGAAGAAAATGCATCTCACTACAAATCAGAAAAAATGAAGCATTACCGTTAAAACCGACTCTGAGATTATTAATCTTCTTTCGTAGATTCAACTGAAGAAAATGTAATTAAGGCAAAAACGACCGAACTTCCACCACTTTCTCGACGTTACTTCAACCAGACTTTTTCCAACAAGAACGCAAATGCAGCAAAATATGTCGTGAAACAAAGATAAGAAACTTGAAAAACCAGCAAAAATTAAAACGAAGATATATTCATATATTTGCAGCAAATCGTAAATGTATGCCTTATTTTTTGCGCCAACATAATTGATAAAATTGTTACACTAAATAAGATATTAAGATGAAATAATACAGCCAATGTTTAACTGGTGCCGTTTCTGAATCCCAGAATATTAATTTTCTTTCGTAGATTCAATCGAAGAAAAAAGGATTAAGGCTTGAAGCCATATTGTAATAAAAATTTTATATCAAACTTGCCTAACCGACGGTATGGATACAAAATCAATTTTTTTACAAATTTAAGGTACTATTTCGACAAGAATATGATGTCAAAGCTGCCAGGGAAATACACCTACAAGTTCGACATACCAGCATTAATGTTTAACTGGTGCCGTTTCTGAATCCCAGAATATTAATCTTCTTTCGTAGATTCAATCGAAGAAAAAACAATTAAGGCTTGAAGCCATATTTGGCAAAACGACAGAACTTTTACCACTTTCTTGGCGTTCGTTCAACCAGTACTTTTTTAACAAGAACGCAAATGCAACAAAAATATGTAAAACAAAGAAACTTAAAAAGCACGCGAAAATTAGAACAAAGATAAATTCATATATTTGCAGCGAATCGTAAATGGATGCCTTATTTTTTGCGCCAACATAAGTGATAAAATTGTTATACTAAATAAGATATTAAGATGAAAAAATGCAGCCATACTATTTCGACAAGAATGTCATTTCAAAGCTGCCAGGAAAGTTGCACGTACAAGTTACACGTACAAGTTCAACGTACCAGCAATAATGTTTAACTGTTGCCGTTTCTGAATACCAGAATATTAATCTTCTTTCGTAGATTCAATCGAAGAAAAATTGATTAAGGCTTGAAGCCATATTGGCAAAACGACAGAACTTTTACCACTTTCGTTCAACCAGAACATTTTCCAACTAGAACGCAAATGTAACAAAATATATCGTGAAGCAAATAGAAGAAAAAATAGAAAACCAAATCACCATTACAGGTCACCTTATCTTGCTGACCAACTTGAAAACGAGGTAAAAAAGATATCTCCACATATTTACAGCAACTTAAGTTGTAGTATTTCTCAATCACTAATAAAAATGGGAAATGAAAAGAAACGAGTTTGCAGATAAGCATTGCACCAAGTTTCGCTTGAAATATGTGACCAAACATTAGTCCAGAGGATCATTCTGGTATGGTAATGTTAAAATGGCAGAGAAAATATGGAAGTGTCAAAACCATCCTTCTTTGGTTCCGTAGGTGCTTGATCAGAATTTTCTAAAGAACGGTTTCTTCCAGTGAGAAAAGTTTCAAACGTCCAGGTTAAATGCAGAGCAAATCATGTAGCGTTGAATTCGGGTCTGGTTTTTGTACGGCTCGCTTACAGAGTACCCTCTTAATTCATTGAAAATGAAGCCTTGTGAATTATTTAAACCATACTTGGTCCCCGGCCAGCGATTCGATGGAACTTGTTGATTTCGCCGTTTTTCCGACATTTATTCCATTATCATAAGTCAACGTCGCGTTTCCTCTTTCCGTGGTTATCCTCCTCGCGCTCACTCTCGCGCCATTTAAACTAATTGCTTCCTCGAGATTAGCAAAAATATGCAAATTAATCAGCCAAGGGGCCGCATTTTGTGTAACATCTCTCCGTTTCAAAGAGTGCCGTCATGACCTAAATTTTAGCATATTCGAAACGATCCTCGAGGACTCCTCCGCCACGTTAATTAATAAATCTGTGTACACGCTTATCTAGCGAGCCGAAATTTGCTCAAGCACAACACTATGAACCTTGCAATTAAACATTAAATTTGTTTTTGAAAGCGTCGCGCAATCTTGAATTGTATCCCCACCTTCCGAACAATGAAATTAGAGGAGAAATGTAAAGAAGTTATTTTTAGAACAATATCAGATTTGCATGTTTGACAAATGCTTTTTCCAAGGTTTAAAAAAGTTAAAAAAGATTTCTTAAACGATTCCTCGTTTACTAAACGCCAAGAATTGGCCTGTTGCAATACAAACGGTTTTGTTAACATTTTTTTTTTTTTGTAACTTTTAAAACATCTCGTTACCATAACTGTCAACCATGAGTACCCTAATACCAGGTTCTATCCCGTTACTAACGATAAGCGTTGGATCACTCAGAATTATCAGTGATTTAAAATCGTAAGAATAAAATTAAAAGTAATTTCATAAATTGAATTCCTTAAAAAATTGCGTTTTACATCGAGTTAAATAAATGCGTACGTTTTCTTATTACTGTACTTTTACAAGGAAAACTCGTTACAGTAGTCTTATTGTACTTGGTTTGTGAAATTTCGTTTAAATTGGTGGTATCAAATGACTGGGGTGGCTTCGGGTCTGATTAAGACGCAATTTTTGTTTTTTAATCAGGCGATACAATTTGGACCGACCCGCGTGATTCTATCATCCCTGAAAAGCAGCCCAGGATTAATCAAGTCGTTAGCGACTCACGCAAGCCCTTTTTTTCCTCGACCCATTCCCTGATCTAATTGTGCTGTAATTAGCATATTTATCGCATTTTATATTAACCCCCTCCTGTGTTCCCATTCTCCTGTGTAATTATAAATGCAAATCGAGTAATCGAGTGATTTATTTGTTTCATGCTTTTCGCGCTTCGTCGACCTTTAATTTTGGAACATGAAGAGCGCAACTAGAGTGAGTATTGCACGTATGTGTTTGCCATGTTTCGGTGTTGTGTGTCCGTAATAAATGTCAGTAGCAAACGGAGAAAGAACCGAGAGATTTACTTTCTTATTGTAGACCACACCAGCAACTTTATAAATGTTCACTATCTTATGACGTAATGCAGTATCGAACTTTCGATATGAAACGATTAAAGCTGAGGCATTAACTAAAAGTTTTAAAAATTGTTAACGTGTACAACGTAACATAACTCTTTTCGTTATAATAGAAGACTCTGGACTACCGATGTAAATAAACCTGGTGTGCTTGAAAGATTTTCGCTCCATTTGATGCACGCAGCTACGATCAATCAATCAAAATATATCAAAGATTGAAAAATTTCGAATTTTAAAAAACGAAAAACTAAGCTTCAAATCCTAATCCAAATTTTGGAACAAGTCGAAGAAGTTGATCGATCTGACAAATCAGACAACTGGACGACATTAATTGTAGTTGTTTGATAGTAAAGTTCCATGCACGACAAGTTAGTAATAAATCTGGTGTGGTGCCAATTTTTCTCTCTATTTGATGCATGTTTAACACTGAAATCAAACAACGCCTTTTTGTTGCAGAACTACAGGAAGTCCTCAAGCGAAATCACCGGCAGGAAGCAGCGCTGGAGCTTTACTACCACCAGAAGCACGTACACCCACAGCCCCAGCCAACAAAGCCCTACAAAATGTCAAAGGGGACCATCCATCTGTAAGCAACGTCCGTTTTTGTTTTTATGTGAAAACGTGCGCTCTCCCGTTTTCTCGTTTTAATTTAATACTGTTTGACGCCGTAATTGAAAATTGATTAAATCGTGGACGTTCCAATTAATCCTAGGTAAATTACTAGTTCACTAGTTAGTTGATATTTTTTCTCCGTCGCGTCAGTCGATCTGCAAGTATCGGGTGGAGAGCCACTTATTCGATTATTTAACTATGGTTGTTTGCAGCAAGTTTGTTGGGCTGTTAATGATTCGCACATTTGCAGATGGCGTTTCTCCAAAGCCGCTCAATTTCGCTGGTCGATATGTACATTGACAACACGGAACCTACTGAGAACGTTGGACAGATACATTTCTCTCTCGAATACGATTTTCAGAATACCACTCTGATTCTAAGGATAATGCAGGTGATTTTGAAATAATAATAATTATTCATCTGAAGGTGTCGAAGTGTTAGGAATCTTTTAGTTTATATGTTTTATTACTATTACTTCGAGACTGGAAAGCTCGGGGTTTGGTTGCGAAAATCCAAACTTTCTATTATCATAGTTTTTCAGTATCATTTTTGTGTCCAAGTGAGAGGACGTGAGGTTCAAACCCGCTCCTGAAATTTGGGCGTTTAAAGAAAAACGTACTAATTCGCAAGTACCTAAAAAAAAAAAAATCAAAACCCTACCAAAACAAAATATCACCACCGCAAAATAAAATCGCAGGTTCTTTCTGGTGAGACAATAACAGTATCATTTTTGTGTCGAAGTGAAAGGACGTGAGGTTCAAACCCGCTCCTGAAATTTGAGCGTTTAAAGAAAAGCGTAATCATTCGCGAGAACCTACTACAAGAGACACCAACCAAAATCAAAAAACCCTACCAAAACACCGCAAAATAAACTCGCCGAATTTTTCTGATCAGACAATAACAGTATCATTTTTGTGTCGAAGTAAGAGGACGTGAGGTTCAAACCCGCTCCTGAAATTTGAGCGTTTAAAGAAAAGCGTTATCATTCGCGAGAACCTACTACAAGAGACACCAACCAAAATCAAAAAACCCAACCAAAACACCGCAAAATAAACTCGCCAAATTTTTCTGATCAGACAATAACAGTATCATTTTTGTGTCGAAGTAAGAGGACGTGAGGTTCAAACCCGCTCCTGAAATTTGAGCGTTTAAAGAAAAGCGTTATCATTCGCGAGAACCTACTACAAGAGACACCAACCAAAATCAAAAAACCCAACCAAAACACCGCAAAATAAACTCGCCAAATTTTTCTGATCAGACAATAACAGTATCATTTTTGTGTCGAAGTAAGAGGACGTGAGGTTCAAACCCGCTCCTGAAATTTGAGCGTTTAAAGAAAAGCGTTATCATTCGCGAGAACCTACTACAAGAGACACCAACCAAAATCAAAAAACCCAACCAAAACACCGCAAAATAAACTCGCCAAATTTTTCTGATCAGACAATAACAGTATCATTTTTGTGTCGAAGTAAGAGGACGTGAGGTTCAAACCCGCTCCTGAAATTTGAGCGTTTAAAGAAAAGCGTTATCATTCGCGAGAACCTACTACAAGAGACACCAACAAAAATCGAAAAACCCAACCAAAACACCGCAAAATAAACTCGCCAAATTTTTCTGATCAGACAATAACAGTATCATTTTTGTGTCGAAGTAAGAGGACGTGAGGTTCAAACCCGCTCCTGAAATTTGAGCGTTTAAAGAAAAGCGTTATCATTCGCGAGAACCTACTACAAGAGACACCAACAAAAATCAAAAAACCCAACCAAAACACCGCAAAATAAACTCGCCAAATTTTTCTGATCAGACAATAACAGTATCATTTTTGTGTCGAAGTAAGAGGACGTGAGGTTCAAACCCGCTCCTGAAATTTGAGCGTTTAAAGAAAAGCGTTATCATTCGCGAGAACCTACTACAAGAGACACCAACCAAAATCAAAAAACCCAACCAAAACACCGCAAAATAAACTCGCCAAATTTTTCTGATCAGACAATAACAGTATCATTTTTGTGTCGAAGTAAGAGGACGTGAGGTTCAAACCCGCTCCTGAAATTTGAGCGTTTAAAGAAAAGCGTTATCATTCGCGAGAACCTACTACAAGAGACACCAACCAAAATCAAAAAACCCAACCAAAACACCGCAAAATAAACTCGCCAAATTTTTCTGATCAGACAATAACAGTATCATTTTTGTGTCGAAGTAAGAGGACGTGAGGTTCAAACCCGCTCCTGAAATTTGAGCGTTTAAAGAAAAGCGTTATCATTCGCGAGAACCTACTACAAGAGACACCAACAAAAATCAAAAAACCCAACCAAAACACCGCAAAATAAACTCGCCAAATTTTTCTGATCAGACAATAACAGTATCATTTTTGTGTCGAAGTAAGAGGACGTGAGGTTCAAACCCGCTCCTGAAATTTGAGCGTTTAAAGAAAAGCGTTATCATTCGCGAGAACCTACTACAAGAGACACCAACCAAAATCAAAAAACCCAACCAAAACACCGCAAAATAAACTCGCCAAATTTTTCTGATCAGACAATAACAGTATCATTTTTGTGTCGAAGTAAGAGGACGTGAGGTTCAAACCCGCTCCTGAAATTTGAGCGTTTAAAGAAAAGCGTTATCATTCGCGAGAACCTACTACAAGAGACACCAACCAAAATCAAAAAACCCAACCAAAACACCGCAAAATAAACTCGCCAAATTTTTCTGATCAGACAATAACAGTATCATTTTTGTGTCGAAGTAAGAGGACGTGAGGTTCAAACCCGCTCCTGAAATTTGAGCGTTTAAAGAAAAGCGTTATCATTCGCGAGAACCTACTACAAGAGACACCAACCAAAATCAAAAAACCCAACCAAAACACCGCAAAATAAACTCGCCAAATTTTTCTGATCAGACAATAACAGTATCATTTTTGTGTCGAAGTAAGAGGACGTGAGGTTCAAACCCGCTCCTGAAATTTGAGCGTTTAAAGAAAAGCGTTATCATTCGCGAGAACCTACTACAAGAGACACCAACAAAAATCGAAAAACCCAACCAAAACACCGCAAAATAAACTCGCCAAATTTTTCTGATCAGACAATAACAGTATCATTTTTGTGTCGAAGTAAGAGGACGTGAGGTTCAAACCCGCTCCTGAAATTTGAGCGTTTAAAGAAAAGCGTTATCATTCGCGAGAACCTACTACAAGAGACACCAACAAAAATCAAAAAACCCAACCAAAACACCGCAAAATAAACTCGCCAAATTTTTCTGATCAGACAATAACAGTATCATTTTTGTGTCGAAGTAAGAGGACGTGAGGTTCAAACCCGCTCCTGAAATTTGAGCGTTTAAAGAAAAGCGTTATCATTCGCGAGAACCTACTACAAGAGACACCAACCAAAATCAAAAAACCCAACCAAAACACCGCAAAATAAACTCGCCAAATTTTTCTGATCAGACAATAACAGTATCATTTTTGTGTCGAAGTAAGAGGACGTGAGGTTCAAACCCGCTCCTGAAATTTGAGCGTTTAAAGAAAAGCGTTATCATTCGCGAGAACCTACTACAAGAGACACCAACAAAAATCGAAAAACCCAACCAAAACACCGCAAAATAAACTCGCCAAATTTTTCTGATCAGACAATAACAGTATCATTTTTGTGTCGAAGTAAGAGGACGTGAGGTTCAAACCCGCTCCTGAAATTTGAGCGTTTAAAGAAAAGCGTTATCATTCGCGAGAACCTACTACAAGAGACACCAACCAAAATCAGAAAACCCAACCAAAACACCGCAAAATAAACTCGCCAAATTTTTCTGATCAGACAATAACAGTATCATTTTTGTGTCGAAGTAAGAGGACGTGAGGTTCAAACCCGCTCCTGAAATTTGAGCGTTTAAAGAAAAGCGTTATCATTCGCGAGAACCTACTACAAGAGACACCAACCAAAATCAAAAAACCCAACCAAAACACCGCAAAATAAACTCGCCAAATTTTTCTGATCAGACAATAACAGTATCATTTTTGTGTCGAAGTAAGAGGACGTGAGGTTCAAACCCGCTCCTGAAATTTGAGCGTTTAAAGAAAAGCGTTATCATTCGCGAGAACCTACTACAAGAGACACCAACCAAAATCAAAAAACCCAACCAAAACACCGCAAAATAAACTCGCCAAATTTTTCTGATCAGACAATAACAGTATCATTTTTGTGTCGAAGTAAGAGGACGTGAGGTTCAAACCCGCTCCTGAAATTTGAGCGTTTAAAGAAAAGCGTTATCATTCGCGAGAACCTACTACAAGAGACACCAACAAAAATCGAAAAACCCAACCAAAACACCGCAAAATAAACTCGCCAAATTTTTCTGATCAGACAATAACAGTATCATTTTTGTGTCGAAGTAAGAGGACGTGAGGTTCAAACCCGCTCCTGAAATTTGAGCGTTTAAAGAAAAGCGTTATCATTCGCGAGAACCTACTACAAGAGACACCAACAAAAATCAAAAAACCCAACCAAAACACCGCAAAATAAACTCGCCAAATTTTTCTGATCAGACAATAACAGTATCATTTTTGTGTCGAAGTAAGAGGACGTGAGGTTCAAACCCGCTCCTGAAATTTGAGCGTTTAAAGAAAAGCGTTATCATTCGCGAGAACCTACTACAAGAGACACCAACCAAAATCAAAAAACCCAACCAAAACACCGCAAAATAAACTCGCCAAATTTTTCTGATCAGACAATAACAGTATCATTTTTGTGTCGAAGTAAGAGGACGTGAGGTTCAAACCCGCTCCTGAAATTTGAGCGTTTAAAGAAAAGCGTTATCATTCGCGAGAACCTACTACAAGAGACACCAACCAAAATCAAAAAACCCAACCAAAACACCGCAAAATAAACTCGCCAAATTTTTCTGATCAGACAATAACAGTATCATTTTTGTGTCGAAGTAAGAGGACGTGAGGTTCAAACCCGCTCCTGAAATTTGAGCGTTTAAAGAAAAGCGTTATCATTCGCGAGAACCTACTACAAGAGACACCAACCAAAATCAAAAAACCCAACCAAAACACCGCAAAATAAACTCGCCAAATTTTTCTGATCAGACAATAACAGTATCATTTTTGTGTCGAAGTAAGAGGACGTGAGGTTCAAACCCGCTCCTGAAATTTGAGCGTTTAAAGAAAAGCGTTATCATTCGCGAGAACCTACTACAAGAGACACCAACAAAAATCGAAAAACCCAACCAAAACACCGCAAAATAAACTCGCCAAATTTTTCTGATCAGACAATAACAGTATCATTTTTGTGTCGAAGTAAGAGGACGTGAGGTTCAAACCCGCTCCTGAAATTTGAGCGTTTAAAGAAAAGCGTTATCATTCGCGAGAACCTACTACAAGAGACACCAACAAAAATCAAAAAACCCAACCAAAACACCGCAAAATAAACTCGCCAAATTTTTCTGATCAGACAATAACAGTATCATTTTTGTGTCGAAGTAAGAGGACGTGAGGTTCAAACCCGCTCCTGAAATTTGAGCGTTTAAAGAAAAGCGTTATCATTCGCGAGAACCTACTACAAGAGACACCAACCAAAATCAAAAAACCCAACCAAAACACCGCAAAATAAACTCGCCAAATTTTTTTGATCAGACAATAACAGTATCATTTTTGTGTCGAAGTAAGAGGACGTGAGGTTCAAACCCGCTCCTGAAATTTGAGCGTTTAAAGAAAAGCGTTATCATTCGCGAGAACCTACTACAAGAGACACCAACCAAAATCAAAAAACCCAACCAAAACACCGCAAAATAAACTCGCCAAATTTTTCTGATCAGACAATAACAGTATCATTTTTGTGTCGAAGTAAGAGGACGTGAGGTTCAAACCCGCTCCTGAAATTTGAGCGTTTAAAGAAAAGCGTTATCATTCGCGAGAACCTACTACAAGAGACACCAACAAAAATCAAAAAACCCAACCAAAACACCGCAAAATAAACTCGCCAAATTTTTCTGATCAGACAATAACAGTATCATTTTTGTGTCGAAGTAAGAGGACGTGAGGTTCAAACCCGCTCCTGAAATTTGAGCGTTTAAAGAAAAGCGTTATCATTCGCGAGAACCTACTACAAGAGACACCAACAAAAATCAAAAAACCCAACCAAAACACCGCAAAATAAACTCGCCAAATTTTTCTGATCAGACAATAACAGTATCATTTTTGTGTCGAAGTAAGAGGACGTGAGGTTCAAACCCGCTCCTGAAATTTGAGCGTTTAAAGAAAAGCGTTATCATTCGCGAGAACCTACTACAAGAGACACCAACCAAAATCAAAAAACCCAACCAAAACACCGCAAAATAAACTCGCCAAATTTTTCTGATCAGACAATAACAGTATCATTTTTGTGTCGAAGTAAGAGGACGTGAGGTTCAAACCCGCTCCTGAAATTTGAGCGTTTAAAGAAAAGCGTTATCATTCGCGAGAACCTACTACAAGAGACACCAACCAAAATCAAAAAACCCAACCAAAACACCGCAAAATAAACTCGCCAAATTTTTCTGATCAGACAATAACAGTATCATTTTTGTGTCGAAGTAAGAGGACGTGAGGTTCAAACCCGCTCCTGAAATTTGAGCGTTTAAAGAAAAGCGTTATCATTCGCGAGAACCTACTACAAGAGACACCAACCAAAATCAAAAAACCCTACCAAAACACCGCAAAATAAACTCGCCAAATTTTTCTGATCAGACAATAACAGTATCATTTTTGTGTCGAAGTAAGAGGACGTGATGTTCAAACCCGCTCCTGAAATTTGAGCGTTTAAAGAAAAGCGTTATCATTCGCGAGAACCTACTACAAGAGACACCAACCAAAATCAAAACCCTACCAAAACACCGCCAAATAAAATCGCAGGTTTTTTCTGATCAGACAATAACAGTATCATTTTTGTGTCGAAGTACGAGGACGTGAGGTTCAAACCCGCTCCTGAAATTTCATCGTTTAAAGAAAAGCGTTATCATTCGCGAGAACCTACTACAAGAGACACCAACCAAAATCAAAACCCTACCAAAACACCGCCAAATAAAATCGCAGGTTTTTTCTGATCAGACAATAACAGTATCATTTTTGTGTCGAAGTGAGAGGACGTGAGGTTCAAACCCGCTCCTGAAATTTGAGCGTTTAAAGAAAAGCGTACTCAATCGCGAGAACCCACTACAAGAGACATCAACCAAAATCAAAACCCTACCAAAACACCGCAATATAAAATCGCAGGATTTTTCTGGTCGGACAATAACAGTATCATTTTTGTGTCGAAGTGAGAGGACGTGAGGTTCAAAACGTTTCAAAAAAAGCGTAGTCGGTCGATTCGATTCTTCAAATATAACACATTTTCAAGTGTACAATGGAGAATTGTTAATTTTTGAAAAGCTAAGCCACGTCTAATTTATAATTCATATTTTTTGAAGAAAAATAAAAAGATCTTATTTACTTACTTATTACTAACTTATTGTTAATATATTAATTTTCCGTAATTTTACGTTCTTCTTTTTCGGCCTCAGTGGCCGTTCAAGCAAACGAAAGATGTTAAATTTTCTGTCGTGTTTGAAGAATAAAAATTGTAAAACAGTTAAGAATATTTAGTTCTGCCTGACAAAGTTAAATGGGATTAAAGTTGCAAATTCCCACTACAAATCCCCCAGACACGAAAAAAAGTGAAAGATTATTATTTTTCCATGGTCAATTACTACCGAAAGCGAAAGTAATATGTGACTGAGCCAAAGAAATTTTTTTTTTTGAAAAATGGATCGGGATTACAATTTATTTCCAATCACAATATAAACAATTTAAATGGTTTTCCATGACCATAAAACAGTCGACTGCTAATATCACTTAAATGGAATTTGCAGATTAGTGTAAATGTTGCAGAATTGTTGCATTATTGACAAATGTCAAAGCTGTTCATTTTTAACGGACAGAATTGCCTTGTAAAAAGCAATTGTCAGCCAAGTAAAGAAAATTATTTCGATTATAAATCAATTTAATGGACCTTTTCAAAAGTAAGATAGAATTATGCGCGGTTGCATTGCGCATCCGTTGTTCTTGTCAACTGCAACGATTCAGACGATAATGATGCAGACGTCAGCTAAAGCAAACATTTAAAGCAAAATGTCCATGTATCAGTTGCCAGGTACATCCTCAGTAAACACCCAACAGTTGTTTTGCTTCAGCATAAATTGTTGAAAAATCCGAAATAGACTTCCTCAGCTCCAGTTTCTTCGTCCACGAATATCCATATACGTTTAATTTTAATCGATTATTGACAATTGATGTTATTAAAACCATGTTAACAAAAGTATCATCAATTTGGTCGTTCAATGTGTTGGAATGGTTGGTTTGTTAAAGTAAGCTCCAGGATTTGGTACAATATTTCTCAATACTAAATTCTGATGTGTATTGTTTTGCTTGAGGAGAAGTTTCTGATACCAAAAATTCTTAAAATGAACTTTTTCAGTTACCAACAGCATTATCAATTTGGGCGTTTGATTAGTTAAAAAAATTGTTTTAGCAGAAAACATCGAATACGGTTTTCCATACTTCCGTACAGATATACAGAAGTCAACAACCTATAAATATTGTGTTAGAGTTAACAACCAATTAGAGGTAACTTGTTGTTATGGCATTTATCCACAGGGCAAGGATCTTCCCGCCAAGGATCTGTCAGGTACGAGCGACCCTTACGTGCGCGTGACTTTATTACCCGACAAGAAACACCGTTTGGAAACAAAAATAAAGAGGCGCACTTTGAATCCTCGCTGGAACGAAACGTTTTATTTCGAGGGTTTTCCGATTCAGAAGCTGCAATCGCGCGTGCTGCACCTGCATGTGTTCGACTACGATCGATTTTCGAGGGACGACTCAATCGGCGAAGTATTCCTGCCGCTCTGCCAGGTAACTTGGTTCCATTAAATTTCAATTCACATCACGCTAAAACATTTCAGGTCGACTTGAGCGAGAAACCATCATTTTGGAAGGCGTTGAAACCGCCGGCCAAAGATAAATGCGGCGAACTACTAACGTCGCTCTGCTATCACCCGAGTAACAGCATCTTGACGCTTACTCTGCTTAAAGCTAGGAATTTAAAAGCGAAGGATATAAACGGAAAATCTGGTGAGTAGTTGAGAACGGGGGTCGAAATGTTGCGTAACGAGCCGTTTCGCAGATCCCTACGTGAAGGTCTGGCTGCAGTTCGGGGACAAGAGGATCGAGAAACGTAAAACCGCCGTTTTCAAGTGCACGTTAAATCCGGTATTTAACGATACGTTCTCGTTCAACGTCCCATGGGAGAAGATACGCGAGTGCTCCTTGGACGTCATGGTCATGGATTTTGATAATATTGGACGAAACGAATTAATAGGAAGGATTTTATTGGCAGGTGAGTTTACTTCTAATCCTTTCACTGCACCACATGCACTGAAGGATTACAATTACCGATCATATTATAATCACTCACTAAAAGATAACAGCACGTAGACAAATGACCTTTCTCGACAAGCGGAAGGACACAATTTTATTTGAATAAAAATGCAATAAACTATTAACCACTTTCCGAGCCAATTACAGAAAATTGAACTTCACAAAAATGCAGTTGAATGAGATGGTCTGGTACATAAATATTGTTTTAACTTGCATTTTACATTAATTTAATGTTGGAATCCATTGAAAATAAAAGAAAATATTTGAGCTCCTCGTTATGGGCCCATGCACTCTGTAGAATTATGTTGATGAAACATAACACGAAACAAAAAGGGCTACCTCATATGTATTCATCTGTTGTGTCTTTATGATGCACTCAGTATTGCTCTTCTTCTATCCTCAAAACAATTTCAGTTAAAACATTTTCACCCAGCGTAAGCTCCTCAATAACATCTCTGCAACATGCACCTATCATAATTCGAAGTCTCAAACCAAAACAAGAAGATAGCCTGGGTGAAATGAGGTGACAAAGAAACACAAGGGGATTTAATTGATCGTAAGCAGAATGCAAGCATCACAAATAAATAACAACGGTGAAAACAATAGTAAGCAGCATATCACTCCATCTTGCAGTAAGCATACATCAAGAACTTTCTGAACATTCAGTATTTGTTCTTCACTTTCCACTATCAGCCCTTGTTGAAAATGGCAAATATATAATGTTAACATTACACCTTCCACACCCCTTCCGATGATAACAAAACAAATCTAGTAGAAGCCAAGAAATATTTGAAATCAAATATTTGGATTCCTACCAATGCGATGAAAGCATGCAAGACCACAACTACTGCACTGGGCAAAGAACATCCCTGTCCTTTTGTTCCCAACTTGGTTTCTTCTAATATTTTATAAAAATAACATAATTAGTCGAGTTTTTGATTGAATCTGACAAAAATTAGAGGGTGCGATGGGTCAGTGAATAAGATTATTTTCCGAAACCTAAAAGAAACTTTTCAACGATCGTAATGTATCAATAACACCAGGTTCAAATCGAATCTTTGACCAAGCTGCTGTCCCTCATCCTCCGACTAACTACATAATTCAGGGAATAAACCGTAATATCAAAATTTGGCGCCCACAGTTCCGAAACCCCTGTCTGTGCGAAACCGATAAGTTTAGAAAACGCAACTGCAGAATCGTCTGAAGTCCAGCAAGATGACGAACCCGACGATGACGAGGGTGCCGAGAGTGAAGATGACGGTCGGAAGAGCAGTTCAACTGAAACTTCTGTTGGAGACAGCGAAGAAGTGGTGGAGTTTATTGAAGATTTACATTCAGCCAAGCTTAAAACGGTTAATCTCAATTTTTAAACGAATAATATCCACGATTATGCGAGGGATTGTACTGGATGGTTCTTATAAAAGCGTGGTGTTTTATATCCAGTAAAACGATAATTTATTTTGCATTGCTGAATTGTTTTCATTCAGAATTTCTCTATTCTGGATTCCCAAGTAAAACAGTGCCTTAACGCGTTGGATACTTTGTTTTATCCAATTGCACCCTTCAAGATCACCTGGTATCCAAGTGCCACGTGCAAAAAAAAAAAAAAACTTCTGTAAGCCTCAATCAACCAATCACTAGAATACGAACGAAATTTTCAAATGATTTTAGAAAACATCCTGCTTCTTGCTTCACATGAATGAATAACAGTTTGGTCATAACTCCATACCATCCACAAATATCTAACTTACATGAAGAGAAAATGGAGATTATAGAAAATCTTCTGGGAGATTATTGTAAAGAACGATGCGAATTTTGACTGCAATGTAGCAACAGAAAAAACTAACCCACCAACCAATAAATCCATAATTTTACAAATGGGCATTTTTTGCTAATTTTACAGTTGGGACCCACTGACGGAAAGTCAATGGTAACGGTGACTTGAAATAACAGAAAAATTTGCATTGGAGTCAATGCGAGTTATTCAAACCGATTCTCTGCTAAAAATTGAAAAAAACCGTTATATTTATTTACAAGTAACAAGAGATAATTCCACAAAGATACGAGTTTCCCAATGTACCACGGGAAAAGTGGATAGATAATATCCTGAACAAACGTTCCATTACACTTTTAGAAATTGTCAACCACATTGTCAAATCCCATGCCGTTATTGTAAATTATCTGCAAACACTGAATTTGTTCACTGACAACAGAAATATGGCAACTGATGTGGTGTGAACACGACATGGATGGTTTGCCGAGCAGTTATGTGGTATTGGACGAAAGAAGTCCAGAAATTAAACTGCAATAAGAAACATAATCTGAAACAACACGAATTAACTCGCTGGTGACGAGTTAGAAAACAAAGATTCCTGGATAATAAAATCTCAAGAAATCACAAAAAAAAGTATTAGCAGTTAGACATTGTAATGACATGCCACACATAAATAAAATCAGAATGTGGTTTTAGTGCAGTAATACTCTGCAATCGAAGTTGTGAAGACTCGCATGGAAACTGCTTTTTGAAGGTCTTCCACTTTTTTGGAGCTTTTGAATCTTCCCGATGCGAGCTTCTGGACAAGCTTCTGGACCTTTGTCCAGTAACAAAAATATAATAAATAGTATTTATTTCAATAACCACAACCAAAAGACGAAAGTAATGTGTCTAAGAGAGCAAAAAAATATGACGCCCCGTAACGATTTCAGAGCAAAATCCGAATATCATGAATTCATATTTAAGACAATTAAAGACTCCAGAAATCGTAAAAAAATTAAATTAAATTAAATTGAAAAAGTATTAGCAGTTATAGATTGTAATTACATGCCACAGATAAAATCAGAATGTGGTTTTACTGCAGTAATACTCTGCAATCGAAGTTGTGGAGACTCGCATAAAAACTGCTTTTTGAAGGTCTTTGAATTAGGAGATTTTAAATCTTCCCGGAGCGAGCTTCTGGACTTTTGTCCAGTAACAGAAATATAATAAATAGTGTTTATTTCAAAAACCAGAAACAGAAGAGGAAAATAATGATGTCTAAGAAAGCAAAAAAATGTGGCGCCCCGTAACGATGTGAGAGCAAAATCCGAATATCATGAATACATATTTAACACAATTAAAGACTCAAGAAATCGTAAAAAAATTAAATTAAATTGAAAAAGTATTAGCAGTTATAGATTGTAATGACATGCCACACATAAATAAAATCAGAATGTGGTTTTACTGCAGTAATACTCTGCAATCGAAGTTGTGAAGACTCGCATGGAAACTGCTTTTTGAAGGTCTTCCACTTTTTTGGAGCTTTTGAATCTTCCCGATGCGAGCTTCTGGACAAGCTTCTGGACCTTTGTCCAGTAACAAAAATATAATAAATAGTATTTATTTCAATAACCACAACCAAAAGACGAAAGTAATGTGTCTAAGAGAGCAAAAAAATATGGCGCCGCGTAACGATTTCAGAGCAAAATCCGAATATCATGAATTCATATTTAAGCCAATTAAAGACTCGAGAAATCGTAAAAAAATTAAATTAAATTAAATTGAAAAGGTATTAGCAGTTATAGATTGTAATTACATGCCACAGATAAAATCAGAATGTGGTTTTACTGCAGTAATACTCTGCAATCGAAGTTGTGGAGACTCGCATAAAAACTGCTTTTTGAAGGTCTCCGAATTAGGAGATTTTAAATCTTCCCGATGCGAGCTTCTGGACTTTTGTCCAGTAACATAAATATAATAAATAGTGTTTATTTCAAAAACCAGAAACAGAAGAGGAAAATAATGATGTCTAAGAAAGCAAAAAAATGTGGCGCCCCGTAACGATGTGAGAGCAAAATCCGAATATCATGAATACATATTTAACACAATTAAAGACTCAAGAAATCGTAAAAAAATTAAATTAAATTGAAAAAGTATTAGCAGTTATAGATTGTAATTACATGCCACAGATAAAATCAGAATTTGGTTTTACTGCAGTAATACTCTGCAATCGAAGTTGTGGAGACTCGCATGAAAACTGCTTTTTGAAGGTCTTCGAATTTGGAGATTTTAAATCTTTCCGATGCGAGCTTCTGGACTTTTGTCCAGTAACAGAAATATAATAAATAGTATTTATTTCAAAAAGCAGAAGACGAAAGTAATGATGTCTAAGAGAGCAAAAAAATATGGTGCCCCGTAACGATGCGAGAGCAAAACCCGAATATCATAAATACATACGTAAGACAATTAAAATCTCAAGAAATCGCAGAAAAATTAAATAAAATTGAAAAATTGTTAGCAGTTATAGATTGTAATTACATGTCACAGATAAAATCAGAATTTGGTTTTACTGCAGTAATACTCTGCAATCGAAGTTGTGGAGACTCGCATAAAAACTGCTTTTTGAAGGTCTTCGAATTAGGAGATTTTAAATCTTCCCGATGCGAGCTTCTGGACCTATGTCCAGTAACAGAAATATAATAAATAGTATTTATTTCAATAACCACAAACAGAAGAGGAAAGTAATGATGTCTAAGAGAGCAAAAAAATGTGGCGCCCCGTAACGATGTGAGAGCAAAATCCGAATATCATGAATTCATATTTAACACAATTAAAGACTCAAGAAATCGTAAAAAAATTAAATTAAATTGAAAAAGTATTAGCAGTTATAGATTGTAATTACATGCCACAGATAAAATCAGAATTTGGTTTTACTGCAGTAATACTCTGCAATCGAAGTTGTGGAGACTCGCATGAAAACTGCTTTTTGAAGGTCTTCCACTTTTTTGGAGCTTTTGAATCTTCCCGATGCGAGCTTCTGGACTTTTGTCCAGTAACAGAAATATAATAAATAGTATTTATTTCAAAAAGCAGAAGACGAAAGTAATGATGTCTAAGAGAGCAAAAAAATGTGGCGCCCCGTAACGATGTGAGAGCAAAATCCGAATATCATGAATTCATATTTAACACAATTAAAGACTCAAGAAATCGTAAAAAAATTAAATTAAATTGAAAAAGTATTAGCAGTTATAGATTGTAATTACATGCCACAGATAAAATCTGAATTTGGTTTTACTGAAGTAATACTCTGCAATCGATGTTGCGGAGACACTCGCATGAAAACTGCTTTTTGAAGGTCTTCGAATTTGGAGATTTTAAATCTTTCCGATGCGAGCTTCTGGACTTTTGTCCAGTAACAGAAATATAATAAATAGTATTTATTTCAAAAACCAGAACCAGAAGACGAAAGCAATGATATCTCGAACAAAAAATGTGGTGCCCCGTAACGATGTGAGAGCAATATCATGAATTCATACTTAAGACAATTTGGCCATTGAGAAGTGAAGTCCTGTGATCGCCCCTCTCGAGACTCGCGGCATCATTGGCTACATTATGTAACGGTCGCTAAAAGTCATGGCACCACCAGCCGTGAATTCGCGGCGAATCAATGGCTTGTTTAATTTCACGATGGAAACAGTTTAGACAACAGGTAGTTTCATACTGAGATGCAAGCTTTAGCCCATGTTGTCTTTCTTAGTTCAAAAAACAAAAACAATCTCCCCTATTCCAGACTTCCTTCCATAGGATATACGTCCTTCACCGATACAGTTCTGGTCCAAAACTTGGGTGGAATTCCATTAACGAAATTGATTTTCAGGAAAGAACGGATCGGGTGCAACCGAGACGAAGCACTGGCAAGACATGATCACAAAACCGAGGCAAACGATTGTGCAGTGGCACAGGTTGAAGCCCGAGTAAGGTTTTGGTAAGATCTGGTGAAATTCTCGTGGAAGTTTACGGATCGGCTTTTTCATTTTATTTCATGACAATAAGCGAACGAACGATTCCCTGAGAGTTTCACGCAACGCGACAGCGGTTTTTTTCTCGCACGTTTTCATCCTCCCCTGTCCCAACCGTGGTCCTTTATTCCCGTATTTTAAGCCTGTTTTGGCGCCGCCAAAACGAGCGGCGTCGCATTTGCAAAATTGATGGAATCTCTAACCAAAAAGTATTTTTTGTGATATCTTATAGTTATATAACGTTAATAACTTGTTATAACTGTGAGTAATTAAGTACTGTGGTTAAGTAGGCTTAGAAAAAATATTTAAAAAATATGAAATTTTATAAAAATGAAATAATGTCCGAAACGTCGTTTCGCACTCGCGACGTCGGGCGTCGAGGCGAAACGTCGACGTCGGACCGTTACATGTACAAACAAATGCGCTTTACGAAAAATTAATTTATTGACGCACTGGGTTTCGTGTGTGATTTGTTACTTTGGTTTTTCTTTGTGTTAAACGTATGTGATAAAAGTCAGCGAGCGAAATTGGCGATAAGCCGCGGACCGATTCGCGGTCCGGCTGTGCGTATTTACGGTGCATTCACCTCGTAGGTACATTTGTGTGACTTTCAAGGCGCGACCTCATTATGTGCTTCATGTGTCTAAAATAACGTTTTTCCTTGTTTCCGGGATCGATCCCAAAATTTTATCGGAACGTTTGTAAATTCAAAATTTGCTACGTTTTTTATATGAAGAAGACAAAAACACAAAAAGAATATTTTTGTTACGGTCGTAGTACGAGGTTGCTTTTTGGCTCTATTGTCATTCCCGATATGAAAAAATCTAAAAAAAAATTATTGAGTGTGGTTTAGATAACTTTAGACGCACACTGTAATCGTAGAAAGTAATTTTTAAACTGTAGTGCCTGAAAGAAACGTATCGTTGTAATTTTTCGTTGAAAATTGGATGCACAAGGCGGGCCGTGTTTATGCGGCAGGCCGTGTAAAGACGACAGGATCGTGCTGACACGTGTGTACGAGTATACTCTCTTTTTGGAATGTAATTAAAGCAATTGCGGTCGCGATTGCGCGTCTCCTGTCACTGTATTTGTTTGTATAACGTTGCTATATTGTAATTAAGAGTTTATTGAAGCAACCATTGTATGTTTCGTGTGTAAACATGAGTAAATGTTATTAAACACAAGATGCTGTATGTAAATACATGTTAGTGTTAGTAAAAATTATTTGAATGAAAATTAATAATTAGGACACAGCTGTAGTGGGATCCAATAAAGTGTATTTAATTAATTGTCCCTTTTATTCCAACATTTTTCTCTTTTGGGGGCCGATTATACTTTACTTTCTGACCCTCACCACTCAGTAATTTATAGGACCAGTTTACAGGGATGCGAGTAACCAACCCAAGCACACAGTTGAAATTAAACGTTTCAAAGTTGGTATTCTGGATTTCAACATTTTAGGTCATAAATACCGTAATGAACGTCCCCAAAAGAAAATTGGGAGAACAAAAAATAAATAACCAGATCATCCACAAGATGCACGAAATCAAATTAAATTGAAAAACGGTTGCTCAAAATTTTTGGAACCAATTAAAATCAGATGAACAAGAGAAATATGCAGTTATTTTATTGGTGGAAGTAATCTCAACCAGCAATAAGGGACAATTTATTTTGAGCAAATTCAGCTCAATAATTGAGCAATTATTAATGTAAGTAACCAACAGTACGTAATGTCACATCAATCGGTGCTGACAAAACCGACTTTGAAGTAGATCAGAACACACTTTCATCCTCTTTCAGGAAATTTGGTGTCGACTCTATCTATCGTCTAATTGTTGTAAAAAACAACTCTCAACTCTAAAATACCAAGGCCCTTTGACAACGCTAACCAATAAAACTGTATGAAGATCTTAACGATTTGCAGAAATTGTTAGTTTCTGAGAATGATCCAAAATTCCAACCCATGTACTCAACATCGACTTGAAACTCAAAACTCACTCAACCGCAAAAATTATGACTATACAGGGTCTTTTGCAACTCGCGCCCTAGGGAAAATGAGGAAACGCGAGACGGCATTAAGATGTGTGTAAAGAAAATAAAATCTAACTTGAAAGGTACCTATTAGAGAAAAGACATCTTAAAGTTAACCAATCAGAGACAGGCGCCCTCAAGATGTGTGTCGTAATTTTACGTTACTAGGTTATAATAAAAAAGCAAATCTTTATAATTATGTGGGTGCCTGGGTTTTTTGAAAAATGTTACTGTCAAATTAAATTTGATAAAGTGAAGTCAAAACGTTTTAATCTGCCCATAATCATGTATTCAACCGCTGATTATAATTTTGGAGAATGTGGCCGTAACGCCACGGAAGCAGCGAGGGTCTTTTCCGAACGTTTTCCGGACAGAAATCACCTGATCACAAGGTAATACTGCGAGCGATTGCAAGGGCGCACGAGACAGGTCAAGTTCTACCAAATCGAAAAGAGTCTGGCGATCCTCCCATGACTGCGCGTACAGTTCAGAATGAAGAAGCCATTCTAAATGCTGTTGCAGAAGATGGTACCAGAAGCCTTGCCGAAATTGCTCGCCCATTGGGTATTTCTAGTAGTTCGGTGTACCGAGTTTTGAAAAATACCCGACAACATCCGTATCATTACATTCGTGTACAACATCTACAGCCACATGATTACATGATAGTTACTCAATATTTTCAAAAAATTAATATCATGGATCAACGCAAAAAATGCAATCAATTAGGTCACAAAACTGCTCGTAGTAAAAAATGCATAAATTATAAACCACCTCAACGAGAAATAAACAAATCAAAAGGCAAAGAAAATATTATTTTTACAATAAAAAAAGGTCTAAGAAATTTTTGCAAACTAAGAATAATGCGAGAAAAAATAAACAAAGATGTTTTAGATGTATCTTTATTAATGATTGAACTATCATATTTAGTATATTTTAATTACATGCAAAATTATATAATGGCGAAGAAATAAAAGAAATTACACGTAGCCATTTAGATGAAATAAACGTGCAAAGAAGCAACTGAATGATTATAATGAAGAGTTCTTCAATTTACGACTGAAGTATAATAAACAATTCCATAACGCAAAATTACAATCATATTTAATGCAAGAAGCTCAAAGTAGATATCTTACATGGATTCAAAATTGTCAAATTGTTCATTTGTATAAACGCGTTTGCAATTATATGTTTCTCAAATACGAATTGAAAAAAGAAGACGTAAAGAAAGAGCTTTTCCAGGCTGAATTTAATAATCTTCATATTAGTGAAAATAGTAAGACATTTTTAGAAGATATGAAAATAGATAATTTTTACAAAAGCCTAAAAAAAGATTCCTGAATCATTTGTAATTATCCCATTGTATAGTGTGTCTAGAAAACATATACATTACATTACTAGTGCTTTTCAACAACTTCTTTCTTCGATAAATAAATATCAAGAAATGTCAAAATTTACAGATAATGCACAGAAATTGTGGAGGCAACATTTTAATTTAAATCATCGTTTTGGGAAACTTCTTGATAAAAATAATGTACAAGTCTCAAATAGTAATACAAAGTTTGGATCCCTTTTTTCCACGAATGGTATCGATTGTAGTATATCGATGAACAGAGAGGTCGATAAACAAGATAAACGTCTGGCAAAAAGAACTAAAAAATCAACTATAGTTGAAGAAGATTCAAATACTACATATGACAACTGTTACTGTTTTCATCCAGGTCAAAAATTTATAATTGGAGGTAAAATTACTAACGCTAGTAATGATGAGACGAATGTATTAAAAAGCACTCCGAAATATAAATATCATAATTGTGGTGAAAGATCCAGATTAAGGAAAAGAAGAATAGTCACCAATTGTTTACAAGAATTAACAATTGACAACGAAATAACTTGTAAAGCTACAACTTGGGAACTTAATTTTAAATATGTAGAAAAGTTTTATGAGACATTTGAAAGAAAGTTTAAATGTTTATCATTAAAACGTTATAATAGAGTTAAATTTGAGGCATACATAAAAACTAGAAAAACAGACGATCAACTTGTAAATTCTTTTGTTCCTAAAAAAGGAAGTTCTGTAATATGTTGGGGTGACAGTTCCATTGGTAATCCAGGAATGAAATTTGGAACTGTACGTGTCCCTGTGAAACGTTTATACGCTGCATTAAAAAAAAAAAAAAACAATTCGATAAAGTCACACTTGCAAATGAATAGGGGTCATCCAATCATTGCTCTAAGTGTAACAAGCCATAGACGAACAAGGAAATCAATTCACGAAGCTTTAAGAATCAAACTGCGAAACGTACACAAATGGTTAGATTTATGTTTTGTCAAAACTGTAAGATTACTTGGAATAGCGACATAAATGCTGGTGTCAACATTAGAAATTTTTCGAATTCATTACTAGGTTTGTGGCGTTTTTTTTTTCCTTTTTATACATTTACCAGTGGTTTACGCTGGAGATAATTGCTTTCTGTCCTCAGAATCCAATGTAAGCTTCTTGCAATACGAACGAAAAATAAAATAATCGCTTTCGTGGCAAAATTCAAAGGTGAAGAATCTGAACAAAACGGTAAGTCAACATTTGCCAAAGATAAAACAAATTATGAACAAGTATTACCCAAACAGGGCAAATTTAAGGTATTAACCTTAAAATAAAAAAAAACAATAAATATCGAGATATCTTTATATCTAAAAAAATTTCTAGACATTCATAAAATATGGTAGTTTTTTACAGATCCATACCAACAGCAACAGCATCGAACCGATTGGTGGTGGCTCAAGAACCAGGTCAGATAAAATTGTGGCAGTTCTTGCTGGAGTTGCTCGACAATGAATAAATATTCTTTACCCGAGAGGAGATGATGGTGGGAAATTTGTTGGAAGAGAGGCAGTGTTACTTTTGCCCAGTTTATTTCTCTGGACCTTGATTGGTAGAAAAAGAAATCGTCTCCATTCGATTTCGACGCGGACGTACCTATAGTGGAAGAAATTCCAATAGATGAGGAAACGGAAGCGAAACAATATATGCTGAAAATGAAAAAATAAAATATCCAGATATCTTTATATCTTTATATTTTATAGCAAGTTTTATCACTGCCACATATTTCTGTTCAAACAATGAATAAATATTCTTTGCCCGAGAGGAGATGATGGTGGAAAGCCAGAGGACGGGAACAAAAAGTAAAATAATATCTAATTATCGACTCAAAGTGGCTGCAGAGAAGCAAGTCGACATCGATGACGAAATAAAGACGTTAGTCAGTTCAAGGATATGGTGGAAAGCCAGAGAACTTCCACGTAACCATTTAAACATCCACTGATAACGGATTAGATGCAGAAGTGACGCAAGAAACGGCGTCAATCACCCAGCAGCAGCATACCTACTTCCTAATTGGAAAACTAGACAGCAACACAAGTTCAGAAAGAAATTACATTCCAGTCTGTGCGAATGTTACTCGTTAACTATGCAACCGTTCATAGAAGGGCTACAAGCTCATTACCAAGTAAAAGTAATATTTATAACACCAACGGAGAACGGAGAACAGAGGAAACAACTTCTAAAATTGCCGGCTTAACTCCGAACTGTTAACCACCATTGGACATTTACAGAATTAGGAATGGATTCGATGATGGTGGGCGAAATAAAGCAACAGGTTTCATGAAAATTCAAATTACTTTTTACGCCTCATGATATTGAAACTATGACAACCAAAATCATTTTTTCAAGTCAAAAGCAACCAACCAACGGTATGAGAAAAGTGGTAAAAAAATATAAAAACAATTTATGGTTTAACACGACATCCAATCTCGAAACATCTAGAGTGCCAAAAGGATTTTAGTTAAAAAAGCGAAAGTTTAATGAAATATCAAACATTGAACATTAAGAAACGAAAAACCAGTATATCATTGGGTCTCACATGCGGTGAATGCACTATAGGGTATTCAGCTCCATTTGTGTTGGAAATATTGCAGTATGTAATGACAAATGGCGCCATACAATGTTTCAGTGGTCTGCACTACAACCTCGAGGGTCAATGATTCTTCAATTTGCATTTGCAGTTCTTCGATTTATTTCAGTTTAGGCTTCAACCAATTCAGTGGGGCAATAACGGTTGAATTCAATGTTCCTGGCCTACTTCCTGTTCTATTATAAAGTCATCAAGAAGTTTCCGGAATTTTGAATGTTCTCCTTCACAAAACAACATTCTTTCCGCCTTAGTGGCCGTTCAAGCAAACTAACAACATTAAACAGGGAATTGATAACTTGATATAACCACAATGTTGTTGTAACCAGCGTAAAACAGTAGGTTCTCTCAAGGCATTACGCATACAAGCATATCTCGATGTATATGCAGACCCATGTTACGGTGCAATCCAACAGAAACTTCAGAAAAAGTAAAGTCTAGTTGTGACCTGTCTGTTCTCTTATACCGTCCATTGTTTTCAGAGGCACTTGTTTAATTGAAATAGAAACAATATTTGACAATTAATGTAAAAAAATTCAGTGCTCGAAAATGAGCACAACGGCGTTTGTGAATACAATTCTTATATGATACACTTGGAAAAGTATGAAAAACATATCTTGTATGTAATAATGATAAAAAACAAAACATTATCACCGTAGCGGCAAAATTACCACTAGTCCCTTCTTGAACTTGAACAGGCAACTACCAAAGGAAAAATAACTTCTACATAAAAGGAAGATGTAGAATTCACGCTCAGAACACTTTTAACAGCCATCCAAAAAATGATTGTTATCATGATGTACACCGACCGGAAGTAGCTAAGAAATTAGCTTGTATCCAACGAATTACTACACAGATGTTTAGATAATATTCACAAGATATTAAGATTCAGAGTTGTTGAATCATTCAAGTACATTGAAGTAGTATTTTCCACCATCTCCGGTACTAAGCAAACATTTAATTTCAGTTAATTTATTTTATTTACTTATATTTCAACGTCCTCTCAAGATGATTTAATGGAACACATTTTGTAAGTATCAAAAATGGATCTAGTTCGATCACAACTTTGGTAAAACTTAAAACTTGAGTCATTTAAGAATACGACAATCAACCAAAAACTTGAGAAAAAGTACTGGCCCAAATTCCAAACCTCAAAATCTCAAAACGAAACCCCAAAAACCAAACTCTAAAACCAAATCCCATACAACGCACCTTAATATGAAGTTGGCCAAGAGCGATATATGCGCGGTATCAGTGCTCAGTTAATTAATCGATATTAGCAAAGGCAGGACAAGCAACCAATGTATTTCAATATCGATGTTTCAGAAATAATATTGATCGATCAGGACGGCCATTCTGCACAGTCCCTATACGGAACACCAAGTTTTCGATTATACTGAACCTGACTGCAATGTGTTTTATTCTTCCCGAAAGTTGACGATGGACGTAACACATTCACAACCAATCGATAGATACAATAGAACTGTAATTTTAACAATGTCTCCGGAAAAATATAACGGTTACAAATGCATGCTATGCGTTATGACCTGGAATGTTATGTGAAATTGTTGCGGGTTAACATAAAAAATAAAGGTATTATTACGCCGAAAGGTAACCTCAAACAACAAATGCTAATTCATGAAAAAGGATATTTGGTTTAATCGTAGCAATACAGTCTAAACTTTTATCTTTGTATGTGAAATTGCTTTAGGCCTAGCAACTCAAGATATCAGAGTTTTGTCGAACCCGAGAACAAATTAAAAACACTGAAATGTTTTTTACCAATTCGTAAATCTATGTTCCACATCTCAACGACGCAGAAATCAAATGTGAACACAAGAGTTTTTGGTCAACGTCCATGTTTATGATTTCTTGCTGTTATAGATCGCCATGTGTTCTTTCAGATTTCCCTTCAACAAAAAACCTTTTCCACATTCTGCGCACTTAAATGCTTTCTCCGCTCCATGACTTAACATGTGAAGTTTGAGATACGACATAAACAGAAACTCTTTTCCTCATTCTGCGCACTTGAACGCTTCCTCCCCTCCATGACTTAACATGTGAAGTTTGAGACACGACATAAACGGAAACTCTTTTGTACATTTTATGCATTTAAATTTTTTCTCTTTCCGTGAGTTATCATGTGTCGTTTTAAATTAGACAACCACACAAACTCTTTTCCACATACTGCGCAATGGAATTGTTTCTTCCCCTCGTGAACTGACTTAATATGTTGTTTGAGATATTTTTTCTTGGCAAAGACTTTCAGACATTGTTTACATTGAAATTGAAATTGGATCACTCTGCTCCTAGGCGACTCATGTATAGTTTTCTAATACAGTAAAACTCCTCCAACTGACCACTCGCCCTAAACGACCACTCCTGTATCCGACCATAATTTGTAGGAACGAAATATTTATACGATATCAGTAATAACATTGTTACTCCTTTAAAGCGACCCTTCCCTAACTCGACCGGCAATTTACGGTTAAAGCGACCACTTCCCACTATGTGAAAATTCTTTTAATTTTTGCCTTTGTTGATTTATAAGTTGTCGCACTCTGAGATCGGATTTGTATAAAATGTCATTTATATACTGTAGAATTTATTAAGAACCTTTCTCGGTCAATTGCTTGACACATGCCCTATCTTTCGGTAATAAATTTGTTCACTCAAGTGTTCAGATATTTGGTTTAATCGTAGCAATACAATCTAAACTTTTATCTTTGTATGTGAAATTGCTTTGGGCCTAGCATGAATTAGCAAATAATACATTGTAGCAACTCAAGATATCAGAGTTTTACGACGGGAACGGGGTATTTTAATAAAAATTAAAAAAAACAATGAATAAATTAAGGGTAGAAATAAGAAAATTAGAAAGTCAGATTAAAAAGACGGAAACACTGAAAACGAAAATTGAAAACGAACGCCAGGATAATAATAAACAAATTAATGATTTGGAAGCGACAATGACTGAAGATTAAATTTATTTTTTTTTTTTTTTTATGGGATTGTTATACCTAAATTAAAGTAAAATATAGATAATATTGCGTCATTGTATTGTAATAGCATAAATCTATATATCGTTAGCGCCGCTGATAGCACCGCGGCGGAGCCCGTCCTTCGTTATTAAGTGGCGTCGCCCTTAAGTGACTTGCGCAAGACGGATCCTGTTCGACTATCGAAGCGAGGGTGTAACCCGCACTTCGTCATAGACGACCTGGAAATTCACCCGCTTTGTGGAGCCTCTTTTTTAAATTGTTTTTGAGTTTTGATTAGTCAGTTATAAAAAGAAAGATGTTTATCGCTGAATTAACGTAATTTTATTTTTCTGTGAAGTTAAATTATTTGATTAATAAATTTAATGTTGTAAAGTGTGAAATTAGCGACTATTGTGTGCCACACCCTTTTTTTGAATCGCCTCCTTTATTATTTTTCGAGAAATTCGATAAAACTCCAACAGCAGCGGTGGGATTGAATCTGACTTCACTTCAAGTTAGTAATGCAACTATTGCAACAATAGGGGAATTATTATCCGAGTTCGTGAAGGCAATGAAGGCTGGTGGAGCCCGTCCTTCGTTACGACAATCAACCAAAAACTTGAGAAAAAGTACTGGCCCAAAATCCAAACCTCAAAATCTCAAAACAAAACCCCAAAAACCAAACTCTAAAACCAAATCCCATACAACGCACCTTAATATGAAGTTGACCAAGAGCGATATATGCGCGGTATCAGTGCTCAGTTAATTAATCGATATTAGCAAAGGCAGGACAAGCAACCAATGTATTTCAATATCGATGTTTCAGAAATAATATTGATCGATCAGGACGGCCATTCTGCACAGTCCCTATACGGAACACCAAGTTTTCGATAATACTGAACCTGACTGGAATGTGTTTTATTCTTCCCGAAAGTTGACGATGGACGTAACACATTCACAACCAATCGATAGATACAATAGAACTGTAATTTTAACAATGTCTCCGGAAAAATATAATGGTTACAATTACATCCTATGCGTTATGGACCTGGAATGTTATGTGAAATTGTTGCGGGTTAACATAAAAAATAAAGGTATTATTACGCCTAACGGTAACCTCAAACAGCAAATGTTAATTCATAAAAAAGGATATTTGGTTTAATCGTAGCAATAGTCTAAACTTTTATCTTTGTATGTGAAATTGCTTTAGGCCCAGCATGAATATGCAAATAATACATTGTAGCAACTTAAGATATCAGAGTTTTGACGAACCCGAGAACAAATTAAAAACACTGAAATGTTTTTTACCAATTCGTAAATCTATACGTTCCACACTTCAACGATGCAGAAATCAGGTGGAACACGAGACTATTTGGCCAATTCACCCAAGTGTCTAGATATATGGTTTACTCGTAGCAATACAATCTAAACTATTATTTTTATATGTGAAATTGCTTTAGGCCTTGCATGTATATGCAGATGATACATGGTGGCAGCTCAAGATACCAGAGTTGTGCCGATCTGAAGAACGAGAATAAAAACGCTGAAATCCTTTTGACCAATTCAACAATTTATGCGTTCCACTTCAACAACGCAGAAATCAGGTGGAACACGAGACTATTTGGCCAATTCACCCAAGTGTCTAGATATATGGTTTACTCGTAGCAATACAATCTAAACTATTATTTTTATATGTGAAATTGCTTTAGGCCTTGCATGTATATGCAGATGATACATGGTGGCAGCTCAAGATACCAGAGTTGTGCCGATCTGAAGAACGAGAATAAAAACGCTGAAATCCTTTTGACGAATTCAACAATTTATGCGTTCCACTTCAACAACGCAGAAATCAGGTGGAACACGAGACTATTTGGCCAATTCACCCAAGTGTCTAGATATATGGTTTACTCGTAGCAATACAATCTAAACTATTATTTTTATATGTGAAATTGCTTTAGGCCTTGCATGTATATGCAGATGATATGCATGGTGGCAGCTCAAGATACCAGAGTTGTGCCGATCTGAAGAACGAGAATAAAAGCGCTGAAATCCCTTTGACCAATTCAACAATTTATGCGTTCCACTTCAACAACGCAGAAATCAGGTGGAACACGAGACTATTTGGCCAATTCACCCAAGTGTCTAGATATATGGTTTACTCGTAGCAATACAATCTAAACTATTATTTTTATATGTGAAATTGCTTTAGGCCTTGCATGTATATGCAGATGATACATGGTGGCAGCTCAAGATACCAGAGTTGTGCCGATCTGAAGAACGAGAATAAAAACGCTGAAATCATTTTGACCAATTCATCAATTTATGCGTTCCACTTCAACGACGCAGAAATCAGGTGGAACACGAGACTATTTGGCCAATTCACCAAAGCATCTGGATATTTTGTTTGATCATACCAATTCAATCTAAACCTATATCTTTGTATGTGAAATTGCTTTAGGTCTTGCATGTATGGTATATGCAGATGATACATGGTAGCAACTCACCATACCAGTTTTACTGAACTGAAGGACAAGAATAAAAACGTTAAAAATGTTCATTGCCATTTCATAAATCTCTGCGTTAGACTTCAACGACGCAGAAATCTGAACACGAGACTTTTTGACCAATTCACCGAAGTACAAGGAGATTTCGTTTGATCATCATACCAATACGATGTAAACATTGTATTAGAGAAAAAAAATTCTTTTCAGTTTGTAAAAGGTACGGATAATAAAAAAATGTACCAACCTATTTAATACTCGAAAATATACTACAAAGTTATTACGGTCTCGGCTTGCCACAATTAATCACTTCCTGATTAATTATCGTCGCAACATGATACAAGTCACAATTGATAACGGCTTGTTGTATAATATTTGTTGATCTCCGTGAAATCGTACCTTATGCGTTCACTGTAAGTAACACCATCACATCCATCACCGTGTAATTATTGATCAGAAGGTAATTAGTCGCAGTGACTGAACTCGGAGATGTCGTATGCGTTCTTTAATCGATCGAGTATTAACGATTTTACCAATAAACACGTAGCACCAATTTTCAGCTCGAGTTGATGTACCGTCTTCCATGGTGGCATCCGAAAAACGAGAATTGTCAAGTAAATGGATAAAATTTTGAAACTGAAACTTGTACTGTTCTATTTTAGTACCCGCTAGGATCGATAGTGACCTATGGAGGTCAGCTGTTTGGTTTCATGTCATATAAAGATGCAGGTTTTGGCAAACAGGATAGATTCTGAGTAAAGACGTACGCATGCAATGTAAATCTATTATACAATTCAGGATTTATTAAGAAAACAATTATACAAATCTCTGGGAACAAAGCGAATTCTTAAAGAATATTTATGCAAAATTGCACATATAAAATTTTTCAAATTTAACAAAATTTCCACAGATACATAGACACATATAAATATTTAAAGGAATGCAAGTGGAATTCGAATAGACTACTCACAACCGTCAATTAATTGCGTGAAAACCGAAAACATTAAACGAATTAACAGTCATAACATAAAAAAGTCAAAATTTCCGAAACATTTTCTCAGAATAAGATTAAATGTTAGGAGTAATAGCTTCGAAATTGATTGATTAAACAACCAATACAACTTTGAGTATCATAATAATTCCGCCTCATAACGGAAAATTGACCCACCTCCATCTTATTATTATTGTGAACCGAGAAAAACAATACCGAATCAACTGTCAACTGTTTCAAGAAAACCGAACACATCAACATTGGCAACACCGAAATAGTTGAAAAAAAATCCAATGACTAAAAAATTTTTGGTGCAATCAATCCTTTCAGCATGTCAAAAGTGTTACCGTCAGGTTGCACAGTGGTTTCGGTCCCATCGGATATCCGCACGCGAAGAAACCCATACTCATCAATACCAACTATGGTGGCGTTCATCGTCTTCCCTTTGGTAGTCGTAATCATAACTTTCGCTCCACTGTGTAACCAATATTTGTAGTAAGACTCAAATAGCAGTTTACCATTTCCCAACTGGAACTCGTTATAAAAAGATTCGATCTCGTTAAAAACCAACGCAAAAAACTGTTCATAAGCGATCTGTTTCAATTCCATTGCATCTATAAGATTGTTAATGCAAGTGGTCGGATGTGCATTATCCAAATTGACCCCACAACCTTAAAAAAACCTGATAAAATCTACGAACTTTCGGTTCGAACGGCCTACCTGCATTCACGATCGCTAATCCATTTTCGATTACGGAATTTACAACGATTCCCCCGATTTTCATATCACCACGGGCGTAGAGGTCGTTAGGCCATTTCAAACCCAACTCGAGGCACTCGTAACCACTCAATCGCCGCAACGACGATACAATAGCGACCATAACTAAATGTTGAATTAAGGACAGCGTCTTGCCCAATGGAGAATCGAGCTCAACGTGAAACTGAATTGAGAACATAGCACAACCTTTAGGACTCAGCCATTTGTTCCCGGAGCGACCAACTCCTTGGGTTTGCCGTCTGGGGATGACGACCACGCCGTGCTTGAGCGGCTTCTTCAGCAGCGCTTGCGAACTGGTGAGTGTGTCGGCGTAGATCACCAAGCGGCCTATTGTTTCGGTCTTTAGCGCCTGAAAGAGGGCAGGTCAGGAATTTTAAATTGGTAGCGGTCGCTGCTTACCTCGAAATATTGAACCGTTGAAAAATTCGAAGGACAAGCGTGTACGAGAATTTGAAAATAAGACGCAGTCGGTGTTTGAAGGTCGACATCTTGTCGGACAAATTTTAAAGTTACAGCATCACTGACGAGCTCGTCGTTTACGATATGTCGATTTTCGAAAAGAAACTGTTGCTTTAGCTGCAAAATAATTAAATTCACGATACCAACAACTCGAGCAACACAACACACAGATAGTGTTGACGAGATGTGAAATCTCAAATAAGTGCTTGTTTTAGCCAGCAGTTGCGTCAGCAAAGTTTTGCACGACCACGACCTGACATTGATTTTGATACGGAAGTAGAAAGTATAAAGTTGTGGACAAAGTTCAAGTAAAGCTGGCAATCGCCAAAGCTTTTCGAGGACAATAATGGCCTGCACAAGGAGAATACTGAAAAAGTTTTCTGGGACCTCGATTATTCTCTTTCCTTTTAGAGCATGAGAGCATTTAGTGCAAAGCTTCTCGTGAAATACGTGAAAAATTCGAAACTGCAAGATATTTTATTGTTTTATGATTGGCGAGCTACATAAACAAGGTGTTAAATCCATTATAATAAACTAGTTAGCTATTGCGACAAACAATAGCAAATTCACTGTAATGGCGTCCAAAAATGATTCAATCTGTTTGTGCATCGTACAATTATCGAATGTAGTCTTAAAGCTGACTTCGATGAATCAGATGCGTACTATAATTACAAAAAGAGTTGATACTACAAAAGACGAACCAGAAGATGTTGAGATAAGTGAAATTCAGGTAGATCCATGTTGGCAAAGCGAACAATGAGATTAGATTAGACCCCTGAATATCACATATTAAAGAATTATTTAAAATGCGCACTTGTAAAGCTGAAGAATCGTCCAGTTCCAATTTTAATGAAGAGACTGCGTTGAGTGCACTTAAAAAGCACAAAATACAACACAAAAATGCAAAGCACCAGTGTGATAAAAATGGAAAACATGAACTTTTGAAATTTTCTGCATATTGCCCCCGTCTAGCGTTTTGACCAATTGAAGTCGTTTAAAGAAATATACTTGATCTCTTATACAAGCGCCTTATTCTCCTGCATGTCAGTGCTCGCTCACATAATATATGTTTATTGCCGTAGAGTGCAAGGCTAATGCAAGTGGCAGAAAAGGACAGCCACAGCATTAGTTAACAAAAAAATTTCCAGCTACAGAAGGCAAGTCAAGGATATGTTTGTAAGTAAATTTGAATCATTTACTAGTCTAAAATCAATGGCACCAAAACGATAATGACGATAAGTTACATATATCCCTCGATGGGTTATGTAGAATACGTATTTGGCAAATTGTCCCAAACTAATTTAGAAAAAAAAACTGCGGCTCGCTTATACAGAGAACGTTTTCGGGGACAACATTGAGAAAGCGAAAGTCTGCCTGTGATTACGCTTATCATCCCATACCTTTAACGATTGTGAATAGTCTTACATCAGTTCTTCAATTTTGGTACAAAGAAATTTTTTCAGTTATTACAACTGAGGACAATACCTATGATCAAGATAATGTGGAACTATCAGATTTAGATCTTATAGTACCTAACAAAACCATGCCCAAGATACCTAATGCCGCTTCATCTTCAAAGTATTTAAATTTAGCACCGAATTTGAGAACTTCAATCAATGTGCCCAGAAGACAAACAATGATTGAAAGTGTCCTAGCATTACTTAAGAGAAATCTCGAGGTCCCTGAGCTACAAGGTAATGTGGACGACGATAGAATTGTTGAAGATTCTGTTGACAATTTTATAAATTCTTGTCAACGAATCAAATTTTTCTATTTTAAATTCTTTTAAAGAGAATTTGATTGAAGTGGCAGTGGTGCCACAATTGATGGGTGGTCGCAATGCAAACCGGTATTACCATGTTTACGATTCGTCGAAAAATTAAAAGCAAACCGTATTCAGCAAGCTTTCTACGGGAAGCGGGCAAACGTAACAAGACTGCACAAAAGCATAGCTAATATTCAAGAACCATAAAACTTTCATTCCGTGCTGATTACGAACACCAATAAGCAATCACATTTAGAAAAAATGTTCTAGAACGTTGGCAATTAAAGCGAAGAGAAGTTAAGTATTAAGGACAGAACCTTTTTAAACTTGCACATCAATTTCGTAATGATAAGATAGTTTTTGATGCGGCTTAAATGATTAAAACAAATCACTTACATCATGACGACCCAAGAAATACCCAAAGGTATATGCGACATCTGAAACTCGATCGCAATCGATATTCAGATGAAAGGACAATATGTGTTTGAAAATTTCCAATCTGGCAGTATCACTCTCCTTCAAGGCAACATATTTTTGCTCGTCCTCTTGATATTGATTGGGATCAATCTCCAAATGGACTTGCGAGAAAATGGCACGTCCCGTCGAATTTTTAACGTCGGCCAAAAGCAAACTAGGCGTCTGCCACGTTTCTTCGGCTCCCAAAACTTGCACCTGAATTATGTACTTTTCGTTGTTGTGTTGTATTTCAACGGCGGACGGTGTCCTAGGTGCAATCGGACTGGATCCGTTGCTGTGACTAGATTGATCCGAATCTTTGGAAAATTGCTTTTTAACCGGCGATGCTTGATAACAAAATATGTGGTGCATCATTTTGATCCGTTTCCATTCGCCATATGAAAAACGTACCAATTCGTGTTCGCGTACCTACAATTACAATCGATGTAATTATAATAAGTACGAAATTAAGCGTACACTTACTTCTGCGGTTGTGAAAGTGTGTAAAACGCTGTAAAGAAGATCGCTGCATAGACAAAGGAGCTGACCACCAGTCAAGAGATATTGAAGTAGTTGAAATGTATGGTTGGGAGAAACACTACCGCAGACAACGACTAGGATTGTGGAATCGTTCCAAAATTGATTGTTGGTTGTTGTTGGAAAGTCGTAGATTGTATATCTTAAAATTATCAAAAATCTGGATTAGTTTTCACTAAACAGTAACAGTGTTAGTGAGAAGGAAAGCGGAAAATTACAAATACACCATTCCATTGAATTAGGGAAACTTATATCTCACATTAATTATTTTTAATGATTGATTGGATTCTTCAACAACAATTCATGTGATGTAATATTTTACACGTGAAATGAAAGAATCGAAGCTTGCTTGAGTACTCGTCAGTTATAATCTTAGATTCATCAAAATGCTCTGAAGTTTTTCTTAAATTTTGACTTCACCGGCGGTTTAAATAATTCAGCACAAAATGGACGCTTTGCAACTTCCATTAAATATAGTAACAAGATTTTGGCCCCTTCTAATAATTTAATAATTTTTGTCATATAGACACCCGACTCTGACACGGATTAAAATAATGCATTATGATTTTAGAATGTTCATATGTAAAGCTCTTTATTCAATTAATTATGTGGATCGTAGAGACAATCAACGACGAAACAATCGCTGACACAGGAACAACACCGCTTCAAAACAGACAAAACTTCGATTATCCAAACCTGCACGAAAATTGTTTAACAAGATTAATTCATGACACCTTAAATGAATTACGAGTTGAAACTCCCGCTAACTCGTTCATTTTCACGAATAAAGCATCCGTAAAGGAAACGACGTGGCTGACCAGCCTTTAACCTCTCGTAGATTTTAGAAAACAACATTTAAACGATGGGGCATCCAAATAAACCCCGCTGATTAGTATCACTGCAACGTGCTCGTCTTTGATTTCTCGTATATTAGAGAGACATTTAATTGGCCCCTCCATTTATATATAATTCTCTAGTTAATTCCGACCTCGGATTGTTTGTTAACCAAATCTGCAGCAGTGTCGCTCGGAATTACAAAAAAAAATCGAGAAAAGTGGCTAACCAGCCTTTGATCTTTCGTAAATTTTCGAAACCAAAAACATTTAAACGACTGTTGCATCTACATAGCCCGACAATAAAAACACTTAGACTGTCCCATCCACATAGCCCTCGCTGATTAATTTCGAACCTGCAACGACTCGTCTTTCGCTTCAACACTGTCGCTTTGATTTCCGAAAATCCGGAATTGGCGAGCACTGATCGTACCAGCCTTTAACCTCCCTGTAGTTTCAACAAGCCATTCCCAATATTAATGTACACAATTTGCTCGTGCAGTAGATTCACAAAACGTCATAACCCCCATTAGTCTTTAAGAATTTGACTAATTATCAAACAAAACCCTGTAAAAAAAAATTAGGAGCTTATTCCTTATCATCTTTTTCAATCGATTCTATCTTATAAATCTTTACTTATAAATTGCTTTGCTTACAATTTTTTTCTTGTAACTTCTTATACTAGGTGCTATAAATGTTTCGATACGATGTTTCGATACGATGTTCCTGGACCGCCATTTTGGTATGGCAAATACTTCGTAGCTCTCATTTACCAAGGGTAGTGACCATCTCAATTTATTATGGATAGCAAAGATTCTCTCATTTCGATTTGACCGATTTTGTTAATAAACAAGTTGGCCGTTATTGCGACACTGAGCTGATGGAATTCAAAAGTGAAGGAAATCGAAGAATTGAACTAAAAATCCAAATTGATGCATCCGTGATCCTCATAACTGCAGATTTATGAAAAGTCGCAATAACTGCAGTAAGTGCAATGCCGTTCACAATAAGTGCACATCAATCTTTGTTAAATTCGACCCCGTTTGCGAACGGGGGTTGACAGCCCAATCTTTAACAAGGTCCTCGAATTTATGTAGTCAGAATAACTACAAAAAGTGCACATCAATAACTTTATGGTAGAATTGAACGAAACAATTACATAAAACATGTAATTTCAACAGGACAATTTTCCTTGTCGCATTTTAGAAAAGTGTAGACAACGACTGAAGCCCACAATTCGCTGATATATAGCTGTAGGGGGTACTTGAAGAAAATGATCTTCATCGATAATAGCAATTGAAATGCTGTTAGATTTATTTTAAAAATTGCTTGAAATGGCAGTACAAATGTGCCAAATTGTCTCAATAGCGTAGTAAGTTCATCTGCTTCACAATCTTGTACATTTGAAAATCGTATCGAAACATCTATAACCCCGGTATAGAGTTAAACTCATTAAGCTGCTCCGTCCACGTAACAATCGCTGAATAGTTTCGACCCTGCAACGTACTCACTCATATTTCGCTTCAACAGTGATTTCCGAACAATCGGAATAAGAGAGATAGTAGACAACTTAATTCATACTGAGCATATCAGCAAATTTTGACCTCCATGTAATTTCAACAAGAAATCCCCAATAATAATTCACATAATTTTGCTGGTGCAGTATATTCACAAAACGTTCTATCCCCTTTAGTCTAATTTGACTAAATATCAAACAAAACCTTGTAAAAAAAAATTAGGAGCTTATTCCTATCTTATAATTTTTTTCAATCGATTCTTATAATCCTTTTTATAATTCTTTACTTATAAATTGCTTTGCTTATAATTTTCTTCTTGTAACTTCATATACTAGGTGCTATAAATGTTTCGATACGATGTTCCTGAGCCGCCATTTTGGTATGGTAAATATTTCACAGCTCTCATTTACCAAGGGTAGTGACTATATCAATTTATTATGGACAACGAAGATGCAGTTCAATATTGGCAAGACCCAATTTCGAAGAAAACGCTGATGAAGCTCTCATTTCGATTTTGCCGATTTTGTTAATAAACAAGTTGGCCGTTATTGCGACACTGAGCTGATTGAATTCAAAACTGAAGGATATCGAAGAAGAATTGGATTAAAAATCCAAATTGATACATCCGTAATCATCGTGACTGCGAATTTATGAAAAGTCGCAATAACTGCAGTAAGTGCACTGCCGTTCACAATAAGTGCACATCAATCTTTGTTAAATGCGACCCTGTTGACCACCAGTGGTTGACAGCCCAATTTTCAACAGGGTCCTTGAATTTATGTAGTCAGAATAACTACATGAAGTGCACATCAATAACTTTATGGTAGAATTGAACGGAACAATTACATAAAACATGTAATTTCAACAGGACAATTTTCCTTGTCGCATTTTAGAAAAGTGTAGACATCGACTGAAGCCCACAATCCACTGATACATGGCTGTAGGGTGGAACTTGAAGAAAATTATGTTGAACGATAATAGCAATTGAAATGCGGTTAGATTCATTTAAAAAATTGGTTGAAATGGCACTCCAAATGTGCCAAATTTTCACAATAGCGTAGTAGTTCATCTCCTTCACAATCTTGCCCATTTGAAAATCGTATCGAAACATTTATAACCCCAGTATAGAGTTAAACTTATTAAGCTGCTCCGTCCACGTAACGCTCGCTGAATAGTTTCGACCCTGCAACGTACTCACTCATCTTTCGCTTCAACAGCGATTTCCGAACAATCGGAATAAGTACGAGAGATAGTAGACAACTTAATTCATACTGAGCATACCAGCAAATTGTGACCTCCATGTAATTTCAACAAGCAATCCCCAATAATAATTCACATAATTTTGCTGGTGCAGTATATTCACAAAACGTTCTATCTCCTTTAGTCTAATTTGACTAAATATCAAACAAAACCCTGTAAATAAAAATTAGGATCTTATTCCCATCTTATCATTTTTTTCACTCGATTCTTTCTTATAATCCTTTTTATAGTCCTTTACTTATAAATTGATTTGCTTACAATTTTTTTCTTGTAACTTCATATACTAGGTGCTATAAATGTTTCGATACGATGTTCCTGAGCCGCCATTTTGGTATGGTAAATATTTCACAGCTCTCATTTACCAAGGGTAGTGACCATATCAATTTATTATGGACAACGAAGATGCAGTTCAATATTGGCAAGACCCAATTTCCAAGAAAACGCTGATGAAGCTCTCATTTCGATTTGGCCGATTTTGTTAATAAACAAGTTGGCCGTTATTGCGACACTGAGCTGATTCCATTCAAAACTGAAGGAAATCGAAGAAGAATTGGATTAAAAATCCAAATTGATGCATCCGTAGTCCTTATGACTGCGGATTTATGAAAAGTCGCAATAACTGCAGTAAGTGCACTGCCGTTCACAATAAGTGCACATCAATCTTTATTAAATGCGACCCTGTTGACCACCAGTGGTTGACAGCCCAATTTTCAACAGGGTCCTTGAATTTATGTAGTCGGAATAACTACATGAAGTGCACATCAATAACTTTATGGTAGAATTGAACGGAACAATTACATAAAACATGTAATTTCAACAGAACAATTTTCCTTGTCGCATTTTAGAAAAATGTAGACATCGACTGAAGCTCACAATCCACTGATACATGGCTGTAGAGGGGAACTTGAAGGAAATTATGTTGGACGATAATAGCAATTGAAATGCTGCTAGATTTATTGAAAACATTGGTTGAAATAGCACTCCAAATGTGCCAAATTTTCACAATAGCGTAGTAGTTCATCTGCTTCACAATCTCGCTCATTTGAAAATCGTATCGAAACGTTTATAACCCCAGTATAGAGTTAAACTTTTTACGTTCACATAACGGTCGCTGAATAGTTTCGACCCTACAACGTACTCACTCGTCTTTCGCTTCAATAGTGATTTCCGAACAATCGGAATAAGCACGAGAGATAGTAGACAACTTAATTCATACTGAGCATACCAGCAAATTTTGACCTCCATGTAATTTCAACAAGCAAACCCCAATAATAATTCACATAATTTTGCTGATGCAGTATATTCTAAAAACCTTCTATCCCCTTTAGTCTAATTTGACTAAATATCAAACAAAACCCTGTAAAAAAAATTAGGAGCTTATTCCTATCTTATAATTTTTTTCAATCGATTCTTATAATCCTTTTTATAATTCTTTACTTATAAATTGCTTTGCTTATAATTTTCTTCTTGTAACTTCATATACTAGGTGCTATAAATGTTTCGATACGATGTTCCTGGGCCGCCATCTTGGTATGGCAAATATTTTGCAGCTCTCATTTACCAAGGGTAGTGACTATATCAATTTATTATGGACAACGAAGATGCAGTTCAATATTGGCAAGACCCAATTTCGAAGAAAACGCTGATGAAGCTCTCATTTCGATTTTGCCGATTTTGTTAATAAACAAGTTGGCCGTTATTGCGACACTGACCTGATTTAATTCAAAACTGAAGGAAATCGAAGAATTGGATTAAAAATCCAAATTGATGCATCCGTAGTCCTCGTGACTGCGGATTTATGAAAAGTCGCACAATAAGTGTACATCAATCTTTGTTAAATTCGACCCCGTTTGCCAACGGGGGTTGACAGCCCAATCTTTAACAAGGTCCTCGAATTTATGTAGTCAGAATAACTACAAAAAGTGCACATCAATAACTTTATGGTAGAATTGAACGGAACAATTACATAAAACATGTAATTTCAACAGAACAATTTTCCTTGTCGCATTTTAGAAAAATGTAGACATCGACTGAAGCCCACAATCCACTGATACATGGCTATAGGGGGGAACTTGAAGGAAATTATGTTGGACGATAATAGCAATTGAAATGCTGTTAGATTTATTTAAAAAATTGCTTGAAATAGCACTCCAAATGTGCCAAATTTTCACAATAGCGTAGTAGTTCATCTCCTTCACAATCTTGCCCATTTGAAAATCGTATCGAAACATTTATAACCCCAGTATAGAGTTAAACTTATTAAGTCCACATAACGCTCGCTAAATAGTTTCGACCCTGCAACGTACTCACTCATCTTTCGCTTCAACAGTGATTTCCGAACAATCGGAATAAGTACGAGAGATAGTAGACAACTTAATTCATACTGAGCAAATTTTGATCTCCATGTAATTTCAACTAGCAATCCCCAATAATTCACATAATTTTGCTGGTGCAGTATATTCACAAAAACGTTCTATCTCCTTTAGTCTAATTTGACTAAATATCAAACAAAACCCTGTAAATAAAAATTAGGATCTTATTCCCATCTTATCATTTTTTTCACTCGATTCTTTCTTATAATCCTTTTTATAATCCTTTACTTATAAATTGATTTGCTTACAATTTTTTTCTTGTAACTTCATATACTAGGTGCTATAAATGTTTCGATACGATGTTCCTGAGCCGCCATTTTGGTATGGTAAATATTTCACAGCTCTCATTTACCAAGGGTAGTGACTATATCAATTTATTATGGACAACGAAGATGCAGTTCAATATTGGCAAGACCCAATTTCGAAAAAAACGCTGATGAAGCTCTCATTTCGATTTGGCCGATTTTGTTAATAAACAAGTTGGCCGTTATTGCGACACTGAGCTGATTGAATTCAAAACTGAAGAAAATCGAAGAAAAATTGGATTAAAAATCCAAATTGATGCATCCGTAGTCCTCGTGACTGCGTTTTTATGAGAAGTCGCAATAACTGGAGTAAGTGCACTGCCGTTCACAATAAGTGCACATCAATCTTTGTTAAATTCGACCCCGTTTGCCAACGGGGGTTGACAGCCCAAACTTTAACAAGGTCCTCGAATTTATGTAGTCAGAATAACTACAAAAAGTGCACATCAATAACTTTATGGTAGAATTGAACGGAACAATTACATAAAACATGTAATTTCAACAGAACAATTTTCCTTGTCGCATTTTAGAAAAATGTAGACATCGACTGAAGCCCACAATCCACTGATACATGGCTATAGGGGGGAACTTGAAGGAAATTATGTTGGACGATAATAGCAATTGAAATGCTGTTAGATTTATTGAAAAAATTGGTTGAAATAGCACTCCAAATGTGCCAAATTTTCACAATAGCGTAGTAGTTCATCTCCTTCACAATCTTGCCCATTTGAAAATCGTATCGAAACATTTATAACCCCAGTATAGAGTTAAACTTATTAAGTCCACATAACGCTCGCTAAATAGTTTCGACCCTGCAACGTACTCACTCATCTTTCGCTTCAACAGTGATTTCCGAACAATCGGAATAAGTACGAGAGATAGTAGACAACTTAATTCATACTGAGCAAATTTTGATCTCCATGTAATTTCAACTAGCAATCCCCAATAATTCACATAATTTTGCTGGTGCAGTATATTCACAAAACCCCCATTAATATTTAGCAATAAAATTTGACTAAATATCAACAAAACCCTGTAAAAAAAAATTAGGAGCTTAGTCCTATTTTATCATTTTTTTGAATCGATTCTTTCTTATAATTCTTTTTACAATTCTTTACTTATAAATTGCTTTGCTTATAATTTTTTTCTTGTAACTTCATATACTAGGTGCTATAAATGTTTCGATACGATGTTCTTGAGCTGCCATTTTGATATGGCAAATATTTCACAGCTCTCATTTACCAATGGTTGTGACTATATCAATTTATTATGAACAACGAAGATGCAGTTCAATATTGGCAAGACCCAATTTCGAAGAAAACACTGATGAAGCTCTCATTTCGATTTGGCCGATTTTGTTAATAAACAAGTTGGCCGTTATTGCGACACTGAGCTGATTGAATTCAAAACTGAAGGAAATCGAAGAAGAATAGGATTAAAAATCCAAATTGATGCATCCGTAGTCCTCGTGACTTCGGATTTATGAAAAGTCGCAATAACTGCAGTAAGTGCACTGCCTTTCACAATAAGTGCACAACAATCTTTGTTAAATGCGACCCTGTTGTTCACCAGTGGTGGACAGCCAAATCTTCAACAGGGTCCTCGAATTTATGTAGTCAGAATAACTACATGAAGTGCACATCAATAACTTTATGGTAGAATAGAACGGAACAATTGCATAAAACATGTAATTTCAACAGGACAATTTTCCTTGTCGCATTTTAGAATGTACCAAATTGTCACAATGGCGTAGTAGTTCATCTCCTTCACAATCTTGCCCATTTGAAAATCGTATCGAAACATTTATAACCCCGGTATAGAGTTAAACTCGTTAAGCAATCTTCAGATGTTGATTTAAATCAACCAAACTACTTATAACAAAGTAGATACTTACTCAAATGAAAAATTTCTTTTTTTTTTAAAGAAATTAAAATTGTACTCACTTTTCTGTATTAAGAACAGTTTGTAGAACGGCCTTCACATTTTCCTTAGCCATCAGGGTATCAGCATAAACCAGAACGTTCGGGGGTTTCGCATCGCTCCTTCTAATTGTAGCTCGCTCAACTGGTTCCATTCCATCCGTACTCGCCCCCTCAACCGGTTTAAACTGAACTTCCATCAACCCCGTTTCATTTCTTTTCTTCGGCTTGTGACTCTTCTTTCTCGTTTCCTTTGGTGCGGGTTCACTTTTCGGTTTCGATTTGGATCCCTCCACCTGAATCGACTCTGGCCGTATCTTATGGTCCCTTCTATGCTTGGTCTTGTGGTCGGAACGCGAACGACCGGCAGTGATAACTTCCAGCTGGTTCTTTGACCCCCTCCTGTGCTGCAGTGACAATTTTTTCTGCTCTTTCTTCAGAGGTTTTGCTTCGATTTTCACCTCTTCAATTTTTGTGCCATTTTCAATCAAAATCTTGGGATTCACATCGACAACTCGGCAGTTTTCGTTAATCTTCGAATACAACTCTCTAATCTCCACCACAAATTTGTTCCAATGGATCGGAGCGTATGAATACTTTTGCGTCATCTCCAGGGGGAACTTCTTGTCGTACTTAATTTTCATCGGATGATTAATGACATCTACAGCTGAAACAAGGAAAAAATCATTAGAAAATGTGCGAAATTCGTCGGTGGTTATTACTTACTTTCGATTTTAAGTAAGTTGAGATCGTGATTGATGTCAATTTGATGGTCGATGAAGCAATTTACAAGTTTCGTTAAGTAGTCCATGTCAGTCTTAATGATCACTTCTAAATTATTTTCGGCTTTCCAAGCAAACAATTCACCAAAATTCTCCAACTGGAAATAAAAAATATATTATTAGTTTTACAATCAACAACTTGCATTTACAAATTGTTACATTGAAAGTGGAAATAAGTTTGATAATTTAAATTTTAAAAATTGCATTTATAATAAAGAAAATGTCACTGGCATTCAGTAAGTGCTTTCAGTTTGATTCACAATAATTTACAGTTTATGGATAAAGAAATTTACCTATAAAGCCAAATCAAATTCAGAAACTCCATAATCAAATTTCCGATGACATTGTTAAAAGAATCATTTTTCTTTTCCGCAGCAATTTTTGAATTAATTTAATTAACAGGCCATTTAGAATTTTTAAAGCAATTCTGTAATTCAGTTTTCAAACTTTATAAATAAAACAGGCTGCTAAATTTGAGTGTTGTCGTATCATTATCAAAATGATTAACCATAAACGAAGCACCAAACGACTATTGGAAACTCTTGTCGCTTTCAAAAGCAACAATGAATTAGCAGAGAACCAAGAAATGACTCTAAGCCAAGCGCAACAAAAATAAATGAAATAAACAGCTTAGATGGGCTAAAACGAAGTAAGAATGTGTATTTGTTTACTTACAGAAATATTTTTCAGATGTTCAATTAACTTAACGAACAGAAAGAGGAAGGCTTGTTAAAAAAATATGATTTAGATGCAAGGAGGGATTGGACCAGCAAATCAAAGCCCTCTGCCGGACTTGGAAGAATGCATATTAAATATGGAATGCACTATCGTCATTGAGGGAGCCCCAGGTGTTTCAGAATCAAATGGAATTGTTGATAGAAATGAGGTAGAATAGTTGAAAACAACTTTCCTTAAATGCAGTAATTATCAATTTGTTGTAGTTGCGACAGAAGTACAAGAAACGATCGAATCATCGCCACAATGTGAGACAACCACCATACCCAAGCAAAAACTGACGCCATTACCAGATCAAGATCGATTCACCAAATTAAATATGCTACGAACAGATTTTGTTGGAAATTTTATTGTTTATTTTGTTTAATTAAAATATCTTGTTGTAAAATCATCTAGTTTTTTTTGCCCTTGAAAATATTCATTAGTCTGATTTTCATCATCTAGATCGGGGCTGATTCGAGATCTTGTTCAGAAACTCGAAAATACTGGCAAACATTGTAAAGAACACCACAGCTGTATATAATTTTGTCGGTCTTTAACAGATCTGGGGTTCACACCAATAATTTATCAATTTTTTTTGGAGTTTAAAATAAATTTTTGCAAACTAGGACATTTTCGTTTCAAAATTTAGGGCATTTGATCAGACCACATCGCCCCCAAACAAAAAGAAAACAGGAAGAAAACGCATTATGATTTAATGCAAAATAACAAATATTGCAAAATAAAATAATTATCTAAAATAGCAATCTTACACTAAATAATTACAGTCGAACTCCTCTATAATGATTTTTTCTCTACAGTGATGTTTTTCTCAGAAACGTGCATTTTTGCATGTTTTGCATATAAAAATACTCCTCTATTACAATGTTAAGCCTCCATATAGTGATTATTCTTTACCAAAATTCTGGGGGAACGGAATTTTCGGTAATTGAACAAGTGGTTTTGTCAAAAATTTCGACTACCTGAAAAATCCTTAGAAGAATTTCTTGCAAATTCCTTAGTTACGGGAATTTCCATTTTTAAAAGTATTGCTGTGCAATCAACTTTGGACAAATTTTTTCATCAATAAGTACGTTATGTAAGTATTCAATTACATATGATGAAAATCTTGTATTGTTTATTAATAACTGTGTGTATTTCTAAATAAACGAATATTTTTTCAAACACAATAAATCTTAATTTTTTGTTTTATTTTGAACATCGATTGGTTTTTAAAGTGACTAGTGAAATTTCTCTATAATGACTGTAGTTCACAACATTTGTATTTTTCATAACATCCAAAATTAAACCAGCAAGATTTGTTAACCGATTGGCATTTATTTTTGATGCAGACCTACGTTTCTAACCAATTTGTAAAAATTGTTAGGTAATGCCTTAAAGCACTTCCTCAGTGTCCAAGCAATCTACAAGAGCTTGGACAAAGAATGCAGGAAATTTGGGAAGATATTGACCAGGATGAAATTAGAGCATTAATTAACACTGTCAGGCAGTTATTTTTTGTCATTTAATTTTTTTTCTCTTTACTGATACCCCTCCCCACATCCTAAGGGTGGTCGCAGCATGAAAACGAAACAAGAGACAGACTCGACAATCTCTCTGATACAGTTTGGAAAACACGGAACAGCTCGAAAGTGGGGGTGTCTAAATGCAAGACCAACATGCAAAAGTGGGACTATGTCGTCTGGTGCTGGCACCCGATGTGAGCACCCGACTGTCCAAGATCCAGATCACCTGCTGGTCTGCGCTGGACAATCTTTCTAACAAGAACCCAGCGCACAAGTGGAGAAGCGACCTACCCGATACAATTTAGAAGACAAGGAACAGCTTGAGTGTTCGGGTGTCTAAATGCAAGACCAAGTCGGGCTATCGGTCGCTTGATGCCGACACCCGATGCGAGTGCGGGGCCGTCTAGGACCCTGATCACCTGCTGGTTTGCGCTCAATTCAACCAACCTTGTTGATCGGATAAACCACACAATTTTTCCACTATCTCATCAAGTTTTACAAGTTAAATTAACCGTGCCAGACAAAAAAGTCGAAAAATGCAAAATGGCCGCAAAATGATGCAACATCAAAATAATAATAAATTAGAAAGTGTAAATACCTGAATAACTTCCGACTGTTGGCGTAGATACGCGTCCAAGAAGGCTTCCACAACAACGAAGACCTTCTGTGAACTGAGGCTGAGACGCGTCGCGACCATGTAGACCGGAAAGAAGCTGGCGTCCTTTGGGAACGAAATCCACCGACTCAAGTCGACGATCCGCTACGAAAATAAAAATATTAAGTTACTGCTCGAATCTTCCTGAAACGGATTACCTTTGGAACCACCGTGCAGGCTAATCGATCGTCCCGATGAAACAGAAGATTTTCCAAGCATCGTTGACGCCCCAGGATTGCATTTCCGGAACAGACGATCAAGGCGTTGTGCGAATTTATCGTCCCGTTCAGTTTGTTCCTCAGAACGGACAGCTTCCACCACTGACTGACCGTTGCGTACATGTAATACAGCGTTAATATCATCTCAGGAGGGATCCTGAAATGAAGGACACATGCTATCACTGTGAGAGACGCTGGAACACAAAATGGTCGACTTTTGGCCAGAAGGCGCTTAAGTCAAAACAGCAACGCCCCACTTATTTCTAGGGGTTGTGAGTAAAACTTAGTTCCGGTTGCAAAAAAAAAAAACCTGAACGATTACATCCGGGCCGTGAATTTGAATTTAAGCGCGGAAGAAATAATTAATAAAAAATTGTTTAAAACGGAACGAGTTAATTATTGAATTTGCCTTTCCATTAAATTGTTGATCACTATTAAAAAAAAAAGTTTCCAGTTAAAGTTGCTCTGAAATTACAGAGAACTGAAAGTTGATTGGATGAACAAAGTTACAGTAAAATCTAGAAAGATGAATTTCTGTGTTGGGTCGGTTGCATCAGAAATTATTTTAAAAAATAATAGGCAAAGGTACAATTTCCTTATTTAATGTCGAAACGACGATATTTATACAGTGAACCATCGATACCGAAGTGCAATCAAATTTGATCCAAACACAAAAAGTAAATGCAATATACAAGAATTTATTTACCTTACCACTGAGCGATCGTCATGAACATGTAATACATGTAATACAGCGTTTAGATCACCTCAGGAGAGATTCTAATAGAAAGCACACATTTACACTGTCGGCATCATGTCATGGCGCCGAACGGACGCGGTTAAGTAGAATAACTCTGAGTTATCCCCACTTATCTCGGGGATTGTGGGTAGAACGAATTTGAATTTAGGCGCCAAAGAAATAATTAATAAAAATGTTTAAAACGGAACGAAACAAGTTCATTATTGAGTTTACCTATCCATTAAATTAATAATTTTTATTTAAAAAAAAACAGTTTCAAGGTAATTGTTCAGAAATTACTTACAACTGCAACTTTGGACAATATTAAAATTAAATAAGCAAGTTTGCCAATTAACAAAATTACAATAAAATCTGGAAAGATGAATTTCTGTGTTTGGTCGGTTAAATCAGAAATTCTGTTAAAATGAAGGATAAAGGTAAAGTTTTCGTATTTATTGGTCGAAGTAAGGATGAACCTTCAACATTAAGGTGCTACCAAGTTTGATAGGAATCCTAAACTTGGACATTGAAAATGATTTATTTTTTGTTAGAAATCTCAATAAAAAAAATTGTTTTTGAGAACAAGCAAACAAACTATGCAACAATTTATTTACCTGATAGTGTTCAGTCAACAGCAATTCGTAAATTCATTTTTGTCACGATTTTAAAATAAAGAATAAAAACGCTAGTTTGTTTAAACATTAAAAAATATCGGTTTCCTGTATGGCACGTTTAGAGATTATATTGCTAATTGTGTATTCTGGATGAATGCCTACAGTATTGTTCGTAAGTGAATTGACAAAGTCAAATTGGGTACCTGAAAATTCAAATCCAACAAGAATGTTACAAAGATATGACCTAAGCTCATAGAGATCAACATTTAATGTAAGATTTATTATTATTGACCTTCTAGTAATTTTGAAAAAAGTTAAAAAACTTCAACTTTACTATACAACTAGCTGAAAAAAGCATGGAAACGCGATACACTTAGCATTCACGAACCTAAGAAAGACTTACGACAAGAACTAAACTATGGGAAGCTCTGCGGACATTGGAAATAGATAGACACCTCTTAGGAATCATCATGGAAATGTATAGAAACAATATCATTTAGATCATGTCAGCAAAGAAACATCAAAGAGTAACACAAGGGCTGAGACAAGGGTATGTCACCCCTACACTTTAACCTGTACATAAAAGCCGCATTGACAAACTGGAAAGCTCACTGTAATGGGATGGGAGTGCCGGTAGGTGAAGACACTGTGTTCCCCCTCAATTTTGCAGACAGCTAGATTGTTGTGCCGCAACCTGCAACCTCAAGTTGATGATCAAACGACTACATAAATAATGTAATAAGGTCGTACTTGAGCATTAACTCAGAAGCAAGATTTCAAGTCTTTATAGACGGACTCTGTAAAAATAAAGTGGATAATTTCAAATACCTGGGGGCTTATATAACTAAACAAGGACTTGAAGAAATCATGGGCTTACTGCAAAAATTGACCAAGTCAAAAAAATCGTTTTCAGATAACTAATGTTGTAGATTTTTTCCAATGCGGAACTTGAACACTTGGAGATAATAATTTCATATGAGTGGCTACATCTATGTGTCATATTTTGACTTGTACACTTTTACCAAATATTCCGCAACCACGTGCGAGTCACTTGGACATATTAACTTAAAATCATAAGAAATTGACTTGGCCACTTTTGGCAGTATTCCCACGAAATGGAAGAATATGGCAGGCACGTAAGATGATTGGTTGCATAAACTCCTTATAGTGGGATTCTAATATAACTAAAACAAAGAAAAAAATAGGTAGTTATGGTAGAGTCGACAATCTGCTAAGGTTCAGAAGTCTAAGCAAGGATTGAGAGAGAATAATTAATGCAGTAGAGATAGACAATCTAAAAGCCGGTTCTACAAAGCAAGTTCACTGACGCCCAAGTCAACTACAGTTTGTCACCCCTAACGCTACAAATGTCACATGTATCCAGCATGAAACGACAAAACATACAAACAGAGACTTACAAACCTTGAATTTTAAAAACACAGCTGAGCTCTAGTTTGACCACACTTGTACAATGAATGATGAAACTAAACCGTGGCTCACCCGGAACTGGAGTTCGCCTAAACTACAATTCAACTAGCATTTGTACAACCAGCCCTAACGAGGAGTGGACCTGGGAAATATTTATACATCTTTACAACTTCATACACTCAAACAGCTTTTAAAAAATTCATTTGTTGCCTTTTTTGGCACAAAATTTGGATTTGAGCACTAAATGTTTCACATTTGACTTTGCAGATAATTTGACAGATTCTCTATGAGATTGAGATCTGATGGTTGTGATGGCTACTTCATATAAGCAGCTTTTTCAAAACATTATTCACATCGTTACCTTTCTGATATTAAATGATGACACAAATTCAAACATACTGTCAGTGCCTTTCGAACAACTGTTCTTTATGAATTCCAATTGAATGGCTCTATGCAAGAAATCCCTAAGTCGCTTTTACCGTGGCTCACCCGGAACTGGAGTTGGCCTAAACTACAATACAACTTGCATTTGTACAACCAGCCCTAACGAGGAGTGGACCTGGGAAATATTTATATATCTTTACAACTTCATACACTCAAACAGCTTTTAAAAAATTCATTTGTTGCCTTTTTTGGCACAAAATTTGGATTTGAGCACGAAATGTTTCACATTTGACTTTGCAGATAATTTGACAGATTCTCTATGAGATTGAGAGTTGGTGGTTGCGATGACCATTTCATATCAGCAGCTTTTTCAAAACATTATTCACATCGTTACCTTTCTGATATTAAATGATGACAGAAATTCAAACATGCTGTCAGTGCCTTTTGAACAACTGTTGTTTATGAATTCCAATTGAAGGGCTCTACGCAAGAAGTCCCTAAGTCGCTTTTACATATTATGAGATATTTGAGATTTTATGCTTGAATTTGATCTGGAAATCACATTGTTTCGATTTTGATTGATCTGTTTTTACTAAATAACGTGGTTAGGGGCCTTCTAAATGGAAAGTGCGATCAAAAGTTCATCCATTCTTAACAGAAATGGCAGAAATAGAAGAAAAACTCTGCAATGTCACTTAGGGACTTTATGCATTCAATTCAATTGCATTCTATAATTCATAAACAGCATTTTGTTTAAAAACAAGCAGAGGAATGTTGAAAATACTCTCAAGTGTCATCTTTATAATGAAAAATTGTTGTTTAATGTGTGTAGAAACACAAATCTACAATCGCTATTAGCCTACCTAGTAGACTCTCCTGCCAAATGCAGAAAATTAACCCCATTGTTTTCTTTGTAAACGTAACACTCAACCTACAACCTGGAGGCCCCCTAATAAACATTAGATTTGAAAGATAACAATTTTAAGACCTCACATTATCGCAATTTGTCAATTTACGACACTGTAAGCGTTCTTTCCTTCAAGAACTTGCTTACGGAATGAATGCATCGAATTATTGCCTTTTTAACATTATTTTAAATTTCCTTAAACTATTAATATTATTACTTAAAAATTGTTTTGTTACCAAAATAAGGGCAAATTTTTATGTAATCTATTCTGGCAGTATGAAAAAAAAAATATTCTGCATAACTACCTCATATACTGACAATTATTCTTTTTTCAGCTGCTGCGTTCCCTCAGAGAAAGATTCCTGCGGCAACTCTTCAAAATTTTGGCTGTTTGGACAGGAACTGCAGAAATCTGGACGGCACAGTGTAAACGGCAGTTCAATGACTCCAAAATCTCAAATAACTTCCACGTTTTCTTCAAATTCTGAATTTCCTAGTCCGAGATCGATTATTCTGCAATTTGTGGCCTGTACTGCATCTGTTATTGAAGAATCCAGCGAGTCTTCGAGCATTATTGTCTTCTTGTTTTTGATTAAGGATATTGCTGTTGTAACTTCCACCAAAAATGTCGAATGAGCAGTTCTTGCTGTCGTCGTTGTTTACGTATGCAGTCCCCTCAGTACCTATGACAAAAAGAAAATTATAGTAGTCTTGTAGAGTCGTAAAATTTTCAATAGAAACCTTTCTTCCAAGCAGATTCGAACAACCACTTCTTCAGAACGGATAAACTTCACTGGTGATAACTTTTATTCAATTTCATCAGACCTTTCCTCAACTGGTGCTCAAATTTTTGTAAATATCTTGGCTCTTCATCTCCATAAACTGCAAGCATTCGTTGATGAGTTCCTTTCGGTCCATTTCTTACTTTTGTGAACAATTTTAAGAAGCTCGGACGCACATTTTAACACAAACTTTAGGAATTAAACATTTATATATTTGGTGCACATGTATCTGTATCAGACGGTTGTCTACATTTACAAATGTCGGAACAACGTGGCAGAAAATATCACAATTTGAACTTGCCATTTTTAAAGATGAATAGATTACATAAAAACGTACTCTCGCAGTAGATATGCACAAAACAATTTGTACGATTGCCTATTTCGTGAATTTCGGCGTTTCACAGATTCGACATGACACATGCAGTGTCACCAACCGTAGGGTGTTGGCACTACTTTTGTACACAAAAAATACAGAATGTTTAAAACTGCAATCAGTTTGAATGGTGTTTATCGGTAATTTTAGTTTGTTAAGCCATTACCAGAGGGTATGGACATTAAATATTGCGCAAACGTTTTTTTCCATTGCAGTATACGGTAAACATGCATTCTTGAAATTTAAAATTACAGCTTATTTACACGCAAGTTCATAAAGTTAGCGTCCGTTTCGTAAAACTGAAATACGCAACTTTGATGATAGCATATCGTAGCGTTGATAAACATAAAATTTTTGATACATTTTAATATAAATTAACCAAGTAACTTATTGCAGGATATAGGCAACTCAATCCTCAAGCCCGTTGATTGACGTTCTGGTTTGAGGTTAGTTAGTTTCAATAAAATAAAGCATAAATTGTATTAAAGTGAACAGTTGTCGACAAAATAATTTTAAATAAATACTGCAGCTATGCTTTGTGTAAATCCGACAGCAGGTATTATGGAGAAGACGTATTTTTTATTCGATTTCCAAAACCATGAATCGATTCAGTAATTTGATTGCATTATTGGCAAAGCAAAACTCCTTGGGATTGTAACTGAGAGAAATGTTTTCCATACACAGCTGAAGTCACCGGGTCCAAGTGAACCGCCAGCATTAGAAGTAGAAGAACTGCTGTAAACCTTCCGTTGGTACCATACTCCTCCATCGATACCAACCAAAATATTTTTATCTTGTTCGTAAGCAATAGTTTTCAATTCTAAAATTTGATTTAAACAATATTAATTGTTCGCACAGACTGATCACTGATACGTTGACGAGTGTCGAGCGTTTTGATTTTCCGTCTACAATAAACCTGAATTCGGGAGTTGTAACGGAAGAATAAATAGCAAAAATTGTGTCGGAGAGTAAGTGAATCGATCTAGTTTGTAGCAAGTGCAAAAGGAATTAGAAAAGTTTGTACAAGTAAGTGAGCAAGGTGTTCAAATAACTTCATACTGTGGTCTAAGAGATAAGATAACTGCCCAAAAGAAGTCACGCCAGATAAGGCCAGGCAAGAATAGCAAGCGACGTTGCCAAACCACACATAATTGGGCGTGAAAATTCCGGGATAACCAGGGAAATTAATTAAACAGATAATAATAATCGAAAATAAGTGAAATAGGTTAAATAAAACAAAAATAATATTTCGTTTCAATAATAATGTTAGATAGATCTACGGCAGCGGGATAGGATATTTCGTTTCTGAAGAGGTGATCTGGACGAGTATCCTTGCGCTCGCTGGCGGGGACTAGAAACGTCTTTGAAAGGATCGGAATCGGAAGGATTGTAAGTAGAAATAACAGTAAAATGGAAACAGAAAGTGATTCGAATGACGATAAAAAAAGGCAACGTGAGAGTGATGAGGAGATGCATTCCGGAGTGAGCAAAAAGGCATTTAGATCTCCCTTTAAGAAGACCGGAAAAGAGGCAGGTCAAGACGATAATAAATTAGACAAAATTATGGCGCTTTTAACAAACCTATCAAAAGATGTGAAAGAGATAAAGGACGAACAGGCAGAATACAGAAGGGAAATAAGGGAGCTAAAAGAGGAAAATGAAAAAATTAAACAAGATAGTAAAATATTACAAGAAAAAATGGATACGATGGAGATAAAAATGGATAGAATGGAAAGAGAGAAAAGAAGAAACAACGTAGTCATACAGGGAGTGGAAATAACCACGAATAACCAAAATACGCTAAAAAAAGAAATTAAAGACTTCCTTCAAAAGACTTTACAAGTGGATATCGATATAAGACAGGCAACAAAAATTGGTAATAAAATCTGTTTGGTGAGTTGCAACAATGTAACAGACAAAGAAACAATAATGAAGAACAAAAATAAGTTAAGAAAAATAAAAGAAAAAATATACATCAACGATGACATGTCTCCAGAGGAACGAATCATACAGGAAAAAATAAGAAAACAGGCCAAAGATGAAATTACAAGGGGAAAAGAGGTAAGGATAGGATTCCAAAAGTTAGTAATAAACGGTCAAGAATGGAGATGGAGCAGGACTACGAACAACTTTCAAGAAGTAGTAAGTAGAAACCGCCATCCAAAAAACTAAGGGCGGAAAGGATATCGGAAATGAACCAGACAAAGGCAATGAATAGGGACATGAGAGAAAGAAATAAATTAAAAGTTTGCAGAAGTAGTAATGAAAGAAGTGTTATAAAAATGGGTACGTGGAATATTAGGAGTATAAATGGAAAGGAAGAAGAAATAATTATGGAGATGAAACAATATAATTTAGACTATCTTGGAGTAACAGAAATAAAAAAGAAAGGGCATGGAATAGAAGAAATGAAAGATGGGTACTGGCTATATTGGTCAGGAGTAGATATTAGCGAACGGGGACAAGAAGGAGTGGGAATAATAGTGAAACGAGATAAATTGAGTAGTGTAATAAATGTAAGATATGTCAACGGAAGAATACTGGTGCTGGAAGCTAAGTTAAACGATAGTAAGACTTACAAAATAATAATAGCATATGGACCTAACGATAATGGAAAAAAGGAAGAGAAAGATGCATTCTATCAGTTGTTACAATTAGAAATTGACAATGGTAGGGAAAATACTATACTAATGGGGGATATGAATGGAAGAGTAGGTAATGATAACAGAGGAATCGAAAGGTATTTGGGAGCATATGGGGAAAAAACGAGGAACGATAATGGGATCAGATTAATACAGCTCTGTATAAACAACGACCTTACTATAGCGAATACTAAATTCATGCACAAAAACATACACAAATTTACAAGGGAAGTATGTTCAAGAAATGAAAGGTCTATAATAGATTACTTCATAGTAAACAAAGAAATACTAAAATGGGTTAAAGACGTGAAAGTGAAGAGACAAGCAGAAATAAACAGTGATCACTTCCTGGTGCAGATGGATTTGGTGGTGGAAAGTAATATGGAAAAGCTAGAGAAGAGAAAAATGATTATTAAAAAGAAAATAAATAGCTATAGATTAAAAGAAGAAGAGGTTAGTATAAGATTTCAAGAGAAATTACTCAGCCAATTTAGAGATAATGTCAATATTAAGAGTGGAATAGAATCCAAGTGGCTAAGATTCAAAAACAATATTCTCAGGGCAGCTACGGAAATCTGCGGAGTTACAAAGACTTCAAATTTGCATACCAAAAAAAGTAGATGGTGGACACAAGAAATTCAATTAAGAGTTAAGGAAAAGAAAGTTAAATGGAAAAAATATATACGAACAGGGAGACAAATAGATCACGACCAATACAAAACCAGTAATAATGAAGTGAAGAGACTGATAAAGACAGCGAAACAACAATCGTGGGAGGAATTTGGGCACAGCATGAATGTAAACTTTAGAGAAAATCAGAGGATATTCTATAGCACCCTAAAGCAACTAAAGCAGAAGAAAACACCTAGATTAAAAAATATAAAAGACAAAGAAGGGAATATACTTACGAAAGAAAAGGATATAATGAACAGATGGAAACAATACTTTGAAGAGATGACCGAACTAGTACAAGAAGAAGATCAGAAAGAAATCTCCCAAATAACAAATGAACAAGGGGTGGAGTATGTTGAACCAATATCGATTGAAGAAGTTACTCAAGCAATTAATAAACTAAAATTGGGCAAGGCGCCAGGGCAAGACGAAATTACAGCAGAAATGCTGAAATATATGGGGGATCAAACTAAGCAAGAGTTTCTGTCATTATTAAACGTCATTATAAAAGAAAAGAAAGTACCAAGTGATTGGAATAGGGGAGTAATATTGCCCTTATATAAAAAAGGAGATACTAAAGATTGTAAAAATTACCGAGGAATCACTCTAACTAGTTTACCTGGGAAAGTATTCACGAGAATAATTGAATATAGGCTGAGAGAAAAAATAGATACAACATTAGAGGAAACCCAGTATGGCTTTAGAAAGGGTAGAAGTACGCAAGACCTGATATTTATAATTAGACAGCTAGGGGAAAAATTATCAAGGAAAGAAGCTGAAGTACACATCTGTTTCATTGACTTGAAAAAAGCTTTTGATAGAGTAATAAGAGGGGATGTCTGGAAAAGTCTAAAGAGAAGAGGTGTTGAAGAAGGCGTAATAGAAATTATCAAGGCTTTATATAAAAACAATAAGAACATAGTAAGAACACATAACGATGAGTCTGCGGAATTTGAGACAGGTATAGGCCTAAGACAGGGCTGCGTACTGAGTCCGTTGCTGTTTTCAATAGTTATCGACGATGTTGTAAAGAGGTGTAAAGAAATAGGTAAGAATACAAAAATAGGCTTTAGAAAAATGAAAACAGTGACAATACAAGAATTACTGTTCGCTGACGATATTGTATTAATGGCAGATAGCGAAGTGAAATTGCAACATAATTTAACAATATATAACGAAGAGCTAAAAAAAGTAAATATGGAAATAAACATTGAAAAAAGCAAAACAATGGTAATTGCAGGTACAGAGAGAAAGCACAAAATTAGGATCGATGGGAAGATAATGGAACAAGTTAAAAGTTATAAATACTTAGGAGCAATAATAGAGGATAATGGGAAAATGGAGGGTGAATTAAATGCAAAAATGGGTAAGGCAGGCAAATTATACAACTCACTAAAAACTACATTCCTAGGGAAGAAAGAGATATCAAAGGAGGTTAAAGCACAAGTATATAAGAGAGTAGTGAGACCATCATTGGTATACGGTAGCGAATCTTGGACCCTATCAATGAGAGAGAAAAGTAGAATCACAGCTGCGGAAATGAGGTTTTTGCGTAAAATAGAGGGAATTACAAGACAAGATAGGGTAAGAAATGAGACAGTAAGGGAACATCTAGAAATAAAACCAATAGTAAGAGCCATAGAAGAGAGGCAACTCAGCTGGCTAGGACATACCCTCAGGATGAATGACGAAAGACTAGCAAAGCAAATATATGAAGCTAAAACGCAAGGAAAAAATAAAGTTGGACGTCCGAGAATGAGATGGGAAGATCAAGTCCGGCAAGGGGCGGAAAAACGTGGAATCCATTGGAATGAGGTTAGAAGGGTAGCTCTGGATAAAAGCGTATGGAAGAGGAAAATATATGAGATACCGATTAATTGAAATGTAAAATTAAGTTATTAGTCCGACACCTAACGGTATAAGGACATTTAGAATAAAAAAAAAAAAAATAAATAAAATAATTGTTCGCACAAATAACAACTATAAAATAAACTGCCTTTTTATCGAATTTTCTTTAGTCCACCAACTGGTAAATTTCTGCATCTTTTTAAATTATTTACAGTATGATCCTCCAATCTTGATTGTTTTAGTGCAGGACCAAAAACTTCATTTTCAGAAACCACGTGGAAACTATTGAATTTCGAATGAGTCGTAACAAATATTACCTGCAGTTTTTACCCTCAATTTTATGGTAGATTTTGATAAAAATCCCTATTTCCCAAGAAAATATAGTACTCATTTTATTAGGCTTTTCTTTATATTTTTTTTGAAACGCTTAATGCTTTTGTAACTTTGCGATTTTAAATTAAATATAACCGTATTTTACAAGTAATTTTATGGAAAAAAATTTCGCGCGTCGCTCTAATGTCCTCGCGATCGATTCGCCACCTGGTGAATTTCATTCAAGTTCGTTCGTTATAAACACCATTGAACTTGAATCATTATCAATAATCTCTTATGGATTAAGTACAAACCAAATTTGCTATTCCTCAAAAATTTGTCGTTTTAATAATATGAATAGAAAATGTTAAAAAGCTTCTAGTGTATTTTTTAATTCCAGAAACGGTTAGAAGGCTGTGAAAAAATATTTGTTTTAATTTATGTTGATAGCAATGGCTTTTTACGTTAGTCAATTTAAAGTTATATTAGTAGTGTAGCTTTAAAATTAGAAAATATAGCACAAAACGGTTGTTCTCAAAGAAACTTCCGATGAAGAAAACTTCATCTTTAATATTCTGTAACATTTAACTGATTCTGTCACAATAGGGAATATGCATGAAATTTAAATTTGGTTCAAATATTTTTATTCCGAATCTTTATTGGCCGGACATTTGAACTAAACCATTATTTTAGTAATTAATAATTTTTTAATTACTTAAAATTAATAAATAAAAGTGCAAATTAATTCAAATTTCTAAAACGCAACACCATTGGCTAAACGAAACGTGACGTCAAATACTGTGTCAACAAGTCGTACTGCGTACTGTTTACATGGCATTGCCGGTTTTTGATTAGTGTGTTGTGAATTCATTTATTCTTTAAGTGTAATTTTAGCATCCTAGTGATATAATAAATCATTTAAGACAATGACTGAAAGTGGCTTTGTAATCAGATAATCTGCCGAGAATAAATCCATTCATAATGTCGTCTTATTTTCTTTCAAATCCAAATTTTACGTCCACTGAAGTAAAAGAAGTGAAAGCTGCAAGGTAATTAATTAATAACTCATAATTATTCTATAATAACACATTATGTACGTTATTTAAGAAATAAATACAATCCTAAATATGATGAGCAGTAAACATAACCTATAATTTTTGATTATTGTTAAACGAAGCTGCATACATATACTGTATTTTATTGCTAAATGATTATTACTTTTTGATACAGATCCGAACGTGAATCTTATGGAGATTCAGCAATAGGATATGTACAAGTGAAAAGAGACGGGGATGGGATTTGTGTGCATATTTCGATTTTGACAATGGAATATGTGCGGCAAAACTCCTTTATTTAATCGTAGTGTCACATTTACACCTTCTTGTTTCATTATGTTGTATTGAACATAATTTTCTATATCCTCCTCTATCTAGGTATGGAAATACCTAATTACATTTCATTTTTAAATGAGCATTTATTTTCTTTATTATGTACCATTTAAATGCATTGTAATAATGGCCTTTAGGGAGCTTAAGCTCTAAGGTCAAAAAATGTAATAAATAAATAAATAAATAAATAAATAAATAAATAAATAAATAAATAAATAAATACGTCATACTTACATTAAAGTGATCTCCACAACAATGTAAACAAGTTGTTGCAGATACTTCATCTCTTTTGATAACCTCACACCATTTCTTACGTATTTTTGCACCCATCGGGACTTGAAAAAACACTTTATCACGTGCACTTCTGATAGTGTTTTTGCATAAAGGCACAATGCATTACTTATAAACTGGCTTTTGAGCTTTTTTCATGGTGAAATAAATTAAGAACGAAAACACCTGCAGTAAACAGTGGGCTGAACTGTTGTTGACACAGTATGTGACGTCATCAACAGAGCGCGCGAAAATGGCGGCGTTTAAACAGCTCAAAATTATTCGCTATTTTAAACATTTTTTTAAACTTGATTATAGCAATTTTAAACAGTATTTATATTTTTTACTATGTTATAACGGTGTAAACAGTGAATTAAAAAAATTTAAAAAATGCATGCATATACCCTATTGTATGAACTGTGATATTAAGTACTGATTAGAATACTACCAACATAAAATAAACAAAACAAATTTTTTACAGCCTTCTAACCGCTTCTGCAATTAAAAAACACATAAGTTGACAATGAGTTAACTGAAAACCATTGACAAAAAATCAAAAAAAATAAAATCTATTGAGCGCTGTAGCAGGCCTATACACCACCTGATGTTAAACTTTGACGACTACAGCGCCCCAACAATAATTATTGAGCCCACTTTCGGACCTTTTTGGACATTCTGTACTGAAATTAATTTCATTCAAAACGCTTCATTATAATTTCACCACAGCGTTATAATGTGCCATGCAAAATGCGTCCATACTATGTGCATCGTGTTATTGAAAGACGGTGTATTATTTCATTGAGTTGTTGGCCTCAATTTTTAAGCTTCAAAACACGACTTTATGTTAACACTGCACATAAACCTCCACTTTAATATTTTTAGTAGCAGAAGCTCTTAAAACTCAAAAAATACAGGGTATGTCATTCTACAATAACTTGTACATTATTCAAACGACATATTAAAATATTGATATCTATTTTTAAGACCTATGAAAATTATTATTAAAAAAAATGTAAGTTGCTGATTAATTTTTCTCTCGAAAACGAATAGTGGCAGTAAACAATTAAGACTGGAAATTGATGGCCTTGTACCAGAGTTACAAGCCCACGAAATTTTAAATAAATAACTTTAAATTAACGCTCAATTGAGGTGATGACCATTAATGATGGGGCACCCTGTATAAGTGCAGAAGGTAGAACAATATTTTTTTCCGATCCTGAAATTCCTTTGGCATAAATTTAAACCCTACGAGATTTTCGGTTAGGCCATAATGACTGTTGCCCCCATAAATTGTTGCTTTCAATTCAAATACAGGGTGATTCCTAAAAAACGTCCTACGCTTATTTATTGCCTAATTTCAGAAAAAAAATATATAAATGATTAGTCGAGTAAGTTCTACAAGAATATATTAATTTGGATTATTATTATTCATGATCACTGTGTTATTTCAGATAAAAATTATAAATTCGAATCATAAAATTTGAATGAAACTCGTATATTGACACTTAAATGACATTTATCACGTGATGATCTTATTGTTTTTCAAGGCATGCTAATTTTTTTTATTAGAACCCCGACTTATTTTGATAAAAAAAAATGTCTCCTTAATATTACTTCAAGGTCAAGTTATTAGATATCATTGAATTTAGAAACAAAATCTTCTACCACAATTGAAGTTAATGTGGGAGAAAATCCAAATTAATACCTTCTTGTAGTACTTACTCGACTATTTTTTTTTTTTTTTCTGAAATCGGGCAATAAATAACTGAGTTAAAGCGTGGGACGTTTTTTAAGAATCACCCTGTATAAGTGAACTTTAGACCAATTGCAACTGTTAATTTTTTTTTGAATCTCTGTTTCCTTCCTTTCAATTTTACTGATCCTAAAAAGTGAATTTTGGCGAAATTCGGAAATAGTTGTCAAAAAATTCAGTTTTTATTTTGTTTCTCGAAAACAAACGTTGGCAATAAACAAAACTGGAAAGACATAGTGCACGCAATTTGAAATAAATAACTTTCAATTAAAACTGAATTTTGGGGGCGATGGGCCACCCAACACATACAACTGTTGTCAAGAGATGTGAAAATTGATTGCAAAAATTTACCTCCTTTTGGATCTGTTCCAAACTCAGCAATTCAAGATTCATCGAACTGTTGCCTTATTTTTGCCGCTCACTGTATAAATATCGAATTTAAGAAATTAGCTCGTTATTTTCCGCTTGTTGCAATTTTCAATCAACCGTTTAATTATTGCAGTCAAGAGAAGTTCCAATTTCAACACAACCAGCAATTAAAGAAAATAAACAGCAAATATAAAAATTATGGATGTGTTTTCGTGGCAAAAATACACTTGGCCTAAATAACAAAAATGAAAAATGCGCAACCTAAATAGCACTGCAAAACACAGTTCTAAATACAACTTGCAATTTATAATCAAAATTGTCACCAAATAATGCAAATTCTAATTGAAATCCAACTCGACCAACAAGTCCTTTCAAATTTTAAAAATCCAGATAAACGATCAATGAAAAATAAAAACCACTCAACTCGCAAATACTTTTAAATCAGAAGGTTATCTGGAACAATACGAAAACAAAACTCGAAACCAGAACTGCACAGCAATAAATGTTCAATTCCAAATTTAATTATAAAAAACTTGAGCCAAAAATAGTTTTGAAATAAAATTGAGGAATTAATTCCATCTGCAGAATAAATAAAAATCAATGTAACTTTCCATGAGAGAACAACATTAATGGAGTCACGTGCAACTGTGATAAACAATCATTTCTTCATTGGGATTCACTTGGTAACAGATTCAAGAGCAGCAAGTACTCGGAGCATTTCTTGTCTGCAACTTGAGCTTGTTATTAGATTCGGTGCACAATGTTGTAAATATTGACAATGGTTTGCTCGTTTAGTTGATAAATCGATACCAAGAGGTCAGAAACGAGAACTTATCACAAGAGAATTAAATAAACAAGACACCGAGCTGCTAATTTCACAAAAATTGAATTGAAATAGCAAATCATAACATAAAAGCCATAAACATTCAAACAGTGCTTATCTTGATTTTGCTATCCGAGATCCAAAAAATTGGACAAAAACTGGTCAGATTAACTTTAGCTGTAACTATCACAATGTTGAAAGGCTCCAACTGCGAAATGATGAAAATTAAAAGGAAAGAACTGAACGGTATTAATGGAATTAAAGTTAAAACTGTTGGTAAGTTTTGTGAATTGTTTGGATGACCTAACTGACTTGTTTCTGATCTGATCTGATAAAGATATTAGAAAAGAAGAAGTTATGGCGATTAAAAGTCGATTTCCAAACAAAATACCGGTAAGTGACTGGTTGTCTAAATGCAGATAACTCATTATTGAATTTAGATAATAGTGCAGCGCTACAATAAAGAAACCCACTTGCCACATTTGGATAAATCGAAGTTTTTAGTGCCTCAAGAAATTACAATGTCGCAATTCCTCATAATAATCAGGAATAGGATGCATGCAAACCCGACGCAAGCCGTGTTCCTCCTGGTCAACAACCGCTCCATGTTGAGCATGTCGCTAACACTAGCCGAGGTGTATGGAGAACATGCCAGCCCCGATGGATACCTGCACATAACGTACGCCTCGCAGGAGACATTTGGATGTAAAGTTCAAGCGTGAGATTTGATTAACTAAAGATTTCAATTTTAATCTGCAACTTCTTCAGAATTTTAATTTGTAAAGACTGATAATTTGTAACCTTCATTTTGTTATCATTTATCAATTAAATAAACAATCGATCACATACCTTGTAACTTAACTCGATTCACATTTTCACAAAAATTTAACTTTGACGTTTCAGAAATAAATTGAGGTTATGTTGGCAATTGTGTCAGATTTTAAGTTAATTTTGAAAGTTTTCATTGATTTTATTCAAACTAGTCGTTAAGTGTTAAAAATGAGCCAAGTTAAGTTATTGAGCACCGTTATGGCGCGCGTTCTTAAAAATAATTTGAGGTTATCACCCCCCGACACAACAAAACTGACGGCCTTAAAACAAGAACTCACTCCTATTATTACAAACAAAATTACCAATCTAAACAGTTGGTACACTAAATTGTTAGGTTTGGATGAAGTCAAGCAATACCAGGATCGTGTCGTTTTATTACAAGTAAGTCTCCTGAAAAGGTCGTTAACTTCCTTAATACGATTAATTTTGCAGGAAAAATTACTGGTAGCTCAAGACACGCGAAGGGAGATAGGAACTGAACTGGCTGAAATAAGGCGGAGGTCGAAGGACCTCCAAGATCAAATTCATAAAGTCAAGCGACAAGACGATTTGGAGAGGTTTCTTGATTTGATGAAGGAAGAAACAGAAGTAGGTTTTTTAATTTATCTCCAAGATTTTACAGGGTTCATAGCAATTCTGTATTTTCAAATTCCAGAACCCTTTTCCGGTATTTTCCCTGACCTTTTTCTAGTAATTTGTGCCTTTAACTAAACCAGTCAAAATTTTCAGTTCAAGTTATATAGCAGGGGTGGCCAACCTGCGGCTCTTTGAAGGATTATTTGTGGCTATCGATAAATGTACCCGAGTTCCCTTTTCATTTTTGTGCTATTATATTTTAACAAATTATTATCGTTCGGTATGTGTATGTATTTAATTGCGGCTCGCAAAAAATTTCAAATTTTGAAAAATGGCTCGAACTATCAAGGAGCTTGGCCACCCCTGTTATATAGGATAGTTTCAATAAGTGATGTACAAAACATAGATATACAGTGTGTCCAAGGATGGAGTGGCACACTCTTGTAAATTTTCTTTTCTGCCATTTGGCAAGAAAAAGTTGTGGTTATCTTTGGGAATCATAAGCAGTTATCAAATTTCTGTAGAAATTAGAAATCGACCTAAATCTAAGTATGCTTTTTTTATTTGGTGAAAAATGTTATATTACAAAGTTGTTTCAAAATGTAACAAAAACTTAAATACAAATTTTGGGTTAACAAATAACAAAACTACATTTGAACTAAAAATGGCGCCTTATTTATGTCAATAAGTTAAGAACAGCATCCATGAAAGTTGTTTTAAGAAAAACATCAATTTATTCACAAGTTCACTAGAGATGATGCTCATTGGTCATAGTTCATTTTTTAATTCAGAGGAGCAAATCCAAAATATCGTACTGTAATGAACCATGATACTATAACAGTACAAGATATGATCATCCGGCGAACGAAAATGACTCCGTTTCGCGCATGACGTCATTAGGCGACAATCGCATTCGCCAACCTTATTAAACATATAGGGAAACAAGTAAAATACAGACAAATATTAAAAATTGTCACTAGTAATTCCACTAGAGGTTAAATTATTTCCGGAAATTTTTTCGAAGGTATGAATATTTTGAAAATTAATCCAAGCCGCAGGCGAGGGATAATTTTCTTAAAATATTCATAGCCGAGAAAAAAAATTCGGATTTTAATTTAACGTCGAGTGGTATTTGGTAAGAAAATTTTGCACCTTTTTGCAATTTAATTTATACAACGTGTCCCAGAAATAATGTCATTAATTTTAACCAGTGATAGAACTCATCAAATTCAAGAACTTTTTTAAACCACTTTTTGGTGTAAACGTTTTGATTAACAAGTTAAAATTGTTGACGGATTTGACTCTTATTTCGTTACCCGCCTATGGATAATAATGCTGAATGTTAAGCACCGATAAGCGTAGAACAAAAAACCAATGCAAGAAAACATTTCCTGTTTTTTAGTTCTGTCGACGCAGCAACTCATTAATTTTACCGTTGCTGTTATTGTAAAGTTCTGGAATGCAAACTGAAAAATACTTGTTTAAATAAGTGAGTAAAAAAATTATTTATTATAAAACGCACATACCTTGAATATCCAATGAAAGAAAGAACAATACGAAGCAGGACAAGAAACATACTAATAAAACATAGATAATTTTTAATGCAGTCAGCAAAAGCTAATATTCACGATCATCGTCAGTGATTTATCAAATCAAGGCGGCTCGTCAATTTCAGGGAGGATAAAATGCCAAAACAAAATTGCAATTTGGAAAAGTGGTACATAGAAAAAATGTTTGTTTTGAGGAGTTCTACTACGGGTTAAAATTAATGACATTATTTCCGGGACACGTTGTATATTGACATATTATCTCTAAGTTATAAATAATATGATATCTTGATTGTAAGTTTATGGGAAGCGTTGAATGGCATTTAATGTCAAATGGCATCGTTTATTCTGGTTACATGTACTTAATGTAAGTACTAGTAACAGTAATTATTACGTCAAAAAATTTCCACTATAATTCACTCCAGGGTTCTACCCAATCGAAAAAAAAATCCGAAAAATACTTGCGTTGTCTTGGTAACGGATCAAAAGAAAGGCTTCTGATTGGTTGAACAGGCTGGTGCAAAATTTTCGTGCGAATAAGCGGCAACGGAAATTAAAAAAATTAACGTAATTTTGTTTTGCTTTATTGGGAAAAATAGTTATATTATACACTTATCTGAAAATAAAATAGCTAAAATAATTCAAAATGATATGCTGTCTACTAGAATAGTAGTGGAATAGGTTACCTAAGTTATTGTTTTAATTAATTTTCGGTTCCGTCAAGTATGAGGTTGATATAAATCTTTATTTAGAAATTTAATTCGAATTTAGGTAATATACAGTGGGGGAAAAAAATTATTTTTAGCTTTACGCCAAAAAGTTGTTCTTTATAAAAAGTTTAGCTTGTCTTGGATAGTCATAAGCAATTATCAAAGTTTTATTAAAATATACAAAGGGTTCTAAATATTGCAAAAGATGACATTGATCTTAAGCAAAGTAGTCTTCCTGATGGATTTTCCCAACTAGGTGATATTTAATGCTATTAAACCGAAATTATTTTATCCATGAACTGTTTACTCGATTTTAATATTTTTTAGAAAAAAAGTTATTTTCGCCATACCGACCTTTTTGAAATCTTATGGTTAACTAGTCCCATACTCGGTGCATACTTCGATGATTATTCTCGCCCACGACCTGGAAGTGGTTGAAATAAATTGTTTTTGTTTTGACGTTTCTTCTTCGCGGCTTCCTTGATTAAATATTAAGCGGTTTCCTGTTGAACGTATCTATCGTAAACAATAAAATGCGAGTGTACCGAAAATGAAATATTCGATCTGCACGTGTAACGACCTACAGAAATTGATAGGGGAAAAATTTCTAGTTCCCCTGACGTCTTTCCTCACCCCGCCTGTTTGATGCCAGATTAAATTCGAGTGATTTTGTAAACTTTGCGTCGTGGTATGTACCAAAAATTCATCGGGTAATTTTTTAAACGGTATTAAGCGTTTTTCGAAATGTTACTGGTAACATATATGGTCAAGGAGTGACACATTTCAATTTTTAATTATGTATGCCGTTCTTGAAATAAAATTATTTAAAATAGGTCGTTTTCGGTCATTTACAAGTTACAAAATTGAATGCATAGTCCTCTTCTCTCGTCTTTTTTCTTTGTCCAGGAAATATTTTATAACGTTGCTCTTATAATTAACCGAATCAAACCACTTTTCCTGGCGGCCTGATATAACTTATTTTTCAATGGTAAACCGGCGCCATAAACACAAAGTTTAATAGAGGTATCAACAACATTTTGTATGTACAGTTGCGGTCGTGCGGTGTGGAATATTCTATGATAATATTATTGGCCCATATTTTATAGAAGGAAATTTGAATCAACATGTTTATATCTTGGAAACATTCGTCCTACTGTTTTTAACCACCTTAGAGCAGGGCACATACAAAATAATATTATTTGGCAGCAAGACGGATGTCCTTCCCATTCTAGTCTTCTAATGAATGAATGGTTAACTCAACATTTCAGAGATAGGTGGATAGGAAGATTTGGTCCAGTTCCTGATAGGTCGCCTGATCTCACTCCGCTTCACTTTTTTTATGGGGTTTTAAAACAAAAAGTTTACAAAGATGACCTGCCGCATGACCGGAAAGTATAAAAAGTGAAAATACGGGATGTTGTTAATGAAATTAGTGTCTATGACAAATTTATAAAAAGAATTTTAAAATGTGTAGAAGTCGGAGGTCGGAGGTGTAGAGTAATTTTCCTCAAAATAATTTTATTTGCATTAAATTTAAAATTTTATGCAATAATCGATACTTACTGTTGGCCAATTCGTAGTATTACTATAGCTATTTACTTTCGAATTGTTTGTTTGTTTTTTGGTTTTTCAACTTTTTCCAAAACGATTGCTAGATAAACGTAGATATTAACTATTCTACGGCCGCAATTGTACATACAAAATTTTGCTACTATCTCTACCAAACTTTGTATTTGAGCTTTTCTTAAGTTTTGAAACCACTTTCTGATATAATATTTTTTACAAAATGTTTTGTAATTTTTAGAACACCTGTACATTTTAATAAAACTATGGCAATTCTTTATAACTTTCCAAGACAAGCAAAACTTTTTATAAACAATTACTTTTTGACGTAAAGTTGAAAATAATTTTTTTTTTCCCACTTGTCAACTCCATCCGTGGACACACTGTATATTACTTGATCACTTACAAAATTATCAAGTAACAAATCATTATTATACCTCGGCTACTTTCCAGACATCTGGTACATATTTTAAACGAAATGCTGCATTTTTATTAAGCGAGTTCCAAGCACATAAAATAAATTTTGATTTTTTTTATGAAATAAACAATTTTCCCGATTTTTCCCACTTACTTCTAAATTCCCTGACATCCTCAGGTTTCCCAGGTTGTTGTAAACCGTTTGAATTATTTTTTTAGATTTTAAGGCAAGAGAATCAAATTTCCTTGAGCTTTAACGAATGTGATCGAACGGAACGTGAATTATTCAGTGCTTTTACAAATGCAGTTCGAGATTCGCACGAAAAACAACGAGCGCAGTTGGAATACACAAAATATTTTGGGATTATTTTAAGCATAGCCGGTTCGCTGCTCGCATTCCTGTATACAACTTTTCGCAAGGCGGACTTGAAACGTTTCATCGAAGCTAATGTGAATTCAGAGACTGTCGTGACTCAATTGCGCGAGAACCAAAAGCAGTTTGAAGAGGCCATGGGTAGCATCAGTAACGTCAATCCGGATGTAATGAGGGAAATTGACAGAAACCACGATGAAATTAAAAGGATTTTAGCCAGCCAAGTTAGAGGAAACAAAGACACTGATAGGATTCTGTGGTATGGGGCGTTTGCAATTTTAACGTTAATAATCTTAAAAATGCTGGGTAATTAGTCTGTATTTATAATAAATTAATTTAAAAAAGATAACCTCAAGTAATTGTAATATGCAATAATTCTTAACAAGTAGCAAAACGACTTAGGAATCCCAATGTTTCCATTCCATCCCTTCCGGAGGTTTAATGTCAACTTTCTGTTTTGAAATCTCAGTCCAATTTGTGCTCAAAACGGTGCCGCCACTTTCAAGCTAAAAAAGTGGGGTTAAAACAGCTTCAACTTACAGGGGTCACTCACATAGCTTTTATTCATGGCCTTCTTAACTTCATCGTTTCCTTTCCCATAAATATCACGGAATAATTTATTTAAGGCATCTTCCTCTTCAGTTTTCTCTGACTTTTCCTGTTCTTTCATCTCTCGTTCAATGGCCGCCCAATCTTTACCCTTGGAAGTCGGATAAACGTGCGGACTTGCTGTCGGAACTGGCTCGCCTTCTAATTTGTCCCACCGTAATCCTTCCTTTTTGTTGAGTTTGATTTCAATCTGAAAATTAAATTTAGTTGTGAATTAAACGAATTGCGAGCTTACTTTTGTTGAGGTAAGCTTGTAACTGCACTGGTCTGGGACGATTTCATGCAATAAATTATAACTGAACACCAAATCTTCACTTTCGGTTTGTCTCACACGAGCAGAAACGTTGTGGCTGGTGAAGTATACATCGAGATCTTCGTTCTTGACGTTTTTTATTAAGATTGTAATTACAACGGCCATTTCGGTCTGATACCAGTCGTGTTTTGCCATCGTCGATGGCTGGAAGTTGAGAAATTCAACTTTACGTTTATTTATAGGTTATGACAGTTACCTTCGGAATTGCGCCCAACTCCGAACTTGTTGACATAACTACGATTTAATGGACACCGAAAAACAAAGAGTAATGCGTTTTAAAGGCCAAATTTGTGGAAACTTTTGCTTGGAAAAAATAAACAACCGTCACCTGTCGCAAATAGATGGCAAATAGATACAACACAGATAATAAAACATACAAAGTCGACAAAGACGACTAGTGACATCTGCGACAAAAATGTGGGAAATTTGAATTCCATTAGGCAAGAACCGAAAATAAACTTGTATTTGTTATTCTTTAAACAATGAAATGTAGGAAAATAAAGCAATTTCGCAACAATTTATTTTTATAATGAGAGAGCATAAAAGCCACATATGTTTCGGGTTATCAGATGAATCATTCGAATTTTCTCAATGGTTTAATTCTAAAGCATATAAATAAATTGTGAGCATCGCATTAAAAATGTGGACTCTTTTAGAACATACGGAGAGCAACAAGAAAAATGTCGTTGAATGTAAGTAATGCGACTTGCAACTAAATAAATTTCGTGTAGGTATTTGCTAATATCTGCAATTTTTTCACAGCTTAAAAAGGAACATCGCTACGTACGAAAGCGTAGTTGGGACATGCAAAAAATTTAAAAAAAAACTTGAAATTTCAACATTTTTCTTGAAATTTCACCTTTTTAAAAAAGTTGAAATTTTAAGTTTTTTTTTCATCATTTAACCTTGATGGGAAGTCACTCTGGAAAGCCGTCGGTGTTTCTGCAAGATTTGCAGATTTATAACATGCAGCTATAGCTAAGTCTATATTGTAGAAATCGAGTAGGAAGTGGTTTGAAATTATTTTTAAAAAGGTGAAATTTCAAGAAAACTGTTGAAGTTTTTTTTTGCATGTCCTAACTACGCTTTTGTACATCGCTGTTTTAATTGAAAGGAATCTTTCTTGGTTATTTTAAATTAATTTAACATTTCGTTTTATCTACTCTTTCATGCACTGAACACTAATTTTATTTGATATCCTAAAATTTGAATACCGGGTCTCTAAAAAAATAATTGGGTCAATCAGTCAATGTATGCAACCAATCGTACTCTCACGTCAACTTGTTTTAGTAAAATTGTAATGGCAAGTCGCTAGAGCAGTAGAATAATTTTCGAATTGTACTCCGTCACAATCTCAATAATACACTGAACAATTGTAAAAACTGTGCAAAGCATTTCTTAAATAAATGAGGTTTAATTCATTACGGGTCTGACAAATCGATCTGTTGGGATAATTGCTGGAAAATAAATCTCTGACTTGTCTTTAGCTATTGTTATTGTTATACAAATTCACAGTATTACGTTTTTCTTCGTTTGAATATATTTAATAACTACCCACTAAACACAAAAACGTATCACGGACGTCTCAGCAACGTTGCGTAGCGCTATGCGACGTTAGTCAAAAACGTAGCTCGGACATCGAATAACGTATATAGGACGGCTAACGCCTGTCGTAAAAACATCGCCAGGCGACGTACCAGCGCGACATCGCGCGACGTTCGAGCTCTACGTGCGGGTGACGTCGCCTTGATCCGTTTTTCGACATTTTTAATTAATCAATGAATTAAATTGATTTCTAAATTATTTTAATTAATTAATTAAATTAATTATTTTTTAATAGACGTAATCATTTGATTTAATTTTTTACGAAAATGCTCCAATTAAGAAATAAGCCAGTTAAAATCATAAATTTATTTATTTCAATGTTTACATAAATAAAACAAAAATAACAAACGTTTTTTAAAAAAATTAACGTATTGATAATAATGTTAACAATTTATAACTGCATAGCATACACAAGATATAAATGACATTTAGAAAATTAACTCCTAATATTAACAATTCACAACTATATCAACAACAAACATTATTTAAATAATTATACTAACAATTCATTATTACAAAAAGGAAATTTTAAAAATCTACGTCTAGATATTAATAATTTACAATTTCACAACATACACAAAATATAAACGAAATTTAGAAAAGTAACTCAATATTAACAATATCAACCATATCAAAGATAAAAACATCATTTAAAATATTAACGCATAGACAATATTAACAATTTATAACTGCATAACATAAATTACAAGATATAAACGAAAAATTGCAATTTATTCTTATAATAATTCAAGCAGAAATTTCGATAATTGATTACAAATACTTAAAATAAACTTAAAATACTCGAGATTCTTGGCATGGAGGCAGGTCCAACTTCCCTTCCCTTAAATTAATGGTACGTTTTAGCGCCACATCTGCGAATAAAAAAATGTAAAATAAATAATCTTATTAAAAATAGTTATTAAAATCGATTACCTTTGAAGATTTCTATAATTTTCAAATATTTGATTTTAATATTTTTCTTCGCACCTGTCTCTTTCAGCTCATCGAATCCTTTTATCATTTCAATTTTCTAAATTGGTTGTACAAACGCTGGAAAATAACAATAAATATAAAAACTGATTTCAGTAAAGCTATAACAGGTGTAAAGACATGAAACCGTGTATTACCGATTAAATTCTGAATAAAATGTATCAATTTTTTTTGAATCGATGTCGTTTTACAGTTTTCAAATTATACTGTGTCAAGGTATAATTTAATCTTTTCCTATGAATTTACAATAATTCAAAATTTGTTCCTTAGTATACGGTTTCATTTATACAACACCTTGCAAAGAGTTAATTTTACATGAAAAAGGCAATTTTATGGGTAAACTGTGATTTTGTATCAAGGATTGATAATATACTTACTTGCTGTTTATTATCTTCCATTTTTTCAGCTAATATACAACTTACCAATGCAACTAGTAACGATGCAATGCCTTCTTTCTAAAATTAAAAGTTAAAATATTTACAAAAGACGAACCTTTTCCGATACAGATGTGACCGGTTTTATGTCACCAATTTAGTTAATTGCACCGCCTTTGTGTAAAAACCATTTGTTCCGTCTTTTTATATTTCAAGGTTTCATTTTCCAGTTTTTTATCAGGGGCGGTTAGAAGTTTTGCAGGGGCTTGAAATTAAATAAACTATTTTTTCGTCAATAGCGCACTGAGGCGGTTATCAAATTATTTCAATTCCAACACTAAATCGTTGTATTATATATTTTTTTAGAAATTTGAAAGTGAGGAGTCTCTTTCAATGCTGGGCCTCAGTTTAGAATTTCGAGAAGTCGGCTCCCGAGCCGGTTCTATTCGAAACATGTTTTTTTTTTTAATTTAAATTGTGTAAAGAAGTTTCACTATATTTGTTAAAAGCCGAAGTATCTTACCCGGGATTAATACCCAGAGCCCCAAGTTTAATGGCACAGAACCTAAAATATTCTATGCGAACAATGAAAACGCGTTGTCATAAAATCAGACGATTTCGACAAAAGAGACTCATTTGGAAATCAATCAGAAAATTGAAGATACAACTAAATTCAAATAAATTGGCTTCTCATTAATTACTTGTTTTTTTTTTAATTCTCCAGTCAAATACAGCTCGTGCCACGACAATGCCGGATTATAATTCTCTTGAATTTAAATTCATTGCTATGATTCCAGGAAATGCAACTCGTTTCACTTAATGCATTTCCGGTATCATAGCATCTCATTAAATTCAAGCCGAATTATAATAGGCAATGTACAAGGCGCTTGTTGTATTATTTATGAGAATTTTTTGCAGTTCGATATAAATAGGCGATTATTTTTTACTACAGCTCTCTATAGCAACTAATAAATAAATGTCACATTATTTTTAAAAATAAAGTGAATTGTGTTTCAAAAATGAATGAATTGAGTTGGCGTGCCGTGGCATCAATTTATGGAGTTTTGTGGAATTACACCATCGACCAAAACCAACAATTGATTATTATTCTTCCGAATTTTAATTCATTGCAATAATCTCAGACTAGAGGTTTCGTTATTTTTAAAGTAAAATTTTAAGAAATAAAGGCAAATTTGTAAATTTGATATGAATAATAGTATATTATTACATGAGCAAGTAAAGAAGGTTTTTATCCATGAAAATGAAGTTTGCTGCACGAGCCGAAGGCGAGTGCATGTAATCATTTGAGTGGATAAAAACCTTTACTTGCGAGTATAATACTATACTTTATCTACGATCATCCATACAAAATAATAAAACAAATTCTTAATTAAAATTTTTTTAATTTTTGAACGTGATACTATGACAGTTAGTTTACATTGTCATTTTTATTGTAAATGTTAATCGTAAAGTTTGAACAATTATTGAAACTAAAAGGTGGATTCTTGACAAGATTAATGTCACAATTGTTCTTCGTTATAGTTGTGGTACTGTTAACATTTGCACTTGCATTTGTAGCATTACTTCCAGATGTGCTTGTACAGGGTCTGTTAATTTCTTTTAAAATTGTATTACTTATTTGAAGTTTATTGTTTAAATTGTTATCTATGTACCCTTCAGCCACACTTGTTGATTTCCATGCTCCATGGCGTTTGAGGGTGGTGATATCGCCACCACCATCAACCAAAAGTGTTGCGGATGATCTGCGTAGACAATGCCCAGTGTATAATTGAGGGTTTTCAAGATTCAAAAAAGTAGCAACACTTTTCGGCACTGCAGCTAGCTTGTTGATACCTATTTTTTGCGATGTGCACTTGTTGTTTTGAAAATTCAAGAAAAAAGATGAACATTGTATGTTACTTGGGCGAAGACTGATATATTTCTTGCAAATATTGTAAAATTCTCCAATTACTGTGAAATTTCGAGGAATTTTTGTTTTAGTTTCAGGAATGTTGACAAGCAAAGCTTGGTCTAAATCTTTAATATGCTCTAGTTTCATTGCATGCAATTCTTGCGATCTACAAGCACCCATTATACCCATTATTACAGCCACCTTAAAGAAATACAGATATTTAGTAGTTTTTTTTGCAGTTTGTGTTTCTTACCTTCGTTATAAGATATTTTTCATCTGGTGCTTTCTTGATAAAGTCCTGTATATTTTCAGAGGTTAAAGTTTTGGCTTTTTTAGGTATAAATCCCTCAGATTTGCGTTTCAAAAATGCTTGAAGTTTTTTATAATTTTCAATATGTACATCGTGATGAATGATTAAGGTACTCTTAAGCATTGAATAGTAACTCCAAAGAGAAGAAGATGAATATTTTTCTGCAAGCATCACAAAATAACTTAACACAACATTTTCAGAAAAGGAAGTAGTATTTTTCTCTGTTCGCCATTTCAAAAAAGTTTCATAAGCAGATTCATATTTGTGCCGTGATTTTTGTGGTAGAAGATTTTCTATTGCAGTCGTTGCGATATTGCGAATGTCAGGGGGCGTACAGGACATTTCATTTACTTCGTCCAACATTTTAAACTTTCGGTCACAAAAAACTGCTTCACAAACCACGAATTTTATTATTAACACACTTGGGTACGTTTTGCTGTCAATTGCTTTAGTTTTGCTTGGTTATGTTGTTGCAATTAATGCAAACTGTTACCAACGTGGCAATGTTGTAAAATAAAAATCCCAATATTTTTAATTTTCATTGGTCGAAGTCCCGATGGATAAAAATTCTGTCAATTTTACCCATGGCTGGGAACCAATAAGATGCTCTCTTTAATTTATCGATGGATAAAATGACAATTTAGAGTAGAGGTTTCACATCAATAATGTTTATATTATATAATGATCGTAGATAAACCTCTTTACGTACTGCGACATTATGTCAAGTCTAACGTTTTCGTATGGAAATTCCACTCCAATGTTATATTAATTAAAAAATCTCCCGTGAAAGGGTTATTATCCTGTAAAAATATTGTTTTCACATAAATGAATGAAAAGCTTCAATCATTTTTTTTTTCGAAAAAAAATTGTTTGCTTTTGTTACCACATCGTTCATTAAGAGGTGATTTTGTTTAAGTAAATGACATAATCACCTAAATGTTATCTAAAAAAAGTGTGTGTTATAGGGTTAATATCAGGTTTAATTAATTAATTTAAAAAAAGAGGAAGGTTTTAAGGGATGTAGGTAGATAGATTTTTCGCTGACCACATGTGGTCTGGGTATATCTACCTACTGACCGAATTTAAAAATACAAAATTTCAAGGTAAATTTCTTTGATAACAGAAGCGCTAAGATATGCAATCCAGCACTCACTCAAATTTCGATGCTGCGACTTGGCCAAATTAGAATTATGGATGTGCTTTTTTTGTATTACCGTTGGTTATAACGTAATAAATATTATAAGAAATTCTTAATGAATACCATAAACACACACATATTATAAATAGAAGTGTTTTAGGAAATTATATAAACATACAATTTTTAATTCATTTATTACAAAAACAAGAATATAAATCGTTATGATTTGAATTTTGTTAATTTCAATAAAAAAACCCACGTCTCAATTTTACATCGCAAAACGATCTACGAACGTTGCTCAGATACGTCGCAGCGCGACATTATTCCAACGTCGCTCAACGTTTTTTAAACGTTATGTGTTTAGTGGGTAAATTCTAACTTTAAACTTCAACAATTAATTTTTTATTTCTAAATTAACATAAATGTCAAATTATTTATATTATCAGGGATTGCTGGGAAATAACTTCTAATTTTAAGTTTTAAATATTTCTTAATACCCTCTTTGGGGATTTCGTTTATCTGTTTATTGTATTATATTTTGTAGGTGTTTGTTTCTGTTTTCATTGCATATAATTTTGTTTGTGTCTGCACGCGGACTCGTTTTTAAAATGTCTTATAATATATTTTAACTATTTACAATCAAATAGGAGAATTCTCCAGTTGAACGATTAACAATTTCCTTACCTTTCATCATAGGGTTCAATTGCACTCCAACTCATCTGTTTCGTAAGTTTCTGAAGGCTGTCCGTTGAAGGTTAAAAGAAACAGATGTTATAATAAACCGAAATATATAGAAAATTTTAGGCAGCCTTTGAAACTAGAGTGTTAGATTGGTAGCTTCGATCGTACGATGGGTTGCCTAAAACTCAAGAATTACTCTTGGGAGTCTGCAATTATATTTAATTATATTTAATTATCAATTTTTTCTGTTTGTCCAATCCTGTATCTGGCATTGTTTTCTTACACCGTCGATCCCCCACAACACAGATCATCGTCATCATTTCCTATTCACTGGGATATAATTAGTTGTTGTTTTTGGCCTGTTTTTGACCTACAATTTCTTGTTCTTTTTTATGTAATTTAATTTTTGTCGACGAAAACAAAAAGTTGTATCTGTTTTTGATGATTCGCTGTATGAAATTAAAGTTCTCGGGTATTTGCATTTCTCACATTTTTTTAACCCTTAAGTAATCGCGTGGGACTGCGCAGATCCCAGGCTATTTAAAACTTTTTTAGCACTTATACCATAAGGTTGAGGAACGTGTCATTCCACCTATTCCTCAATTAGACTATTCACTTGATACTAACTTAACTTTGATATTTTTTCACACGGAACCGCGCAGCATTTAATTATTTCCAGTCGTGCACTTGATGGGGTCTAGCAAGCTCCACGCGAGTAGTTACCTTACTTCAAATTTTCTAAGCTTTGCTAACATAAAGTTGATATTTTTCGTAACACATTAACACACATTGTGCATCTAATATTGCCCCCCTCTTCTTGTGGGTCGAATCATCATTGATAGTAAATGAACTATTCGTTGGTAAAAAAATTGATTTTTAAAAATTCAAAGATGGCGTTACAGGCATTATCAACTCAATATTTTCATACATTTTAATTCTCACTTTTTTAAAAAATTAAAATTTAGTTATCCGTTACCCAGTTGTAAGCGTTTTTATCTACTGTAGTATCCATAGCAACGCATGCGAAACCATAAATATTAAAGGAACGTTTGAGTCGCGTATGCGCAATGGATACCAATTTTGATGAAAACGCTTGTAACTCGATAACAGATAATTGAATTTTTATTTTTCAAAATCAGGTAGATAGAGGATTAAAATACCTTTATATTGAGGTGCAGCGTGATTACTATTAACATCTGTATATTTTGAGTTGATAATGCCTGTAGCGTCATCTTTTAATTTACAAGAACCAATTTGATGCCAAAAAACAGTTCATTAAGTTGTTTCGGACCCTCAAGCTCAATTATGTAATTAAAAGAATAGAATGAGAAGGGCAGACTTTAGACGCGCGAGATATAATGAATGTGATAATACATTTTTAATAAATTTTGAGTAGGTAATTCATTTTCCCTTAACTTCCTTTTAAATGAAGTTAATACCATTAATATTTAATCAAGGAAGCCACAATGAAGAAACGTGAAAAACGAAAACAATTTATTTTAACCTCTTCCGGGTAGTAAGCAAAAAAACAAAGCTTTGGAAAACATTTAACAAAAAATATCAGCGAAATACATCTACAACAATAAAAAAAAAAAAAAACAAAATGCAAACATTATCTATTAGCATTGAAATTCAAATACCTACCTAGAACTAAAATAGTAACCTGAAAATGCATCATAAATGTAATAATGTCGTGTTTCGTTAGAAATCGTCTGTAACATGTAGCTAATCATGGGCACCTTTTTTCATCAGCCTGTATTACATTTCGTCAAACAGATTCATTTTTGTTTACTGTTAATTTTTGCAATAAATTTGGCTATATAGATGGAGTCCGAACACTAATAATCTTTCTACATCTAAACTTAATCAAGTTCCACCCGAAAATAACGAAATTTATAATGAGTCTAAGTTGAAAGTTTTAATAAAAATATGAATTACTACTAACCAAATATTTTTTAGCTTTGATACGAAGTAATTTATTTTCAAGTTTTTAACATAAAAGAACCAAAAAAATTATCAATCTTAGGCAAGCTTCCGTACAAGTGCGTTAGATTGGTAGCTTCCTCTGTACGATGGGTTGTCTAAAACGCAGGAAATTATTATTGTGGGACTGTCGTTTTCATCAAATTCTTATTTATATTTTATCAGTAATTTCGTTTGCTAATCAGAAATTGATTGCAGTTTGATCGGAATGATTTCAGTGCTTATCTTTTTTAGGGTTGCCATACGTTCAGATTTCCCCGTACACGTCTGGATTTTAGGGCCGTCCGGGGACGTCTGGGCGGGTTTTGATAACTTGTTCGGATTTAAACAAGTGACTCTCAAGATAAGCGTTTCGATTCTGAGAATGCACAGATAATATGCGAATGCAACGTTTTCAAACACAACGACTGAGTTTGATCGTCGGGTGACTCACAGACCATATAATTATTGGGTGACTTGTGCGTTGTTGTGCATTTAATAAATAGTTCGCTCGGTTGATACGTGCAAAAATCATTCTGCAATCTGCGTGCTGTGCTTCGGTTTATTTTGTCAGATCGACGCAAGATTCAATAAAAATGCCGAAACGTCTATGTACAGTTTCGGAAGATTATTTTTTCTATTTTGCGTTTAAAATAAGTCCATTTAAGCTTGAATAGAGTAGGAAAATTTACTGTTTTGATGTTGATAGCCTGGAAGCGTTGAACTGTCAACATCAACTGACATACGTCAAAAAACAAAGCAAATTAATAAATAACAATGAAAAAAAAGTTTAATCTAAATTATTACCGTGGAAAGTACAATTATTATACACATTAACAGTTACATGTGATGTATCTTGGGAATTTATAGTGACACCATGTAAATTCTGATCGGACAGTATTTTGATGAACATTACTGTTGCTTATAATAGAAATGCTTCTATTTGTGCCATAATCAGGCCGTTGTTGTGAAATGTTGGAACATCCAGGTAAGGTTGAATCAGCTTGATTAGACCCAAGCATTTGTGACAGTTCAATTTTTTTCTTTATGGAAGCCTCAACATAACCTTCGGCAACAGCTGATGATTTTCATCCTCCATGGCGTTTAATGGTCAACAAATCACCACCGTGATTAGCCAAATGTGTCACACTTGTTCTTCGGAAACAATGTCCTGTAAAACGTTCTGGGTTTGGCAAATTAAGAAAAACTGCAATCTCTTTTGGCACTTTCCCCATAGAATTGATACCAATTGGAGAATTAACACAAAACCCGCCACGATAAGTTTAAAAAAAATCGCTAATGTGTAACTTTTTTAGGTCTTAAGTAAGCATATTTTTTAATTAAATCAATCTAATGTTGATCTGTTATTAGAAATTGTCTGGGTACATTGTTTTTGGTTTTAGGTATCGACACCATGATGGAATCTGATTTATATTCAATATCCTCAATAGACAAATTCGTTAGTTCCTCTCGCCGACAGGCTCAATTATAGCCCATTATCAAGATAACCTAAAAGTGTATCAGATATAAAGTTACAATATAAATATATAAAATTTAGTTTTACTTTTATTCCCAGGTATATTTTATCATTTGCTTCTTGAATAAATTTATGAATATCATCTTCTAAAATTTGAGATTTTTTTGGTATGTAACCTTGAGATGATTGTTTCAAAAATGCCTGTAATTTACTATACTTCAATATATCCACATTCATATATATGCTTAAGCATGATCTCAGCATCGAATAGATTCTCCACAAAGTTGATGATTTATACTTTTGGTGTTGAAGATCAAAATAGGCAAGTAAAATATTTTCGGTAATTCCTTGTATGTTCATTTGCTGGCGCCACTCATTAAATCTTTGAAATTCTTTTTCATACTGGGATTTGGATTTGTCCGGCAGTAAATTTTCTAACGTCTTTTGTGCAATTTGCCTAATTTTCGGGGGCGTTAGTGATAAACCTTCTTCAGCATTCATTTTCAAACATTAAACACGAAAACAAAAAAACTGACGTTTGAAATTACATTTTTTCACACCCGCCTATAATTAAACCACAAAAATGTCAGCAATCACCACAAAATTCCCTAGATTTAAAATTTTTATTTTATAGTTTATAAAATGATATAAAGCTACAAAATAGAAAAAATAGTACAAAACACTCGTTGCAGAAGGTCCTTCAAGCACTCATTTGTTCCTCCACTCGCCTTGCGGCTCGTTTCAGAATTTCAAATTCGTGCTTGAATAGATGCCTTCTGCAACTTGTATTTTAATATACTATTAAAGAATTTCCGTCAATAAAAAAAGGGAGAACAAATAATGAAGTCTGTTGAAAAATTTGCAATTGTTTTGTAAGCATTGCTCGCAAGGGAAAAAAAGATCTCTTAGATCATAATAACAACCTTAAACATAAGAAGAATTTGCAAAGTCAGTCGGGCAGTTCGGGTTTGGAAAATTTTGTAAGTGTAACAAAAAATGAAGATAAATCAGTAAGGGCTGCTGAAGCTGCATTGGCTTATCATACAGTGGATTGTACTACAAAGGTACTTATTTGAAAGGGAAAAGGGAAATTTTTATTTTTGTTTTAGATTAACAAAAAAATATATCATGATTCTGATGTAGGAAGAAAATTAACTTGTGGTCGTACAAAATCAGAAACAATTATCACTTTTATTCTAGGGCTCTATACGTTAAAATTGATTTATAATCAGCTGAAAGAAATTCCCTATGTTGGTGTTTCTACAGATGCAAGCAACCACAATTCAATTAAAATGTTTCCCATATTAATCCAATACTTTGACTGTCACACCGGAATGCAAATAAAAGTTGTTGATTTGCAGAGCACAGATGGAGAAACTGCAGACATGGTTTCTGAAATGCTGGTATCCAACTTGGAAAAATTGGAGTTAACAAAAAAGTGCATTTCATTTTCGGGCGATAATTGCAAAACAAACTTTGGAGGTATGAGAAGGTCGGGAAAAAACAATATTTTTTGTAAACTTAAGTCAAAGATTAATGAAAAGTTGGTGGGGATACGGTACCCAGAGCACATCCTTAATAACACGATTCACACCTGTGATTCCTTGCTCTTCGCAGACCGCGAAAGTATCGTATTTAAGATATTTAATTACTTTAATATTTACACTGTGCGAGTGACTTCTCTTAGAGAATTTTGCGACTTTGTAGGCAGTAATTACGAACAACTTCTATATTATTCAAAAACAAGGTGGTTATCGTTATTTCCCGCAGTGGAGAGAATTTTGAAAATGTTTCGTGCTCTAAAGGCCTACTTTTTATCTGAAAAAGGTCCTCCATACATTCTTAAATCATTTTTTGCAAATCAATTTTCTGAGGCTTATTTATATTTCGTACATTTTTTAATGATTGTTTTCCATTCCAACATAGAACGTATGGAACGTCATGATAATTCTGTAATTGGAGTCATGGATATTTTACACTCTGTTTTATATACTTTAAAGAAGAGACAAAAAAATAATTTCTTACCGTTTAAAATTCGAGATTTAAAAAAAATTAACTGATGACGGTTTTGAAAATGAGAGCCTTGCTTTCAAGAATAATGTTTTTGGGTTTTACGATACAGCAAGTCAATATTTAAATGATTTGATTAAACCGTTTGATGAGTTTAGAGTATTTAATTGGTTAAATCTCAAAGACTTAGAGAAACAAGTGGGAATCTGATATTATTCCATGAATTCACTACCTTCTTGAAAAAGGAGTAGAAATTGAGGATTCAAAACTTTTTAATCAGTTCACGGCATTAAAACATTATTTTGCCAATAATGAATTTGCAGACAAAACAGAACTTTCCTCTGACAAGAAGTGGGTCAAATACTTTTCATCCTGCAAATCCTCAGAAATATATTCTGAATTACTAAAAATATGCCAGTTTTTTTATGCGCTTACAGCACATAATGCAAATGTCGAAAGAATATTCTCTCTAATAACTGCTCAGTGGACCAAAGAACGAAATAGACTGCAACTTGAAACTGTAAAACATATGATTTTTACAAAGTTTAACTTTAATTACACCTGTTTGGAATTTTATGATTTTTTGTTACAGCCAGAGCAGTCAAAACTGTTAACAGAAGTCCAGTCTTCAATGAAATATTTGTAGATTTAAACATTTATGTTAAGTTGACATATAATTATTATTATTGAACTTTGTTCCTTTGTTGAGAGTTTATTTTTCTGTTTTGAAGAGATTTTTATGTTTTTTTTAGTTTGTGCATTATACGTGTCTGTATGAAAATATAAAATAAAACTAGTTATCATATGAATAAGTAAGTGATTTTTTGAAATATCTTCGACGTCCGGATTTTGTCGGGATTTTTAAGTAGCCCTGTCCTGGTTTTTTAATTTTATAGATGGCAACCCTATCTTTTTGCCAACCAATGAAACGATTTCAAGCAATGCGGCAACGATTGGTTGCCTATATTATATCGTTACAATTATTTTGATTTTAAAGAATAAAAAATTTCATTGGATTTTCTTAAAACGTGTGTAGGGAAGGAGAGTGATGAAGAAAATAAAATCGTACCCTGCCACATTATTTATTTATTAACAACTAATATATTAACATTAATAAATATATTCCCAATTTGTAACAAAACTCTTATTCACAAAAAAAAAATTAAATAAATTGTGTCTGTTATTTTATGTCCGGACCACGGACAGAATGCCCACTGAAATTTACACGACCGCCCGAAATGTATTTACAATTTTTATACTATCGTTAGCGCAAACAAAAAAACACAGTAGAGATCGTATGTTAAGGAATATTTACTTAATATAAAATTACACTACAACTAAACAAAAAAGAAATACAATATACTGGCCCCTATTACTGGCAATTGTTATACAATAAAGTTAGTTTACTTAAAATAAACCCCACGTCGGGGGATGTTTCATGCGTCCAACTTCACCTGTGGTAAACACATGCAAAGCGGTTCCTTAACACTAAAAAATAGCGAAATATACATCTACATTTTAAACAAATATCAATTCAATATTTATTGCGCGGACTGGGGAGGCCCGTCGAATCGGGGGTGTATTAATCGAAATTGACACAGCATCACCATTGCGATTCAGGCGCAATTGGAACTTTACGATAATGCAGAGAAATTAATATTATAATCTTCATTAGTTACTCTTATACAGGGTCATCATTTTCGATTGACACTTGTGACTTTTCTAGCGTTTAAGTGGCAACCCTGATTCCAAACAATATTTTAGGTTACTTTCGAACTTAATAACCTAAGACGTCGTATCAATTTACAGGAGTAAATATTTTCGACACTTTCTGAAATTAAATTTGACATATACAGGGTGAGTTAAAGTTTTACCGCCGGTGGCAAAATAGTCGTTCAAAATAATTTATCAATTTTCATAAATTGCATGGATAATTTTATATTATTAAGGAACATAGAAACAAGAAAACAAATTTTTTTTAATCAGGTAAAATTTTGGCTTTATTTAAATTACTAGTTGTTCAATTTATTAGTTATTTTTTTATGTACGAGCAATAAAATATTTTTAGGCAATTTAGTATAATTGAAATAATTTTACTAATTTGCGTTTATTAATTAAAGCCATTTCCGTATTAGAAGGCATTTTTTAAAATAATTTACTACATAAGTAAACCAATTTACCAGACAATGGTATTGATGTAGGGTACTTGAAAGATGATTTATGACGGCAACTGAAAAGCTGCCTCGTCCAGTTGGACGAGACAGCTTGATGGGTCGATCATAAACTATTGTTAGGATGGTAAATCGCATTATCCATTGTTAGAAAGTCATAAATAAAAGCATTTTTGTGCTTTATCTTAACTTTGATTGAACTCGAAAAGTAACAATTTTTTTACGAATCAAATTGCAGATATTAATGCTACGAATAATTTGACAAATTTTGAAATAAAAAACCAAACAGAAATTTTACCCAAAACTTTTTGTTTTACTTTTCTAGCGACAAATAAAAATATTTTGGAAAATTTGTAGCACTAATCGAAAGCGTAAACTTCAATTGATGCAACATGTAAATTGCGGCAGTAAAACTTGACTCACCCTGTACAGTGGTTTAATAATGCGTCAACACTTGTAAAAAGTTTGCCAAAGTGACGTTTTCTAGTACACAATAAATTCTTATAAAGCGGCAATAGCCTTTATGTTGTAAGAAGTCAATAAAAAATAATGACCCTGTATGTTCGAAACGAAATTGTGTTATTACTGCTTAATAATAATTAAAAATAAGATTTTCTTATAACTTGTTTATACATTTTAAGGCAAGCTTTGTCGTTTAAATTGGTTGAGAACTGGACATGTCACTATAATTATGATTTAAAATTCGCGCCTAAAACGCACAAGGGGATTGGTTCTGGTCTCAATCGCCGTGCTTTCAACCAATCCCGTGGTAATTTTGGCGCGCGAATTTTAAAACTTGTTACTTTTAAGACTAAAATAAATACATTAAAGTTGCTACTGGCAAATATATAATTATGTGCGTTGAGAAACAGGCACTTGAATTCGACGGACCGTGGCGCCCCGCTCTTAAAATAAATAATTGCACTTGTGTAGGGAAAAAATTTGCTATTTACAGGGATCGCGGGGGAAAGGTCGGGAAGGTAACGAATCACATTTTAATCGCACTTGCTGATCAGCCTGTATCGTCGAAAACAGTTTTGTCGTGAATTTTGTACAGAATCGGAAGACTTAGGCGTTACTACAGACTAATCTAAATCTACTGCTTACCGTTACGGTTACTTGACCATTTTCTACTGGCACAGCGTTCCATTGCTTTAAAAAAATGTAGGTACTTGGCGGAAAAGAAAAACAAATCTCTCCTAACGTTATTAAAGCAAAAAACTAAAATTAATTTGATCTAATTAATTCGAATACATATTTACAGTTCGCGTCGGTCGAAAGCTCTGTTCGCAAAAGGTACATTACATGTAATTGTGTCGCGCAACTGAAAATGTCAATCGTACTTCAAGATATACACACGTCACGAGATATGCATCAAATAACATTCATTTCGTCTGACAGCTAACTGATATATTAGGACAATTGGATCTCTCTTTCTCTTTGTGAAGCACATTTTTTTATCACGTTTCTCCGTTACTTTATTTCGTAACAAAATTTAAATATCAGGGCAAAAAATTGAGTACGCGCGCATGCGCGCGCCTTTCCTTAAAATTAACCTAAAAACCTCTCTCCCCCTAGTGCCTCTTCATGTGAAGCGACAAATGATCAGACCTACTGAATGACCTCTGGCACAGATGACAGCGGAACGGCTTCTGTCCGGTGTGCTTCCTGTAATGTCGCGTCAGCTCGTCGGAACGCGCGAATTTCCACGTGCAACCGTCCCACGAACACTGGTACGGCTTCTCACCTGCATCAACACCAACAAATTAAAAAAACCCCAAAATTGAACCCGATTCTCACCCGTATGCGTCCTCTTGTGCGCTTTCAGGTGCGAACTCTTCGTGTAAACTTTATGGCAGCCGGCAACGTCGCATCGGTGCACTTTTCGCCTCCGCAGATTGGTTTCTTCGGGCCGGGGAATTTCGTTATTGTTGTTGTTTAGGGTGGTCGACTCGCACGCTTCGACCGCGTGGAAACTGCGCTTCTGGGCCGAACTGTAAACCAACCTTTAGCCGAAAAAAATTGGAAGATGCAAACTTACGCTTCTTTTATTCTTTGCAGCGCTAAAAGAGCCGCTGTTGGTGGTAATGATCGTGATTCTATGCGCGCCGACGTTGAATATTCTTCTTTTATCACATTTTTCGGAATGTCTGAAATCAAAATCAAAATGAGTTACGCAACCCATTACACGGTTGTACGATTGGTTGCATTAATTTTTGGTAATACAGGTTGTATTATATTGCGTGTCCATCATTTGGTGACCTTGCCATTTTATTAAAGCTACGAAGTCGGTTAAATTGGCAAAGAATTGACGTTTTTACTGATTACTACAATGAAAGCCAAAAAACAATCGAACGTCAACTGTTCGAAATATTCACGAAAATAACATTTTTTTAAATGGAATGCCCTATACTTTTATATATATTTCGAATGGATGCTTAATTCTGAGTGAAAAAGTTTTAATGCAATAGTACCATTAAATTAACTACCTAGAAGTTACAAGTCAATGAAGTTTTTATTTAAATTAACTACAAAAATCACGCAGGCAATGAAACAGTTGAAAATTTTAATTATTAAAACGTCAAAAACAATTGAATAAATGTGCCAGTTAATATTTTTATCGAACATTAACATAGTATATTAACTTTTCATTACTTTTGGTGTGATTTGGTAACACCTGTGTTTGGTTCTCAACAAGGCATTTTCTAATTTTGAAAAATGCGATATGTAAGAAACATATCTTGTGCGCGGCAAGAACTCGACGAGAGTCCGAGATTATTACCAGCAGCAATATCCCCTTCGTTTGCAACGTATTCAACGGTATTTTCTACGACTGTATAGAAAATTTAAAAGTAACGAAACAGTTTTCCAAAAGGGAGGAGGGAAGAAAAAATTTGTAATTAGTGAAGAAGTCGAAATGAATGTAATCGTGTATTTTGGGGCACATTCTAGAAATTCAATACGAGTTAGTTTTAAGTTTGAACAGGAAAGGATTTTAAAGAAACATAAGATGGTTCCCTATTACAACAGAAAAATAAATCATTTTTGGGCCCGCGAAAATACATCCCAGAAATCCACAAATACGATTCAATATAAATGTGTGGTGTGAAATTGTAGGCTCAAAAATCATTAACCATTTTTTTACTGTGGTAATTTAATAAGAGTGAGATATGTAGAATTTATGAACACTGTCCTGCGTAACTGTTAGGATTGAATGAATTTAATTTCAAGGCAACACATCCATTTCCAACAGGATGGAGCACCGGCCCATAATTATCAATTTCTTAAATTAATAGGAACATGTTCGTCAGATTTAACCCTTATGGATTTTTATCTGTGGGGTATATGAAAAATTTAGTTTATACGGTAATGCAGTCATTTTAGTATTCATCTTCTAAAAAATTCAAAGTGAAGATTTTCCTTGTATCGCTATAAGCAACACTGTATAAAAAGTCCACTGAAAACTTTCTTTGACGGACACGATTTTCAATGGACTTTTTATACAGTGTTGCTTATAGCGATACAAAGAAAATCCGAAAGGAAAATCTTTTTTTTTATAAAATGACTGGACTAAGGAGAGATATGCAACAGTTAATGAATTGGAGAATTAAATTTTAACAACAAAAAATTTTGAAAGCAGCGCGCAGTGTTCAAAAAAGAGCCCAAAAACGTGTTGAACATCTAACGTCTTGGTCAAAAAATGTTTTTCTAAACTTCCAAACTCAGTTTACCGTGGAAAAAATGTTTTCATAAATAAAATTTTCAACTGTTTCATGGCCTACATGATTGTTGTAGTTAATTGAAACAAAAACTTCAATTCATTGTAGTTAATTTCATAGTACTAGTTCATTAAGACTTTTTCACTCAGAATTAAACATCCATTCGAAATATGTAAAAAAGTATAGGACATTCCATTAAAAAAAATGTTATTTTCGTGAATATCTCGAACAGTTGACGTTCGATTGTTTTTTTGCTTTCATTATAGTAATCAGCGAAGCAAACGCCAATTCTTTGCTAATTTAACCGACGTTGTAGCTCCAATAATAACAAAGTTACCAACGGTGGACACTTAATATAATACAACCTGTATAACTCGAAGGTTAAGTCATAATTGTAATTAATATCGAAATTATAGAAATTGACAAAAAATCCGTTAACCTTCGGCTTCATTTTGATGTGTCTAATTATATATCCTTTGTGAAGATCAAGTTTATTAGGTGGGGGTGGATACCGAGTGTTTAAGTTCGTCGGTAATAAATCCTTTTGGATTTTGGATGCAAGAAAAAGCGATAATTCTTGGTATGTGTTGATTGGGCGATGTAATTAAATCGAAAACGTGTGAACACATGCAATAAATTAATATTGGCATAAATATCAATTATCCGGCGACCATTTCTGATATATTTTTCAGCCTTGAAACTATCTCTTAATAAATTGGTAGGAAAAAAAACCGACGGAACCGTTAACAGGTGCATTAGATCCAGAAGACCCAGAACCGGGCCGGTTTTTTTCCCTGACAATCGGGTGGGCGTGGCTGGGCCTCATTAATTGGGGGAATTTCGCGCCGTTTAGTTGAGAATCGCCGCTTGGCATGAAATTAATTTAAAAAATTATCGGTCGTACGATTAATCAAAGATAATATCAAATTACCGATAATTTATTAATCGATCGGTCTCTTTCTGAGCCAAGGCCGGCTTTTGTGCGACAGTTAGAAAATTCGCGAGGGGTCGCGTTTGGAAAGTTCGATTTCCCCCACCGGGTCTTCGAAAAACCCGTCAGGCGGCTGACGGACGCACAATAAAAATAACAATAATTCACGTCGAGGTGAAAATTCCTCACCTGAGCCTTCCTTTACGGTAACTGTGTGAATGTGGTAGATGCGCATGTGTTCGTGCGGACACACAACAGTCACTCACTAATAGCTGACTAATAGGAGTGGCCAAGGACGACTTTGAAGATGAACCTCATCTTAACAGCACAAGTGGACCAGAACCTGTTTCGCGAACCCATTGGCGGCGCACGGCATTTACTATTAATTGTTCACAATTTACAACCGGAGGCTAACGATCTCTCGGGCCAGTGGCGGCTCGTACATTTTATTTTCTTAATCGCAAGTCTCCATGCAACCGAGGATCCAACATTCCAACAAACCAGTCAAGTTTTGTCGTGGTTTCAGCAGAGCGGACCATTGTTTTTATACTGGGCCATTCGAGGCAGTGCACAGAACTGCTTGAGAAACCCCCACTACCCCTCTCGCGTCCTGCACATACCAAAACTCTTTCGCTAGTTTAATGCTGTTTATGTGCTGCATTTCACCCAGTTCTGTTTCAGATTTCGGACGTTATGCTACGTGCGGTTTTTCGCTTTGTTGCTTTGTCGTTGTAAACTTTGTTTTTATACTTTCGTGTTCGTGTATTGTATTAGTGTTTTTTGACAATGGATGTTGTGGACAATTTGATTAACTTTAAGCGATTTGTGAAGAAAAAATAGATTTGAAAAATTAAGGTCGACCGCTGCCGGACATTATTATTGAAACAAGCGGTATTAGTCGTGGAAAACCATATAAACGTTAGTTCAACAAAGAAATTTATGCACGGAATAACTGGATTTGTGGCTGCAACAAGAAAAATGCTCTTTTTTGCTTTCCATGTTTGCTTTTTGGTAGAGATAAAGCATGGACACAGGTAGGAGTGACTGATTTAGTACACGTGGGTAAAAAAATAAAAAAGCATGAAAACTGACGACAATTTGACGACTATTTGCTTAGCTTATCCTACCCTTGAAAAGGGACGACTGAGAACAGAGCTGTCTGTAATTTATTCGAGGAATGATTGCAGCAGTGGCGGCTCGTGATAGTGACGAGTGAGGAGGCTAATATTTATGAAGAATAGGTACTCTACTTAGTCAACAAATTATGATGTTTTATTTTTGTATCACAATTAACCGTCCAGCAAGAACCATCGATTTTGTGCCGTTTCGGAATGTTTTCAAGAAATTGAATTTGGACGGGGCCTATCATAATTTTTATAAATAAATAATTTTGTATCGTAATCCAAAGACCTGAATGACCGTCTTGAAAGAAAATCTACAATATCCTCACAAGTTTTAGAAAATACATTTTGTAGTTCTAGTTCTATATCGTCATTCATGTTGAAACAATGCAACCCGCAAATTCAAAATTTTATACCTGAATTCAATAATTGCAGTAGACCTGTCGCACCCAGTACTAGGGAATAATTGGAATCTTTGCCCGGCAAAACGCACTGACCAGGGCACGTGTTTGGGTGGGGGTGGAGCCGTAGCCTCCGCTGCAATAGTTTTACGCTTCAATGTTCAAGATCAAAATCGTCTCATTCTATAGAATTAAAGGAGATGCTTGGAGTCTAATGTAGCAAATTGCCTTCGACCGGTCTCGACCATATTTCTGGCGCTTACATTCAACCTTCAAGTCCCATATTGTAAATAGAAGATCCCCTTTAATAAGGCCGTTTTGGTATGGCGAAAGAAAATTATCTACCAAATAACTATTACCATTTATTTAATTGAGAACGGATTTCATACTGAAACTTTAATGAAAATCAAATTTGATTATGTAATTATTTATTTATTTCAATTTTATCATGAGGAGGCTCAGCCGCCCTTGCCTCCTCTGACAATCCGCCACTGGACTGCAGAGAATTAAATGGCGCTTTACCTCTTTTGAAATTCATCATTCAAAATAATTTAAAAGAAACACTAAAAAATTATTAGGAATTATTGTTACAACATTGTTACAACCCCTATGTCAACATCTGAGGCCGAACGACGTTTTTCAACTTTAAAGCGGATTAAGACTTTTCTTTAACAGCCTTGTCCATGCTTTCTATTGAAAAGAAATGTATGTCCGAAATTAAAAACTTTAATGAAAAGGTTATTGATAAATTTTCCACTAATAAAGACCGCAGGTAAATAGGTAAGTTTAAGACCCTGATTATATGAGATGCAAATTGCAGAACACCTGTTTTGTTGTACCACGAGCCGCCACTGTCTCGGGCACGACATCTCCCTTGAGTCACCCCAGCGCGATTTTTGCGCACCCACGCCCGAGGCGTCGCCGAATCCGGGAACCGCGGAGAGGAGGACGCGGATCCGCGAAGATGACACTTAGGCGCGGTCGTGTGCTGAGAACAGTTGGAGACAACCCGTTACCTACACAATCTTACATCATCGTGGAAGTTCCGCTAAGAAAATAATTTTTTTGGGAGCGGTGATGCACGCCCCGTGCGCACGACGCGTTTTCGCGGACGCACCGCGCCCAGGCTTTTCAAAATTGATCACCACACCCTCGTGGGTGAACGCCTTTATTGCGAATCGAGAGACGATCGCTCTTTGGCGAGCGAGACGGAAACTGACTGCGACTGGCGGATTTACATTTTAATCTGTAGGTGATTTTTTTATTTTTTTTTTTCTGATCATGGGAGGCGTACACGTGTTATTAATCGATTAATTATGAGGTTAGTCGGGCTCCCGTTGACCGGGAAAATAAATCGGATGTGGCCACCCACGCAATTTTCGAGTTTTATTAGTTTTAAACTTAATAACAGTTCCACATAAAAATACAGTGAATAATAATTGTAACCCTTGTTAATACCTCTAACTATTGCTTATTTTTGTAATGTAGCTGATAAAGGGATTTCGTGTGGATACAGATATAAATTATACAAATAAAATGTTTACTTATTACTCAGTTGTAAAGGTCATTTATTGGAATTGTTTACTGTCAGTGAAAACTTCCCTTGAACTGTTGAGATGAAGTGGGGTCACTTCAGAATCTAGCGAAATAGAAGGTTCAACATTTGTTGAATAATGTGTGGGAAACATTTTGCATTTTCTGATTTATAGAAGCATCCATGGAACCCTCCACAACCGCGCTAGATTCCCACTCCCAGCACTTTTTAATGTCAAAATATCAACGTCCGCATCCACAACCATCGTTGCTGCAGACCGACCAGTATATGGTTGTGGTTCTTGAAGATTTAAGTCACACCAAGTACACTGTTTTTTCTTGCCAATTTTTTAAAATCGACGTACTCTCGCTCGTATCTTGCTGCAAATTTTTCTGGCAATAAAGTTGAAGCCACACTGGTGGTTTCCTTTATGATAGTTTCTGGTACGTTCATTTTTAACAGGAAAAACATACACAAATAAATAAACGCCGACAGTTTGTAACAGTAATAATTCCAGGATTTGTGAGATGTCACTACGGAAAAGTTTAGACACAACAAATAGTAACAAAATTGCAATTTTTGTTTACAAATCAGTAACAAATAATCTATTATCGCCAAACTAAACTATAATTTGACAGAAAAAAAGTTTTACCTGGCTAATGTAAAATACTATTTTGCCAGCTGTAGTTCTGTAGGAAGAAGAACGACAAATGAAGATTAGGAGGCCTATCAGCCACGCAATAAGATTAGTCCGATTGTAAATCAAATAAAATTGTAATGAGTTGATAAGTCAAAGGTGGTTCCCGTAAATAATTAGATTGTAATCATTTCATCGATTGAGTTATAAGTCCTTTTATACAGGTTGTTTTATTAAGTGTTTACCACTGGAAACTTTGTTGTACACGCACTCTCCACTTCATTTCACCCATGCGAGTAAGTGAGTGCGACTAACGCCACGATTTTATAATAGCCAATCGAAATTCAAGTTCTAAGTTACACGTGCTGCTCACACCGCTACTTCACCACATATGAAGCCATAAAATCGGTTCAATCAGTAAAGAATTGTTGTTTTATCCATAGCCATTGTGAAAGCACAAAAACAATAGAACATTATTGTCAACGGTGCCGCAACTATTGTAAACATACAATAATATAACCTAAAACCTTCACAAGTCGCATGGACAATTCAAAATTTCTGGCGCATTTCGAATTGGACATTTGAGATCTACTAATACACAACCGGAATTCGAATAGCATCACGGATTGTGCCGCAATCGAAGTGATTATAAATGCATAGAACGAACCCATCGCAAATGCAGGCAAGTTTCACCTACTGCAGCCCTGGACGTTTGCGAGGTCAGTCATAAAAGCCTCGGTTTTCGCTGTCCGCAGTCTATTGTTCGCATAATTTATGATTGTCGAACCAAGAGACTGTAAATAAAACGATATTCGATACCCGTTGCGTAAAACTGCGATTTACTTGAAATCTAATTAATATTTTTCAATTTTGATTTTAGTCTTCAGTTCTAGAAGTTGAAATGGGCATCATAGCGTGGTGAATAAAATTTGCAATTCTTATGTAAATGATTTCTTTGGACAATCTTAAAAAACTAATATGCATTCTGTAAAGGCTGTATAAGTTTCGTTTTTTGTCCTATAATATTTAAGGCCAAAAAGTGGGGCGGCGGCAAATCTCGGCGCACCCTGTATAACTACAAAATTGGTGTTCCATTTTTATAAACCAGTTTAAAAAAAAAACAATTTGTTTGCGTTAATAAAAAAAACAAAAATTTTCGGAAACAATATTCTCCCACATGCGAAAATAAAAATGGAAACTGAAATACCGCAAACGGTATTGTACTAATATCGTGTTGTGTTACCGTTAAAACAGAGATTTATAACCCATTAAAAATCGTAAACGTATCCACAGACACGATACTAATTTAAATAGAAAGTAAAACAATTATAAATAGGATATAGACTAGGATTTATAGTAGTACTACTTTGTGTTCACGTAGGATCATCGATTTATCGATTTTTTACCGCATGACAGGTGTAATCGTTTTTCGAACGTGGTGGTTAAAATTGCACGTATTTCTTAAGGGAGCACCGCGTATGCCGCTTTCCCACGGACGCAACAACACAAGGATCGCTATTCTTTTCGATCAAGGCCGAGTCCGCCATCCCACCCTTCCCGCGAAGGCACTTTCATCTCGTTCGCGGCACTATCACGTTCGCCAACAAAAGAAACCATTTTTTTGGTCCTTCGCGTCGGATGCGACCGCTGCGGTCCTTTGTCGGGGATTAGCGTCGAGTTCACACGCGCTATTTCAAGAAAGGACACAATGCATTCGGCGATCGTTATTGGCATATTAGCACCGTTCAGGGCTACCGTCTTAACAACACCGGTGAAAACGGAAATTTCGAAATAAGCTCGGTATTTGAATTATAGGTCAAACTCGGTTTTCTTCGGTTTTTAAGTCCACAATTGTTATAAATGACAGAAAAAGTTTCGAATGAACTTTTAAGCGAATCAAAAATTATAATGGGGATTTGGTTTTTATGTGTGGTCTCCTGCAGTGAAATTAATTAATGTGAGCTTGTAATAATGTTAATTAATGCCGCAAGTGGCAGAAGTTAAATATTTTAATAAATCAATCAAAACTAATAACAACTTTAAGATTACAAATTTTATTTTTCCAAAGTGAATGAAACACTCTATATTTATATTAATTGTTTACCATTGACAATTTTGTTAGTATTTGAGTTACAAGATATACAACTTGTTCTCTTGATATCGTTAATTGTCAAGGTATGTTTGTTTGTTGTTGGTCATTAACTGCACAACTTGACCCGCACGCGAGTTACACAGTTGGCACTAATGGCGATGTATACAGGTCTTACTACTTCCCTCAAACGTCCAGATATTTAAGAGAAGGCATCATTAATTATTAATTATTAATGGTGACTGGAATAAGTACCGACCCCGAATTGACCGGAATAATTTTCCGACCTACTGGAGATTCGAACTTTGTTCTACCCGGAGTTACAAAGTTACCTTTTCCGTTGATTACCAAGGCGAAAGCATAATAACTATCGGCTTTTCGAAATATTCAGAAAAATGACGTTTTAAATTTTTTTTTGCATATTCTAAAGGAACATATACTGGGTGTTTCACATAACTTTCCGAGGTCTACGGCCAATACACGCAACCCAATATTCAAAAACCACCACATGCTAGATACAAAAAACATTTTAAGTGTCATTTTTTTGGAAACCCCTAACAAAAATAACTGTCAAAGTGACAATTTAACTTTGCAGAATATATTCAAACGATGAATAAGTGGATATGATCATAATCTACGGCGAGTGTCACAAAAATGCAGTTGTTGCAGCTAGATTATGCAGGCATCGTTACCTTGAGCGTAGAAACCCAACCGACAAAACATTTAAACACTGTTTTAATTATTTAATAGTTATTTAACCAACAAGTGCGTTAATGAGAGCGATTAATAATCGAGACAGTTTAACGTGTGAGCGGAGCGAGCACGTTAATATTGTTGAGATTATTAATCGCCGATTAACGCAAAAGTTGGTTACAAAAATTTGTCGTTAATCGAATCTTACGAAATTGAAGAAAATGTAATTTCTTTCCGTGACAAAAATTCCAATAGATATTCGAATCAAGCATGACAAACATTTTAAATCAATATATATTCAAACCAACGCTGCCAAAAGTGTCAAAAGTTTGACAATTCATCTGCAGTTTTTATCAATTTTACTGGCTGTACGGTTGCTAACTACTATATAAATAATATTACTATAAACATAACGTAAGTAATTAATTAAATTTGCATTTCTCATTGGTATATTTTGCATTCATTTTGTCATCTTACATTCAAATAAAGTGGCATTTCAATTTAATCGTATATTTTGTTACCTTGATACCGAAATCATGCATTTATACGAAGTCATTCATTAAAATGGGTCATAAATGAATGATTTCCTATTCATTAAATTGACCCCTAAATTAACGATCACCGGAAAAAATAATTAATGCAGAAGTTATGAAAACGAAAACCATGTGAAGATAATTCAACGAAGTAATCAATCATTTTCTAAACAGCGTCTCATAAAAGATCCACAAACGATGTCTGTATAATCTGGCTGCAACAACTGCATTTTTGCGATTGTCAGTTTGACAGGTATTTTTCTAAGGAGTTTCCAAAAATATGAAACTTAAATATGTATATGCTTTTTTATCTAGCAAGTTGTGATTTTTTAATATTGGGTTGCGTGTATTGGGCGTAGGTCTCGGAAAGTTACGTGAAACACTGTGTATTTTGGATGAAAAGGTCTTAACACACTAATCTATTAAACTAAATATGTTCTGGGAACTGTGCCTATTTCTTCTTCTCTGGACGAATTATTTAATTTAATATAATTTTAAGTTTGTATTTTGTAGTTTAATTTTTATGTTTTAATTTTATAATGTTTTAAATAGTAATAAGAATTAATTGTATTATTTAAAAAAAAAAAAAAAAAAATATGTACAAGCAATTCAAGTTCTTATTGCAGTTAACTAAAAGAATCAAATAGGCAACGAAACAAACAAAGATGAACAATAGTTTGTGTACCTAGACAAAAATGTCGCGCAGTTCAGACAACATTAATCGCAAAATAACAGTCCATTTAAAAAATCGTTTATAAACGCATATAGAAAATGGGTTAAGACTTTCGGTGTAACTGTGTGCTCATCTTTGAGCGATAACCATTCACGCTGTACATTTCTAATCTCAACGTCCGAGAGCGACACACTTGACCCGTAAATTATCAATTCGTTTATTCAAATGCGCACTATTGATGGTTTAATTACTCCAACGGTGTCGAAAATCTTTTGTACTTTTTTTTGCACGAGCCGACTCTCGATTCCGAATAGCGAGGCGGGAAGACCGGAATTGATTAACTACCTGTTGCTTACACATCCTTGTTAAACCACAGACATTTAACATCATTAAAGATTACCGACGCTGGGTAAACGCACCGATCGTGAGTGAGCGGCCGACTTTAAAAAAAAAGTAAAAAAAATCGAAAAATTGACAGTTTCTTGCTCCGAAAAATAGTTTTTGATTTGGAGTTTGCTTTCAACTTTTTTTCGAAACCGACTTGGACGTGACGGACGCGTGTCGTAACCGATTTAAAATAACTTCATTTATTTTAATCGCTTCGGCCTCAGTTCACTTTTCTTCGTGCAGGAAGTCGAATTAGATAAGGGCTGAACACGGAAAACTCGTTTGTCGACCTTAAACATGTCTTGTAATTTTTGATAGCTGCATTTCGCAACCAATTGTACACGGTTGGACAAAGTAAATGAATTAAATGAATTTCGAGATTTGTGAGCAACCTTGCATACACGCGTGTAACACACGCACACGTCACATTTAATTTGTACAGTGCCGTACATTGTTTTTGGCCGGAAAAGCCGAAAATGTGTTCCTAAATGCCTTTTTGTCTTACTTGATAAAAATTGAATGATTACCGCACATTTTGCTGTTATTTCTAACTGTTTGTCCGGCTTTATTTGCATATGTTGGATTTTCTCAATTTTTTACAAGGTTCCGGTTCGAACGGGTATTGGATGCCTCATTCCACTAGCGGCATATTTGATTTTACACAAAAATAGTAGCGACGCAGATGAAAAATTGTGATTAGCTTTAATGAATACGAGAAACCTGTACAGTTGAATCGATTGAATGTTTGTGAAATTCAATACAAACGCATTCAATGTTCACCGAATTTTTTCGATGTCGCACAGTGTTAGTGAAATCCTGTTATGAGCAGTCTGGAGGGATTACGGATACTGCGCTTGTAACAGTTGCGAAAGATCGTCGATTGAGGAGCTCAAAAATGCAGGTTTTAACAATTCACGTTGTTCAAATTTCAAATTTATGAGAAACAAATTGGGACAATACGATTAATGATTTTGGAGAGATTTACAATGTCGTAAAAATCAATGTATTGGAAGTGATTGTTGCATTGAGTCAACAAGTTCCCATAGTGCAAGACGTTGCGAAACCAGTAATTAATTGAGTTAATTTTTCCAACGTTGGGATATCAGAAACTGCAAGACATGTAAAGACAGTTAGACGAAATGAAAGTCGAGAAATTATGAAAGAACCAACATTGCGCAATTAAATTTTGAATGTTCGGTATCGTTTAAAGGTAATTTATAATATGAAATTATATACGTGTCCCGGAAATAATGTCATTAATTTTAACCCGTAGTAGAACTCCTCAAAACAAATATTTGTTCTATGTACCATTTTTTCGAAATCGCACTTATTTAAACCACCCGCCGCACATCTAGTCTTTGTTATTGTGACTTGTAAATGCTTGTAACAATTATTTTGAACATACCATTTTTGGTAGTAAAACTTTGACAAGGACTCAAATTATTTCATTTATGTATTACCATAGCATTTTTCAATTTGCATTCCAGAACTTTACAATAACAGCTACGCTCAAATTAATGAGCAGAACTAAAAAGCAGGGAATGTTTTTTTGCATTGGCTTTTTGTTCTACGCTTATCGGTGCTTAACATTCAGCATCATTATCCATAGGCGGATAACGAAATAAGAGTCAAATCTGTCAACAATTTTAACTTGTTAATCAAAACGTTTACAACAAAAAGTTATTTAAAAAAGTTCTTGGATTTGACGAGTTCTATCACTGGTTAAAATTAATGACATTATTTCTGGGACACGTTGTATTTAGAAGTTACAAGCAATTTAAGTTTTTATTGAAACAGCCAGTTGAATGATAGTCATTAAAGTTAAAGTTAAAGTTAAAGCATCAGTGATGAACCTTTGAAATCGAGAATTATGAAATCAAGAAATTTGAAACTACTGCACAAAGTTTTTCTAGGTTACTTTACAAACTCCTAGGTGAATGAGTTATTTCACTGTGCATCTCTCGTATTATAATAACGATTTCGCTGTCACATTTATTCAACTGCTTCTGTTGTATTGATAATTATAATTTTGTAGTTCACTGAAATAAAAAATTACAAAATAAAATAAAAAACTTAAACAGTAAGACGAAATGAAAGTCGAGAAATTTTGAAAGAACCAACATTGGGCAATTAAATTTTGAATGTTCAGTATCGTTTACACGTTGAAAAGTGCACGTTTTCTTCCTGTAATATTTAATCAAGTCGATTTCGATGAGAATTATTCATGATATTTTTCTAAAAATATTATTAAAAGGAAATAAATCATTTGATGTGATAAATAGCTTTGGTGTAATTTATGCCTTTATTGTGCGCGCAAAAAAATTCACTCAAACCTGAAGGTTAAACACTTTTTCAGTCCAAATGCAACTCTGCCTGAAATAGAACTTTAAGTGGTAACCATTTGTAACTTAGTTTGAAAGGACCCAAAAAGTCTATTAAAGTAGCAGAAAATCAATCAACAGTCAACTTTTTGAGATATGTATTCATATTTAATTTCATATTTAATAATATTTAATTCAAAAAGTTTTAATAAATTAAATATCAAAAAGTTACAAGAAATTTACGTTATAAAAGACTTGAGCTTGTTACAAGTTACACAATTTCTTACTGAAAAAAAAACAAATGTCATTTTTAAATTTCGTGCGACTGACAAATAAGCAATTCATCACTGTTTACTAACCAAAAGTGCCAATAAATATGCATGTGTAAGGCGTGGAAGCAAATATTTTGTGACCATTTTGACCCGTCCATCTTCAAAGTGACCTTCAGCTCGGGGACACTTCGAACAATAAAAATTAACATCCGTAAATGAAAGAAACCACGTCCAACGTACGGTAAGGACGGTGTTAATAAATCGAGGAGAGATCTTCGCGTACTCATTAGGAGCCTTGTTTATATTGACGCTTCCTTTCGCCTATTATCATTTTTGTCAAATTCGAAAAAACGCGCTGATTCACCGCCTTATTCGCTTCAGTGAAGGTCTTGTTTAAGTGATTTTCGACGGGAGTTGCTGTTATCTCTTTCAATAAGTGCGATTTTAATCGATTATTGACGAAATGTCAAGCAGCTGCACCGAAAAATCACTTTCGAAAAATGATGATTTAAATTTAGCTCGTCCCGAAGGACGAACGAATGATTAAAATTCGCATTCAAAATTAATATATCAAAACTACCGAACGTATCATAACCAATTATGCGGACAGTAATTTTCAGTTCGGCTTTTTTCGATTAACAAAATTGCAATTAATTAACGGTAACCTTAACACGTTTTCGAAGTCTGAGGCATTTTTGCAGATTGTGATAGCAATTTGATTATTCAAACGCCTTTGATTTGTCTAAATTAGAAGTACCGTTTCCTGGTTGTTTCGGTTTGACCAACTCATCTTCAAACTTTATGGAAATGTGAAATTTAGGCAAAGTTCTTCCAACTTTCTTCTTCATCTTTAACGCACCCTTCACTTTTGTGGCAAATACTTCAATTTTTTTTTATTGAATACATAAATACTTTTTTCTTTGCATTTATGTGCTTGCAGTGTAGCCTATCTACATTTTTTCAGACATTCCCTGTGTTATTCTGGTTAGAGATATGAGTCAATCAATTGATTCGTGCGTTTCGAGTGGATTAATTAAGAAATTTCATAATTGAATCATGCGAAACCCTCAAGGAAATGCTAAAATGTTAAGAGAATAGTGAATTTGGCGTTTAGACCCAACTTTCTTCTTCATCTTTAACGCACCCTTCACTTTTGTGGCAAATACTTCAATTTTTTGTTATTGAATACATAAATACTTTTTTTTCTTTGCATTTATGTGCTTGCAGTGTAGCCTATCTACGTTTTTTTCAGACATTCCCTGTGTTATTCTGTTTAGAGATATGAGTCAATCAATTGATTCGTGCGTTTCGAGTGGATTAATTAAGAAATTTCATAATTGAATCATGTGAAACCCTCGAGGAAATGCTAAAATGTTAAGAGAATAGTGAATTTGGCGTTTAGATCCAACTTTCTTCTTCATCTTTAACGCACCCTTCACTTTTGTGGCAAATACTTCAATTTTTTGTTATTGAATACATAAATACTTTTTTTTCTTTGCATTTATGTGCTTGCAGTGTAGCCTATCTACATTTTTTTCAGACATTCCCTGTGTTATTCTGTTTAGAGATATGAGTCAATCAATTGATTCGTGCGTTTCGAGTGGATTAATTAAGAAATTTCATAATTGAATCATGCGAAACTCTCAAGGAAATGCTAAAAAAAAAAAAAAAAAACAAGAACCTTTAATCACAAAAAAATTTTATATAAAATAATATAAAATTACTCACATACACGCGTTTCGGTGGCTATGCCACCATCTTCAGTACATCTACTAAATGCTAAATGCTAAAATGTTAAGAGAATAGTGAATTTGGCGTTTAGACCCAACTTTCTTTTTCATCTTTAACGCACTCTTCACTTTTGTGGCAAATACTTCAATTTTTTTTTATTGAATACATAAATACTTCTTTTCTTTGCATTTATGTGCTTGCAGTGTAGCCTATCTACATTTTTTTCAGACATTCCCTGTGTTATTCTGTTTAGAGATATGAGAGTCAATCAATTGATTCGTGCGTTTCGAGTGGATTAATTAAGAAATTTCATAATTGAAGCATGTGAAACCCTCAAGGAAATGCTAAAATGTTAAGAGAATAGTGAATTTGGCGTTTAGACCCAACTTTCTTTTTCATCTTTAACGCACTCTTCACTTTTGTGGCAAATACTTCAATTTTTTTTTATTGAATACATAAATACTTCTTTTCTTTGCATTTATGTGCTTGCAGTGTAGCCTATCTACGTTTTTTTCAGACATTCCCTGTGTTATTCTGTTTAGAGATATGAGTCAATCAATTGATTCGTGCGTTTCGAGTGGATTAATTAAGAAATTTCATAATTGAATCATGTGAAACCCTCGAGGAAATGCTAAAATGTTAAGAGAATAGTGAATTTGGCGTTTAGATCCAACTTTCTTCTTCATCTTTAACGCACCCTTCACTTTTGTGGCAAATACTTCAATTTTTTGTTATTGAATACATAAATACTTTTTTTTCTTTGCATTTATGTGCTTGCAGTGTAGCCTATCTACATTTTTTTCAGACATTCCCTGTGTTATTCTGTTTAGAGATATGAGTCAATCAATTGATTCGTGCGTTTCGAGTGGATTAATTAAGAAATTTCATAATTGAATCATGCGAAACTCTCAAGGAAATGCTAAAGAAAAAAAAAAAAAAAACAAGAACCTTTAATCACAAAAAAATTTTATATAAAATAATATAAAATTACTCACATACACGCGTTTCGGTGGCTATGCCACCATCTTCAGTACATCTACTAAATGCTAAATGCTAAAATGTTAAGAGAATAGTGAATTTGGCGTTTAGACCCAACTTTCTTTTTCATCTTTAACGCACTCTTCACTTTTGTGGCAAATACTTCAATTTTTTTTTATTGAATACATAAATACTTCTTTTCTTTGCATTTATGTGCTTGCAGTGTAGCCTATCTACATTTTTTTCAGATATTCCCTGTGTTATTCTGTTTAGAGATATGAGAGTCAATCAATTGATTCGTGCGTTTCGAGTGGATTAATTAAGAAATTTCATAATTGAAGCATGTGAAACCCTCAAGGAAATGCTAAAATGTTAAGAGAATAGTGAATTTGGTGTTTAGATCCAACTTTCTTCTTCATCTTTAACGCACCCTTCACTTTTGTGGCAAATACTTCAATTTTTTTTTATTGAATACATAAATACTTTTTTTTCTTTGCATTTATGTGCTTACAGTGTAGCCTATTTACATTTTCAGACACCCCCTGTGTTATTTTGTTTAGAGATATCAGGGTAAATCAATTGATTCGTGTGTTTCGAGTGGATGAATTAAGAAATTTCATAACTGAAGCATGTGAAACCCTCAAACAAATGCTAAAATGTTAAGAGAATCGTAAATTTGGCGTTTAGACTCAACTTTCTTCTTTCTCTTTAACGAAATGTTCACGTTTGTGGCAAATATTTAAATTTGTTTTGATTGGGTACCTAAACACTTGTTTTGTTTTGTTTGCATTTATGTGCTTGCGGTGTAGCCTGTCTACATTTTTTCAGACACCTCCTGTGTTATTTTGTTTAGAGATATGAGGGTAAATCAATTGATTCGTGTGTTTCGAGTGGATGAATTAAGAAATTTCATAATTGATGCATGTGAAACCCTGAAACAAATGCTAAATTTTTAAGAGGAAGGCACACAAAAAAGTTATCTTGGCTGGCCTCGCAGGTCTCATTAGACCATTTCATGACTTCACATTTTGCTCGTCGAGAAAAAAGCCGCGATTAACTGTTTTTCATTCACATCTCAGATTTTAAGTTTAGAAGATTAGGCGTTTTAAAAATAGATTATTCCAGCGAAAAAGATTACATGTAACTCTGCAAAAATGAGAACCAGTTAGGATTTCACTTACATCCGCAACACACGTTCTGCCAATTTTTCAAAAGGGATTTGCCTGGAAATTTAAATTACGGGCCGTTGCTTATTTGCAATTCACGACCGAAAAAACGAATCGGAAATTGCGCCCATTAAATTAAAAATTTATTTAAATCTAAATTTTAATGCATAACCCAATTGCGCAAGATGCGTTATAGACGACTCTTCAATTTAATAAAGACGCTCTTACTTTTCGCCCGAGGGCGTAATTTTCCTTAATTTTTGGTAATCAGTTTGTGGAACAGGTTTGCATGTGTCACTTACGAGGGAGAATTTTAAGTAGCGGCCGTGGGTCTCGACAAAATTAGTTATTTTGCTTAAGTGCGGTTATTATGCTGACAATATCGGCGATGGTGCAAAAACAAATTACGACGGGTCGCATGAAGCTGCACTTAAAGATTGGGATTAAAACTGGTGCTTGGCCGTAAAATCCGTGATGCATGCATTTTGCAACGTCTGCATAAAAAATATTCAAATCGACTGATCAATTCATTAATTTCGACCTACCAAACGTACAAAACATGTATAATCCGAAGCGAGAACCGCCAGAAGCATTTTTTCATTACCTAATCACAAGTTACACGAAAATAATGAGAATAAAAATTGCAAAGCTTACACCTATCTACAAAACAATTTTACATTTTGTAGGTAATATATTTTAATCATTCTGTCATCTACAGTATGTTCACCGAAAGTTGTAACAGTGAATAGCTCCAATGGTTAATTTAGAATTACAAAGTATAATGTGTAAAATAGGTACATTTGCTTAACGATAACATAAAATAACATAACATAAGTAATAACTAGAATAAATAAAATAACTCATTAAGTAAAATCCCAAACTAAAGAGTTACCTACTTTCCATGGAATAACTGTAATACCATCTGGACGTTTGCCATCATCCCTCAGAATACCATTAGGTTCAAGGATACAAGGGATGTTGGCAGAAGAGAAAGCACGTTTAATAATGTCATTAATACAGCTGTGACGAGAGGATCTACCAACACTTTTAATGCACGATAAACCATGATGACAGAAGAACCACACGAGCAGATATGAGGATGACAGAAATTGATGCCCAATCTAAGTCAAATTGCAATTTGTAAAAAGTTTTTTTCTAAAAGATTACCTAATTTACAAGAAGGAACAGCTTCAAGCCAAGCTCCAGATTCAAGTTCAGATCCAGCTAATAAGATAGCTTTTTGTGTGATATTTGAGGAAGATAATAAATTTTGAAATATTTTCTCACAGATAGGTAAGTTCCAATTTCTTTGAATAGAAAGCTCTTTTGGAAGTAAAGACGAATTAGAAATTTCCTTCCAATAATCAACAGCCTCGTTAAGGGATGTAATTTCAAAATTAGAAAAACTAGAAGGTAGAATGGACATAATAAGTTCAGAATTAGAAAATATAGAAGACAAAAAGGCAGGCGAAGAAATTTCAATTATAGACCTTATACCTAATCCACCAAAACGGATTGGTAATTTGGCTTCGAGTCCAAGATCTTACAGTAAATTTAATATTCAAAATTTTTTCCAAAGAAGAAATAACAATATATATTATCCAATTCAAGACACTCATTTTTAGATTTCCAAAAAGGACAACATCTGAGATTATAAGTGAAATTAGGTATCCAAAAACAATGACGGAGTAAAAATAAACTAATATGAGGATTAATTTTACATATAAAACCATTGCAATCATTTTGTAACTAGAAAGGTTAAAGAATGATTCATTGTTACCACTTTCGGTGAACACACTGTATAATTTTCCAAAAAGAACTAGGTAGTGAATATAAAAGTTAAATTGAACCAATTTGAACAGATTGTAAGTGCGAAGTTACATTCAACAAACTTTTCACTCATTTGAACAAGTTCAGTCAATAGACGATTTACAATTTCTGAAAACTCATGATTACTTGATTTATTTTCCCCTTTCCCTGTGATGGATTTATTATTCGTTTTATCTTAGAGGTTTTCTGGGAACTCGCGCGATTTTATTTCCGGTTTTTAGAATCCCGGTATCGCAACGGGTTATCGAAATGTTAAATTAACTTAATGAGCGCATAAATAATATAAGGTGACCTGCAGGTAAGGGTCTTGTGACCCGCGTCATAACGTTAATGAATAGGTATCACCGGCAAGATTTCATGGAAGTGATTAAAATACGCAACGTCATCAACACAGCAGCTCGACTTTTCGTTTATCTTGACACGTTTTCCGACAAAATTTATTGCTGTTAATAAAAGCAAAACAAAAATGGCCACGGAAAACACCTAACTTTTCCAGAATGACAACGTTCGACGTTTGCATAATTTCTTTTATTCATATACAGGTTGATTTGTATTAAATGGTCGGCATTGATAATTTTGCTGGACTGTATTAAAAAAGTTTGTATACGTTTCACTGTACCATCTAAGCTTAAGATGCCATCTCAGACACAATTCCCCTATTTTGGTGACAGTCAAATAAATTGAGTTAATATTTCAGAATTTTCAGATTTTAATTTTGATCAAAATATATTTTTGCTGTCTGTTGGTAATTACTGGAAGATGTTTAGCGAATATTTTCTAGATACTTGTTTTCTTTTTTTGAAAATATGACAAAATATTCAATGATTTTTTGAATATAAATCTAACGTTTGAACCAAAATTTATATTTCTAAAATCAAATGTTTATTTATTAAACTGTTTTTAATGAACGGTCAAAATTTCCAAATTCTGGTTTGTGCGTTTTTGTGATTTTTCAGTTTGGACAAAACTCAATAGTGATAGGGCGACAGTTAAAAATCATTTTAAATTGATGATTCGTTACAATAAAATCAATTACTTAATCAAATTTAATATCGAGGAATCTGCATACATTAAGTTCTATTTCAGGCAAAATTGTTTTTGGACTGAAAAAGTGTATAACCTTCAGTTTTGAGTGAACTTTTTTTGCGCGCACAGTTATAATAAAGGCATAAATTACACCAAAGCTATTCGTCACGCCAAATGATTTATTTCCTTTTAATAATATTGTTAGAAAAATATCATGAATAATTCTCATCGAAATCGACTTGATTAAATATTACAGGAAGAAAACGTGAACTTTTCGACGTTTAAACGATACCGTACATTCAAAATTTAATTGTGCAATGGTGATTCTTTCATAATTTCTCGACTTTCAATAAGTTCTTCTTTTACTTTGTAATTTTTTATTTCAGTCAACTACAAAAATCAAGTGGACAATGAAACAGCTGATAATTATAATTATCAAGGCAACAAGAACAGTTGAGTAAATGTGACCGCGAAATCGTCATTACAATACGAGAAATGCGTAGTGAAGTAATTCAGTCATCTAGGAGTTTGTAAAGTGGGAGACGGGGGACAAATAAGCGACAAGTAACCTAGAAAAACTTTGCGCAGTAGCTTCAAATTTCTTGATTTCATAATTATCGATTTCAAAATTGTCCATTTGTAATAATAAGCTTTAACTGTGTCTAAATATGTAATTGCATATTATTATTATAGTTAAGACTTTGTCATTTAAAATGAAATGTCTCAAAATATCTCGAAAAGTTGAGATTGGATTGTTTGTTTTCGCCATGGTGACACTTAATATAAATCAACCTGTATTGATACATTAATTGAAAAAATAATAATAAGTTTTGAAAATGTTTCGTCGCAAATGTTGAAATTGTTTTTATTTTATCGGTTGTGCAACTCTATTTTTAAACTATAGTCAGTTCAAGTTTTTAAAACCAGTCACAACACAGACGGATAAACCATAACGTGATTATTTGCTATTAAAATTCACTCATCGAAATCCATTATGGGCATGTGTAAGTAGCAGCTTTCAACATTTTCAAACAGTAAAGAGTCATCTGTGAAACAGATACTTTATCTAACTGTATGCATACAGCGTGCGGCAATAAGTGATCGTCCTTTTGAAAAACAGACAAAACTTATTCTTAAATTTATAATAACAAGTAATTGTTTGGGTCGTTGATTAAACTCAATTTGTGTGAACAGAAGAAATTAACAAAGTAAACTAAGAAATTTGAAAATTCGCTTGATTTTTGAAATTACAATAAAATAGATTTAACAAAAGTTGTAGATTCTATCAGACTCTAAACATTTTATTCTAGCAATTAGTTTCGCATCTTAGACCGTTTATAAGTTGTGACCTTTTGATTGATTTTTTCGATTTTATTTATTGACGAACTTAAAACTGGAATTTGTTAACATACTCTACTGTCAAACTATCCTCAACTGGAAGTCGTGGAAGGAGATGAATTGACGATGGAATTCGACTGCATTATTTCATCAATATGACCTTCCTGTTTACAAATTCAACTGCAAACAGAGCTTTACTTGGAACCAATTCTTGCCGTTTTATCTCAAGTCGTTAAGTTTGCCTCAAAATTGAATGGCCAGCTGTTTTATTACCGTTATTGAACAAAATAGTTTTCTTGCCAAAACTGAATTTATTGCAATTTGATTCCTTGCACACCTTGTGCATTACCTTGCACTCACACAAAACCCGAAAGGTGTCAAGAATGAATTTTCAATTGTGACAAAAAAAAAACAACCAAAACACTATTCTAGCAGCTGTTTGAAAGAAGTGATAAACATTAATAACTTTTCTTGTGAATCCATCAGTTTATAAATTACGACCAATTAAAAACTTTGGAGGTTCTAAACTAACCGCTTTTACTCATTAGCGAGTCAATGTTTACTGCATAGGAAATAACGTACGTCGAAAAAAAATTGTGGTCAATTAGTTGAGTGTCTGCATAAATCGACGTTTTCTAAACAAAGTTTCAAAAAATAAACAATACTTCAGTGATGGTACAGAATGGGTTAAACTGCATTTTGCATTCATTAATTTATTTGTTTGAATTCCTGACATTTGCAAGTGGGGTTATGTTTACAACCGTAACACAAGATCTACGCCCTACGTTTCAAACGTTTCCACAGATTTTTTTTGAACGCACGTTAGCAGTTCGGTTAAAGATCAAACAACGTTTCCATTTCGATCCGGGTGGGCCCGACACAGAAATCCGCAAGTCCGTTAAGTTAAAGAGCCGATTTGATAACATTATTTTACGAGGCTTTTAAAACGCAATTATTACATAATTATGCCATCGGTTATAAGAATTTCTAGTCTTTACTCGCCGCTACTTATTGAGTTCAATTACATTTCCAACTGAGCAAACTCATTAATTTTGAAAACATTACCAATCCTAATGACTGTTTGTAAAAGTTCCATCAATTTTTTTCGAAACAATATTAGATTTAAATAAATTACCCATTCCGTTGCTTAATAATTGCAGAACAATAAATTAAAAATTAATTAGTATTCTTGAAAAAAATATTTTGAAATTGTGAAAATTGTGAATATTAATACTTGTCTCACACTATCCAATTTGTAAATTTTGGCGAACTAATAATTTTGGAGTTAACGTCGATTTGGAACAACATACCAAGTGGCCAAAAAAATAACTAAATCAGAATAGCATTGATACTTCAGCGTGCACACTCGCAATTCAATTTCTACTAGAATACTATATCCGTTATTTTGCAATAAAAATTGATTTCAATAAGCATTTATGCTAATTTCAAAAATTAATATTCAATTTGTTCAATAAAAATGTTAAATGGAAAAGCATATTAATTGTATGCAAAAGACACGTAATAAAATCTCATTTAATTGTGACAACGTAAAAAATTATCAAAAATTTTAATTGTACAATATACCGGGCGTTCACAAAGTAAATTAATAGTTCCTTTAACATTCAGAATGGCACGAAATGTGAGAGACACTAAATTATTTCGTCGGCACAGTTGAACACCCACAACTCAATTTTTAGTACCGAACTGCATCCGTTATTTTCTAATAAAAAACGGTTTTATTAAACATCCGTGGCATTTTAAAAATTGAAATTTATTTCGCCCAATAAAATTTTACATTTAAATAAATGTTAATCGTGATTTAAAAAAGATATAACAAAAGATTATTTAATAATAAATAAAAATAACGTTTGACATTCTCAAAAATACGACTATCAAAATGAAACTTGTGATTTTGCCTGAATACAGTCAAAAACAATCGCTCATTAACATTTTTGCCGTTTTAAAAATTAGTGTTTATTGGTTTAATAAAACTGTCAAATTTGAATAAAGGTTAATCGCGATGCAAAAAATCGCAATAAAATTTTAATTTATTAATTGCACGAAAACAAAATTTTAATTTTAGTTATATATCCACAAGGGCGCCCACAACCCCATCATTTTCAATAATAAAAAAACTTGGCTATTAATAATATTATTCCAGCGTTTGAATTATGGTCGATTACAAATTTTGGAGGTTTCCAACGGCGTCAGAAATATACCAAGTGCTCAAACAGTAAAAATTTTAATTAACATTTTCATTCGACTGCTGCAGAACGGCACTACCGTTGTTTACTGATAAACATTGTTTTTATAAACATTCTTGCAACTTTAATGACAATATTTATTGTCTTCATTAAATATGTTAAATTTAAATAAAGGTTAATCGTGATTTAGAAGCTAAACTACAATCTACAATTTTAAGTGGGGTCACAAATTTTTAAACCTTTAATAGAAAATCTCCAAAAGTTGTAGACCATAGTTGATGAATAGTAATTTTGCAGAATTTAACGTTTTGCAGAACACTTATTGGTAGATTGTACGCACAGAGGAACAACTGAAACCAAATGCAAATGTTTATATTGAGGCAATTTTGCTAAGATAAGACCGTCGCGATAGGCCCATTTACAATTTTTGCTTTTATCTAAATCTCAGGTTTTTACAAGTAATGATTTTATGAGAATTTTACTTAAGACAATATTCAAATGACAATTCAAATAAGTGGCATCTACTGTGTTAACAAATTTCAGATTATAGGGAGTTAAAATTCGCTATACCGAGTGTTTAAAAATAAAATAAATTCAAATAACGTTTTCATTTCATTCGACAATGAATTATGGCAAAACATCAATTTTTTAAGTCGTCAGGTCGTTGAAAATTTAATATGATAATACAGAGTGGCTCTAAAATAAATAAAATAATAAAATTTAACATTTTTAAAAAAGTATATTTTCTTAAAAGTAAAAAAAAAACAATAAAACTAAAAAATCTGCTTGCCACTTTTACTGAAGATTCACAAAATTTAAATTTGCAGTTAAATTAAATTTTTGGAGGTTTGAAAACCTTGTATAGGATGACCCAAAAATATAATTCTTGTGTTAATTAATATTTGGTGGTTCTTTACTCGCTAAAATCATTCAAACTTTACTGTAATATACAGGGGGGCGCAAAAATAAATTAATATTGTTATTGAATTTATCCAGGAAGGCATCAAGTTATTAGTGTACAATCCGACAGATAAAATGCTGCAATGCTTCTAATGAAACATAAAATTAAAAAAAGGCAATAATGCTATAATTATGGCATCGATTGATGTCCGCAGTCTTAACAAATCGTTGCCACAATCGAGTTCAGCTGCATTTCAAGCCTGGCTCATTAAGTTCAAAACCATTTTTAGCGCAAAATTGTAATCCACGGTTCTGCAGCGAAAGAAATTGATTGCTTACACATCCTCGTTAAACCACAGACATTTAACATCATTAGCGATTGCCAGGACTAGGTAAACGCGAACACGATGCAATCATCTCCCATCGATTGAGTGAGCGGTGCAAATTATGTAAATTTTGTTGAAATCAAACCGGGCAAGGTTATACCTTGATTTTTTAAACTTTCGACACATTCGAATCGGCGTTTGTTTTATTGCGGAATTAATTAAAACCGCCTAATTGAACGGCTTTTTTTCGCCAGATCCGGCTCGGCTCTTTAAAAATTAATTAGCGGGTGGGCTTCGCAATCGCGCCCCTTGGATCACCCGCCAATAAATCGGGTGTGTTGGTCGGTGGTGGCGGGGAGGCGCGCTGCCGCGAATATAGTTCAATACCGTGGGAAAGATTTGTTAGAGGCTTCTAGTATTACGCTATGTGCTCACCGGCCGTATAATAAGAGTCAGTCGTGAATAATAGTCCAAACAAAGATTGTTCTTAACCTTAAATGCCCGGTACTAATCTATAAATAATGGCCATGCGATTATTACCTTTCTCTCTTTCTTTCACACACTCACGCACGCTCTCTGGCGGGCGGGCGGGGGGACTGATGAGCGCTTTTTCACGATCTGAAAAACGCGTAACGGTAAGCGCAATAAATAAACGACCCAACAAATCAATATGGCTAGAAAAAAGTGATTGTTTCGGACAATGGGATCCATTTGTCTTAGGCCACTACTGTTGGGACGTTAACGAGCCGCATTGTTCCGTTGCCCAATATTCGGGCAATAATTTGGTAACTAGATTTTTTGCGGCTTGTTCCTCGCGTGGTAAGGTTGAGGTTACGACCAGTTAAATGGACTAGAACGAGATTCCGATTAGCATGTGCACGTAATGCTTTACGACTTTGGTGCAATAACCGTCGACATTAATATCTGTCGATTTTGCGTTGTGAAAACATTACCGGCAATATTTTAAATTGTTTTAACGAACGGTCTCTCGTTGCATATCAGAAGGTAACGCATGATCGGCTCGATCGACGCCACCTCGGGGCGCTCGTTTGCAATGCTTCCGATTAACGGACTAGGACGGAAAATAAAAGATACCCGATGATGAAAACATTGTGGAATTTTGTCGACAACCATTTTTCATGGTTGTTAATTAGTTGGACAGAGTTGGCCAATGGCCATAATTCATTCGACTGTGCGTGTTCACTGTCCAAGTCATGTTTTCGGTTCGATTCCCACTATGATGTTGCAAAATCGCGCTCAAAATTGTGATTTATTGAGCTTGCACTGTCCCCTGGGAAGTTCAAAACTGCAAGCTATTCATATATTAATTTTAGATTTCAGCAGTTGAAACCTCTCGACTTGGTTGCTTAATTACAGTTTCTAGCAGTATGAGTGGTGGTCTCGTCTTGTTGAAACGGCTTAGAAATGTCGTGATAAAATTAATTCATATGTTCTGGTAAAAAGCCGAAGTTACAGTTAACGTTTCAGCAACCTCAATCTAAGAGTTCACAAATTTTATACCGGGAGTTCAAAACACATTGCAGAGAAGGCTTGGCCATGGTAATGTAAAATATTGCCAGCTTTAGAATTTACAAACAATAGCAACAGCGATGGCAGATTTTTTAAGTATATCAAATAGGGAGGCATATTCAACAGTGACACAGCTGAAACTGCGACATGGTCACAATATCGTTGGAATGGTAATGAATAAGCAAAATTGGAGTGCATTGATGTTAACGGTTTATCTCTGGCGCTCAGATATTTCTATTATTATTAGACTTCATTAGGAAGTAGGACGTTTGTAAGCTGTTAGTGTGCTTTCTAGAAACAATGACACAAAAAAGTTGTTTAACAGTAACCAAATAACAATAAATTAATGTTTCACACAGATATTTGCTTCTTTTATGTTTGTCAAATGTTTTTTGTTGTTATAATCAGTATTTTTTGTGATTTTAAAAATGAATTTCTATTATTATCGTAAGAGTGACACAGTAACAACGTGCTGTTGAACAGTGACAATCGGTAGTACATTAAATTAATTATAATACAACATATATACACAAAATGAAAAAATGATAAGTACAAAAATTTAACAGCTTGATAATACCTACAACTTTTGTGACAATCATTTTTTTCCGACTTAAAAAATAATGCTAACTTTCATAGTTTTAAATTTTTAAATTTTTTTACGCTTGTGGAGCTAACGCCATCTTTCCAGTAAAATCGAACGATATTGATTTCTTTAACAACTTACCAAATTTCAAAATTTAAGAACCGCAATTCCAAAAAACAGAAAATTCCAAATCAAAAAAAATGAAAGTATTGCGCAGGTGAAATTTATGGGCCTCATAAACGTCTGCAATTTTTACGACAAATTTTATTTGCAAACCAAAATAATCATTGAGATAAATTACCGTTCGCAATTAATTAATTCGCGTCTCTCCAGCGAAAATATGTCGATATTAATTAGTTGATCAAGATAGCAGCATCCAATAACGTTTTTTTTTTTACAAGGCAGTTGTGCATCCTCTAACCTTTACCAGACGAAGGTAGGGCAAGGAGGATCTGCGGCAAGTTTCAATGAAAGCGGTACTGTTTTTATTTCCTGGAGGATTTAATTGAGATGAATTCCACGCATAACCGGATCTTTAAACTGTCCAACTTTCATAATTAGCGCTCGGCGCCTCCTCGGCACGATTTCTTGGAATTAAGACAAATAGTGAAAAAGTTGACAATAAAAGTTCCAGATATGATTATTACCCTACTATTTCTTGCTGATATTCAACCATCAATAATTAAGGATTTTTAATGCTGAGGATTTTTACTGAAAGTTAAGTAATTTAGAGTACGCTTTAATACAGGCAACCGATAGGGCATTCTTAATATTTGTATGTCAGAAATTAGTTACGAAGTTAGGTCGGTGCCTACCAATGAAAATTGAGTTTACACCTTCGAAGACCTTTTTCACAAAATGTTTGATTTGTGGGAAAATACATCAGTTTATAACATTAACTAAAAAAAATCATGAACTAGCAATTAATGCATTCTAATTTATTTGATCGAATCAAGAAAAATCATAAGAACAAAAGTTTTTATACAGGATCTACAAAATTGATCTCAAATATCAAATTATCTTCAAATTTTGTAAATTTCATGGAGTGATGTACAGGTGCGCTGAGTTTTGCCTCCATCCTACTTTTTGGCCTTAAATATTATAGGAAAAAAACCAAACATACAGCAATGCGCATATTACTTTTTTAAGATTGTTCATAGAAAGCCCTAAAATTAAAACAAACCTCATTTACAATAAATTTGCAAATTTTATTCTTCACGCTATGATGTTCACTTCAACTACTAGAAATGAAGACTCAAATCAGAATTGAAAAATATTAATTAGATTTCAAGTACTAAATCGCAGTTTTACATAACGACTATCAAATATCGTTTTATTTACAGTTTCTTGGTTCGACAATTATAAATTATGCGAACAATAGACTGCGGACAGTAAAAACCGAGGCTTTTATGACTGACTTTCTCGCAAACGGAGCGTTTAGGGCTGCAGTAGGTAAAGGTTTCCAGAGCCGCAACGTTATTTTTACAATTTGAATATCAGGGAGCCCACTGGTTAACTTCAAACAATTATGTTAATTATAATTAACCGTTTTACTATCCGATAAATCAGTATTATAAATTTTAACACTGTAAACAATTTGAATAGTTATGGTACGATGGTTAATAAGATGTGAGGAAAGCACTATATCCGGTCCTATGAAACTTGCCTGCATTTGCGATGGGTTCGTTCTATGGAACATCATAAATAACTGACAGGAAAAGCTCATTGTCGAGAAATTGTCATAAATTCATCAAATATGAATAACACTGAAGTGTTAGAAGATTACAGGGGATTTTCTTAAGAAATTAAAATTTTATAATGCATAATGAACATTGTAGCCAAAAATAAATATATAAAAGTATTAACTGCTCCTATAAGGCAAAAAAAAAACTAAAATGACCCTAAAAAAAAATAAAAAAACATTTCAAATAAGAAGCATTAATAGTCAATTAAGTATGTAAAATTTGGGTACCATCACATAATTAGTAGTTTCGATTTTTGGAGTTGAGCCAAAACTGGGTACACCAGGTACAACCACCTTCTTATGTTAGTTTTTTTTATTATCATAAACCAGATCTCAAAAAAACAAAGGAACAGCAACCAGGATTTCAGCGACTTTTTGTAAATTTGAAATTTCAAAGCCTAAATACGTCCCTTATACTGAAAACGTGCCGTTACTACCGAGCTTCTCCGGGATATCTTGTTTCTTGAAAAAGGTTTGTAATTTTACAACACTTTACAACCTTATTATTGACATCACAGGATTTGTAATCAAAATATCGGCCAATTGCAATAAAAAGCTGATAGCATTTTTTAAATTAGTGAAAACAATGACTGATTTATCAAAACAAAAATTATTTTCAAGAGATTCAAAAAATAAATATTACTCCAATAGCATTGCATCTTTCCTACAAAATTCAGTTACAGTAAACTTTTAAGGCTTTATGGCCTATCTATTAGTGCTGTATCTCTTACTGACTGAATAGCCCTGCGTTGTGAAAAATTGTGTACTCGGTCCAACGTCCAGTACATTTTTTTTTAAAAACGACGACAATAGCGACCTTCGTTTAAGTCTCAGCAATAAGCCTATGCAAATTTTAAAACAACATTTTAAAATTTGGAGGCGTAAAACGAAAAATGGCGATATTTTAATTAATAACTAGCTAAAAAAAGGAATGCAATAGGGTGACCTTGCCAGTGAATGAACACTTTGCATTTCGGTTGTCACATTTGCGTTCACAGAATTATTTTCTCCGTCCCCAATATCACTTTTGTTGCTAATAACTTGTTGTATCGATAGATATTTTGTTAGAGCACAAGATTATTGCATCATTTGGAAGACTCGCTACAAATCAATTTATTAAAAGACATTTAAATACAAGACGTACTAAATACCCAGTGAATGAACACCAAAACCAAGTGAATGAACAGCGACGTCCAGTAAATGAACACCCAATGTGGATGACAATAAATTAACTTCAAACGTATTTGTAGTAAATTAAAATTTGTTTCTTTGTTATAAAATAATATATAAATATTGGGAATATTATACAGACCGTCTCCAAAAAGAAACACGAGTCCATAACTCCCTTATTTAGCTAATAAATTAACATACCCAATGTGGATGACAATCAATTAACTTTAAACGTATTTATAGTAAAAAATATTTTTCCTTATTATAAAATAACTAGTAGAAAACCTCAACCCTAAAACGGTCTGGCAGTATTTATTGTGTATTTATGCATTTTATTTATCTATTTTATTTATTATTTATCTACCATTTTATTTATATACATTTGCATTGCAATATAATGTATTTTGCTTTACTTACCTTTAAGCTCCGTAAGTTGACGATATAATAGTTATTTATATTATTAGGAGTATAAGCAAAGCTTTATGTGCTGTGGCTGATAGGTTGATTGCCGATCGTAGTGAGGCAGCCAAATCAGCCGAAGCACATAAAGCGGTTATACTCCGAATAATATATGTTATTTTTTCTCCAAACGTGTAAAATTATAATACAAAAATAAGTATCTAATTAACAAGGTTATTTCGGGAAACATTACACTTATACGAAAATCGCATTGCCTGATAGACACTTTCTAGATATTACCGTAGCAACCCACCAAACAACAAATTATTGTTTGAGAAAAGTCAGTCAATTTTTGGCAATGTCTAATTCAGACGAAATTCAATTAACTCCGCCTGAAATAGCCGAAATAGCAAGAGCCGAGATTGAAAATCTTCTTCCTACAAAGCCAAGCGGTGTATATGAAGCAGCGTTCAAGAAATTCATGACATGGTGTTTGAAAAAAAATGTATTTGTTTATTCAGAAAGTGTCCTTCTGGCGTATTTTTCGGAGATGGCCAAAGGGATGAAAAGTTCAAGCTTATGGTCGCATTATTCGATGATCAGGACATTGTTAAACCTCCGACATGATGTTGATAATTCAAAATATTATATAAAATATTATATGCTTAAGCATATAAAGTACTTTATCTGCTTAAGCATATAAATGAAACTTCTACTAGCAACATTCTGTCATTTAAATGCCACTTTTATGACGTTTGGAGAAAAAAGATATAATTAGTCAATTTTTGACACTCAGCTGCGTCGCCTACTCTGATCCGTTCAAAAAAATTTGCGAAATAGACCACCATCGGGAATTATATTTAGAGATATACATATATTGAGTATATTATATAAAACAAAAGGTAATAAAAGCTACCTAGCAACAACTGGCGCAAATATATGAGGAGCTTAAATTCAAAAAGAATAATATCCATTTTTAACTTATTGGAGAAAGCAAAGATTTTTCAATAGCAGCAATACTGAAAATCATAAAAAACAATACATGCAAGGAACTACTCCATTGAATTTCAGGAGATAATAGTGATTTTAACAGAAATTGGAAATTACCAATGGCGGACTTCTTGCAAAATAGAATTGGATAAAACTCTTTTTGAACTAAAAACCAGGATAAAACTTCATTTGAATAGAAATTGAACCAAGAAAAAGTGTTGGTATAGGTAAATTGTGGAGCGACTATAGATTACAAAATTAAACTTTGTTGAAAATCATTGAAAAATGTAGGAAATAAGCCAAAATAGTTGTTGATTACAAAAAAATATTAAGTCTTCTATATTCACACACCTCCATCCCGTTGTCTTTTCCTACTTCCCTGACTACTCACACTCAAAACTTCAAATTCTATTTTTAACCGTAGAATACTAACGTTACTGGAATTAATAGTTTACTGTCAAGCAAAATTTGACCATGGCCGATATTGCTGATATTACGATTTATGGATAAGACCTATGAGTTCCTGCTCATTTTGCTTTTATTTATTATTTTTTTATTTTATTATTTATTTATTTATTTCAAACATCGCATTTAATATTGTTAGTTAAGTTCGTCGATGCTGATACCTAAATTTGAACGTGCAGATCTTTAATTTTGTTGAAATAAATATGGCTTCAAAGCTTTTCGAAAAAATTCAGACCATTTACTGAAGATAGATGACTCTATTGAAACAAGTAAAAAATTGTTTGATGGGCACTGGTTTACAGCTAGTCAATAGCTTCTTATCTGTAATTCAATAGGATTTAAAACATAAAAACTAAAGTCGCTTAGTGTATGTAAGCAAATCGTCAAATTGACGATCGTTAGTACTCTATGGTTAATATGGACAATCAGCGATTTTAGTTGACATATTTTGAATGTTATTGAGATAAGAAGCTGTTAACTCGCTGGAAATCAGTAAGCATCAAATAATTTTGTACTTCCTTCAATAGTCACCTATTTTTAAGAAATGGTCTGAATTTTTATCGAAAAGGTTTGAAGCCAAACTCAAACATCTGTACGTTCAAATTTATCTATTAACATCGACAAATGTAATTCTAATAGGAATGTTTACTACTACTATTTCGGATTTATAATATAAATAAATAAATTCAAAATCAGCAGAAACTCCCAGCTCTTATCTTCAAACCATAGTTCGACAATCGAATAATGTATATTGAACAAAAGTAGTTCATTCACTGGTTAAGAACTGGTAAGGTAAGAACCAGTAAATGAACATCTGTTCATTCACTGGAATTATCAATTTTGGCATCCAGTATATGAACACTTCGAAATAACAGAAATTCAAAATGTTATCTTAACGTATTTTACTATTTTCTACTCCAGGAACACTTTACTACCATAAAAATATAAAAAAAGCAAAATTAAGTTAATAAAAGTACTCCAAAATTATGTTCAAAGATACCATGAAATAGGACCTGCCTCTACATTTGACTACAACTCGCAACCAACTGTTGATTTAAGCAATGTCTTTTTTTGGAATAGACTGATAAGAAAAAAACGATAATTGGATCATATCTGTAGAGACCTAATGGAACTATTTCGTGCTCAAGATAGTTCGAAAATGCTCAATTGTTCTTAATAATTCAGTTTATTTGAGCAGTGTTCATTCACTGGGTGGTGTTCATTCACTGGACGGTTCACCCTAGCGACTTTTTCTTCATGTTTAAAAACGGTGCTTAAAAGAGTAATACCGTTCCCCGTTTAAATCACATTGACTGGGAGGTTCGCTGGAACAGCCTTAAGAGCTTTGAAAAGCAAATTTAATTCGTTTAAAAACGAATAAAAAGCAGGAATTCGCGCAGGCAGTTGATATGTGTAATTAATGTCAACATGGGATGTTTTAAATCAACACTTTCTGAATATATTAAAATTGCTGCAAAAAGCTCATCCGCTTGGGCGCCGACTACCAGTTACTTGCCAGTGTAGAATTCAATCAATCATTCGAACAGAGTCGACGGCGTTGGTAACGGGACGGTGGCCGTTCCAAAACGAAAATAATTGCGGTGACTTGTTGGCAACGTCTGGTGCGTGGCTACCTTGATTTTAGTTTACAACTTGAGCTAGATATTGGCATTGAGAGGTACAGTAATTGTATAAATACTGATACAATTAGATTGTAATATCTACATACTGTGCTTAAAGATAAATTAAGTATCGGTTACCACTTCTTTATTGACGGCTATCACGCAATGGGATTTTTTCGTATCGCGTCCGCTAATTGCAGCGCGCATATCGCCGGGACTTTCTGAATTTTTTGTCTTTGTTGGAGGAGTGCGCGAGCGCAATTTGCTACGGGAAAGCTCTGGCACTATCTTAGGTTATGGTACTAGTTTTTCTGGAGTATCAGTCGGGTCACGACTTGAACTATCACACGCCCCGAGTGCATCTTCACTCCACCCGTACGTTGCCTGTGACTTAATACATCATCCACTCACTGGTACAGTTAGGAATATTTATAGATGCGCACGTATGCGGAGCTCCGCAGAAAAATCCACAGATAGGAAGTGATTTTCGATTACGAACCCGACTCCATTTTCACTGAGGCCACTTTGAAAAACTTCGAATTAATAATAATGTTTTGATTAGAATAAAAATTATCAAACGTTCCTCGAGATATATTTCTCTTGAAGTTGCCTTTCACTGTTGGGAATCGTAAAAAAGCTATTACAAAACGAGCTTCGTCGAAACTATCGTTTACAGTTTTTATGCGAACAAGTTAGAAATTGTACTGTTTGAAAAAAGACAAGGTACGCGAAATTTCAAAATAGGGTTCTTTACAATTGACAAATTAAATAATATTTATAGATTGAAGGAAGATAAGTAAACGAACCTCCAAAATTGATTGCGGCAACGATTGGGAATTATTGCTTTGTTTAGTCTGTCGATTTGTATACTTGCTGCCTTTCTAGACAAAGTAAATAATATTATTTTATTTTTATTGTATTGAACTATGAATGAGCCACCAAATATGAATTAAGTGGTGTCTTTCTAGACAATTCTTAAAAAGAAAACGTTGTTCGGTCACCCTATATATAGTATTAAGTAACAGAAATCGCCTTGGAACGTCCAAAAATTTTATTTGGCTATAAATTTAAAATTTGTGAATATATGTAGTAAAAGTGGCAAGCAGGTTTGTTAGTTTTATTTTTGTATAATATACAGTGCGGACCAGCCAAATGGAATAAATTCAGTATCTCAATTATTGTGCATATTTAGAAAAAAATCCGAAACATGTCATTTTTGGTCTATCACATAATATCCTGTAAAGTGAAAATTTCATCCCTAACTTCAACCTCCTTCGAGTGACAGTTGCAACCCCCAAATTTTTAAATAGGAAGTGGGGGCTTGTGATACCTCACTTGATAGGTCTCTTCATGCTCTATTAAAAAATGTTATGGTTTAACAATTTACTGCAAAAATTAACAGTAAAAAAATTTAATCTGTTTAACGAAATTCGCTACAACAAACTAAAAAATCAAAAACTAATAGCGTTTCGTTCTTGACGATGTAATACAATAATAAATATGTATGTCAATCGGCGTTTTAAACAAAACTACCACTGTCAACTAACGAAAAATGTTGATAAGTGTTTAGGTCACTTTGTGAACACTTCAATTGTTTTTGCTTGCATTCTCAACATCAAGGACAAAACGCTATTAGTTTCTCGGTTTTCGAGTTTTTTTTTAAATATGCACAATGAGATACTGAATTTATTCCGTTTGGGTGGTCCGCACTGTATACTATATAGTTTTAGGAAAATATTCCATTTTAAAAATGTTAAGTTTTATTATAGATATTATATGGATTTGCACACTGGTTATTATTTAGCCTTAATTCATTGTCGACAACTGAAATGAAAACGTTAATTGAACTTATTTTATTTATTATATGCTATTATATATTAATTCCCTATGATCTGGTAAATTATTGCAATGTGTTAACACAGTGAATGCCACTTGTTTGACTCAAAGTGCAATAACGAAATCCATTTGAAAGTTATCTATAGTAAAATTCTGTTTTTATTCGAATCTTTATTTCTAATAACGTATAATAAAACAGACTTTATTTAACTTGGACGTTTGAGATTTAGATAGAATCTATAAGAGCAACGACCAAAGCAAAACAATGCAAATGTGCCTTTCGTCATGGTTTTATTCTAGCGAAGCTGCTTCAATATAAACAGTTTCAGCATAGTCGATGATAAGGGTGATGGGCCCAAATAAAAGGTCAGTTTCAGTTGTTGTTCGCCAATAAAACAAGTACCATTCCTTGCCGTCGAGTAGTTTACTTATTTTGGAGTCACTCCGTATATCTTATCATATGTCAGTTATTTGACACAAAGTGCAATAACTAAATACATTTCGCGACAGTCTTTTTCTAGCGGAGCTGCGTCAATATAAACACTTGCATTAAATCAATGTGATATTTCATGATGCTTTGCTAGAATCGGCGCTGTACTCGATTATCACAGTTTCAACGTAGTCAGACCTTCAGTTTCAATCGTTGTCCTGTGCTTGTAGCATTAAAATGTCCAAAACGACGAAACGTACAGATCGAACAATAGTAAAAAAAGATCGTTGTTTAACGCGGTGTAGTCGAAGTATTGCGGCAATAAAATTTGAACTGGCACTTAACAGACTTCATCATTTATTTGTATTGTAATTTTTTGCCGAGTTAATTAATATATTGCACCAACTAGGTTGAACTAAGCAGCGTTCACACAAACAATCGTTAAATTAAAGAGTTATGTGCATAAAAATGTCCAACCGGATTCGCCAATTTAATATTTAATAAAGTTTTTTTTCTAATTTTCGTCAGTGTCAGTGAACCACGCACCAGGCGGCTGCACGTCTCTCCTTATACAGAGTGACTCGAAAGCGCTATCTCTGCGAATCGAGACAAAGTGTCGATTGACATTACGAAAGATCAATCCCCGGCGTTTTAATTTAAAGCTCGCCTCCGTATCTCGAGTTCTTTATCTCGACAATAGCGTTTTCGCTCAACGATATCAATTAATCGCTGAAAGAGAAGATTCTAATCAGTTCTAATTAAATATTCTATAAACGGCAAATACCTGCTGGACGCGAAAAAAACGATCGCGTAAGCGGCAGACGAAAAAACGCTCGACGATTAAAATACAATGAAATTATGCTAAATATGTAAAAGTTTCGTTTGCGGTGACCGCGCTTAAGTGTGTCGTAACGGTTTCACGGACACCTATGACCTTAAAGGTCACGAACAAACCGCACACACAAACATTAGTATTGATTAGACACTTATGTTAATTACCACGTGTACGCAAAATAAGTAGGCTCGAACCGGGACGGAAATCGTGGCGCAAATAAACAATTTTCGTTACGAGGCGGACGCTGCGCGACCGCGCGACGATGATGTTTTTCTCCTTTTAGAAAATACACCTTCACATTTCTGCTGTTAATGATCGCATCCGTTTATAACGACTTAAATATCTTGTTTATTTGCAAACGTTTAGCGGAAAAAAATAAGGGGACGGACTTTTATTGAGTGCTCTTTCAGCTTAAATTTCTTCCTGTAACATTTTTCATTGAAACCCGTTTCGGATCAGATACGTTAACATCATCAGAGTGCGACTTTCTTGTTTTGAATTTTTCGTGTGTTTTTGTTTTTACCGATTGCTTATTTTTCCGGAAACACGATTTCATTTATACAAAATTATCATTTGTTTACCTAGGCACGAATGGGAAAGAAACATCAATGTTGAGGACATTTTTTTTTATTGAGAATTGAGCCGTTGATTTTGAAAGTGTGGAAAGTCCATTTTGCGAACAAAATAGTTAAAGGGAATTTTTATTACTTCACAAAATTTATGTTTGTTATACAGTATAGCGATGCCTGTATAATCTGGCTGCAACAACTGCATTTTTGTGACACTCATCGTAGATTATTATCATATTTAAATTGCCAGTTTGGTAGTTATTTTTATCAGAAGTTTCCAAATACATGAAACTTAAATATACAACGTGTCCCAGAAATAATGTCATTAATTTTAACCAGTGATAGAACTCGTCAAATTCAAGAACTTTTTTAAATAACTTTTTGATGTAAACGTTTTGATTAACAAGTTAAAATTGTTGACAAATGTTACCCGCCTATGGATAATAATGCTGAATGTTAAAGCGTAGAACAAAAAAACCGATGCAAGAAAACATTCCCTGCTTTTTAGTTCTGTCGACACAGAAACTCATTAATTTGAGCGTTGCTTTTATTGTAAAGTTCTGGAATGCAAATTGAAAAATGCTATGGTAATGCATAAAGTTTTACTACCAAAAATGGTATGTTCAAAATAATTGTTACAGGCATTTACAAGTCACAATAACAAAGGCTAGATGTGCGGCGGGTGGTTTAAAAAAGTGAGTAAAAAAATTATTTATTATAAAACGCACATACCTTGAATATCCAATGAAAGATAATTTTTTATGCAGTCAACACAAACTAATATTCACGATCACCGTCAGTGATTTATCAAATCAAGGCGGCTCGTCAATTTCAGGGAGGGTAAAATGCCAAAACAAAATTGCGATTTCGAAAAAATGATACATAGAAAAAATGTTTGTTTTGAGGAGTTCTACTAAGGGTTAAAATTAATGACATTATTTCCGGGGCACGTTGTATGCTTGTAGCATGTTGTGACTTTTGAGTATTGGGTTACGTGCATTGGGCGTAGATCTCGGAAAGTTACGTGAAACACTGTGTATATAACAATAATATAAAATGGACTTGCCTCACTTTCATAAGCAACGACTCAAATTATGAATTACAAAAATCGTGCATCAATAAATTACTTCAGTGCGTGTTTCCGGTACTTAAACAATGATTTCGATGCTTATCCCAGTCGATTTTAAAAACAGTAATACTTATTGCAACAAGATTATATCAAAAGAACTGCACACAGTCTTGTAGGTTCTAATTTAATACCCCTACAACTTAAAAAAACTTGTACAATAATGAAAATTTGTAAACAGTAAAGGAAAAGATAAGATTTGACATAATAAAATTGTAGCAGCGTTTTGCAACGTTCTCAACTTTGATTTTTTGAGTTTGATTCCAGAAATGGGTATTTTCGCATTAAACTTTCAATAACTTATTAGGCACGACCGGTACATGAAATTTTATTAAGTCCCAACCGCAGCTATTTTAATGCTTCTCAACCTAGGAAGGAATATTGCACTTTTCTATAGAAAGGAGCTGTGTAACCTACAAAAGCATGGTTACTTAATATTGTAAAATATCCACAAAGGAAACGATGACAAAATGACACTTACAATTGAAATTATTAGAATTTCGGTTAAAGTATTAATTTTGCCCCTTATAAATGTAATTCTAAATAAAAGTTGCAAGCAATTTAAATTTTTATTACAGTTAATAAATAAAAACTAAGCGGGCAATGAAACTGTTGAATAAATGTCACAGTTAATATCTCCATTTATCATTAATAAATTGTTCAAAAATTTGGTTTCAAACATTGCCAAATATAAATTTTGGTTCAAAAATCATTAAAAAAATATGTTACATTTTCAAAAAAAACATGTTTCTAGTAAATATTTGTTGATGATCCTCCAACACTTACCAAGAAACAGATGACATATATTTTGAACAAAATTAAAAATTAAAATTGTAACATATCAACTGTGCGATTTTACTTTATAGTACACTGATACGCTTACTTAGCTCACTATTTCTACAATACTGACCATTTTCAGTAGATAATAAATTCTTTGGTAATTCAACCGATACTAACAAAGTTGGCAATGGTGACCACTTAATATAAATCAACCTGTATAGTGGAACTAAACGCGGCTATTCAAAACACAATAGATACTTCCTTCATTCACAAAAATTTTAAGAATTCACAAGGCAACCGAACAACAATTTTTTTCTGCATCTCGTTAGGCAGAATTACAATTCTTTTTCCGAGTCGTTTTAAAAAGCTTGCCGATTCTTGCTGTACTTGAATTTTTATTGCGGCTTAATTATAGCATTTCTAATTTACACTTTCCGCATTTGCGCTAATAACACACAAATGGCCAACACAAATGTTTGTATATGAGTGAGTGTGTTGTAGGTGAGCGCACCCATTCATAACACGACAAATAACTCGATTACTTACAAAAATTTGCAAAACTCGGAGAAAAAAAAATTATCAATCACCTCCCACTCCGCAATTATTTCCAATGCAAGTGTTCTGTTAAATCAATTACCATAATTCAATCGACTTCATTAATTTTGAGTAATTCAATATTTTTTGCAATTTTAATTGGCGAATATAACGGTCGCTATTAACAAGCTGTTTTAATCGCTTTATTGTCCGCCAGAAATTAGTAAACCGGTATGGAAATAGATTGCAAACTTTGGTAATTAAGATTTTTGGAAAAAAAGACTCCCTGGAAATTTCTCAGTCGCACCTAAAATTTCGAAAGTGCAAGGATTTACAAAATTCAAATTGTCACTTTGCAGTGTCTGTATGTCTGCACACATATCCCAAGTTTGATTGGCTATATTCGAAAACGGGGAGGGATAAAGAGGAATAAAGAGGAATAATTAAAGAAAAAAATTGTAACGATTTTCAATATCTACAACTTGTCTTCGCCTCATTTTTCGGTAGTTTAACAAACAACACCCGTTATACTCCAATCTGAATTGCCATGGATTTTTTCAGGAACACAATTTAGTAATCTGAATTTACGTTTTCTGAGATAAATTGACTATTCGGAATGAGAATTGACTTTTTCTGAAATACAGTTGATTAATGGACTAATCTGAATTGGAATTGACGTTTCCTGAAATAAAATTTACTAACTTGAATTACAATTGACTTTTCTGAAACATATTTGACTATTCTGAATTACAAATGACTAATTTGAATTCCAATTGCCGGTTCTTGAAATATAACCAACTATTATGAATCACAATTGATCAATCTGAATTAAAATTGATGAATTCTCAAATAGAATTTACTACTATGCATTACAATTGGGGTTCACTGAAATGTAATTAACTATTCTGAATTGCAACTGACTAAGTTGGCGATTTCTAAAATATAATTGACTATTCTGAATTACGATTCACTAATCTGAATTATAATTGACTAATCTGAAATACCACTGATGGTTTCTGAAATATAATTGATTGATTGAAGCTCAGTCTCAAATGTAATTGACTATTCTGAATTACAATTGACTAAACTGATTACAATTGGAGGTTTCTGAAATGAAATTGACTATGCTAAATTACAATTGACTACTCTTGACGATTTCTGAAATGCAATAGACTATTCTGAACTACAATTGACTACCCTAAATTACATTTGACGGTTTCTGAAATACAATAGACTATTCTGAACTGCAATTATTAACTAATATGAATTACAACTGACGGTTTCTGAAATATAATTGACTACTATAAATTTCAATTGATGTTCTCTCAAATGTAAAAGATTATTCTGAACTACAATTGACTAATATAAATTACAATTGACGGTTTCTGAAGTAGAATTGACTTACAGAAGCTTACTCTCAAATGTAATTGACTACTGTGAATTACAGTTGACTACACTGAATTACATTTGACGGTTTCTGAAATACAATAAACTATTCTGAACTACAATTATTGACTAATATAAATTACAACTGACGGTTTCTGAAATATAATTGATTACTATTAATTTCAAGTGTTCTCTTAAATGTAAAAGATTATTCTGAATTACAATTGACTAAACTGAATTACAATTGGCGGTTTCTGAAATATAAATGACAATTCTGAACTACAATTGAAGAACCTTAATTACAATTGATAGTTTCTGAAATATAATTGACTACTCTGAATTACAATTGAAGCTCACTCTCAAATGTAGTCGACTATTCCGAATTACAATTGACTAATGTCAACTACAATCGACGGTTCCTGAAATATAATTAACGTTTTCTGAAATAGAATTGATTATTCTGAAATACAATTGACGATTTCAGAAATCCCATTTACCAATCTAAATTGAAATTGATACTTTCTGAAATACAATTGGAAAAGGTGTAGTAATGGTTTTGTTACCTTGGGTACCGTTCGTTCTAACATAAACAAAACGTAACAACATTAAATAATTACAGACAAACCGATGAACTATGTGAAAACAATTAATTTAATTCTAATTATTCCTCACTTGACTGTTCAACATTACCGCCATAAGAGTAGGAATAACGGAGGAATCAGACTTGCAAATCGACGGTTACATAACACACGAGAATCCCCATGCTTTTTAAATCCCGTTAGAGAAAGAAATCGCTAATTTTCGGTATGTTTCCAATTTTTTGCGAATTTGTTTCGTCGATTTGCGGCTCGATTTCCTGGTTGGCGATCGCCGTAATTACTCGAATAATAAACTGCAAATTACAACGAGGCGTAAGCAAATAATTCTTACGGAAATTAACGCTTTTATGTGGAAATAAACGGTTGCCGTCTGTTTTTCTATTAAGCGTAACATTAAAAAATGCGTTATAAAAAGTATATTTGAATGTATATATGGACATATACAGAGGTAGATACGCTCTAAGGAGACCTTGATACACATTAAAGTACCTTCTATCACCAGTAAGAGGTTTATTGCTTCATATTATATTTTTAAGTGCCGTTTTTATGGCGTATAAATCCCTTCGCGTTTTATTCCTTCTGAAAAAAATCGGCGCTTTTTGCGCCGCTGCGCGGAACGGCGTACCCGATTTATACATTCGTAACGTGTTATTTATGTTTTAATTAAGTTTTCATATGCGCTGTCATATTCGCGTGATATAATCCCACTCCGGTTACTTATTAAATCACTTGAGGTTACGTGTTTATTGGCTGGCAACCTTTTACCGATTAAGACACCCCTCGAAGTTTTTAAAACGGCGCACGATCGTGTCGTAAACGCGCACAGGGCCCGGGCGTTTTTCATTTCGAGCGGTCATCGTGCAGTCGCGGGTTTAGAAAATTCGCGGCCCGAGGCCACAACCGTCCTCCAAAAATAACAGCCGACGACACCGCGAGCTCTGATTCATTAATTAAACGCATCGTTGCCTCATTGAAGTGTCTTACATCAGGTCCTTGAGTACTTTTTCCATATTTGCTTTCGTAGGTGGTTCAAAAAACGTTGAACTCAATCCAACTCGTAGTTTTCTCAAAATTCAGCAATGTTAAAGCTTTGGTGAGTTACAAAAAAGTGTTTAAAAAAAATTGTTTCGTAGTAAAAACTTTGACCGAGTAAAAATGGCATTATTTTTGAAGCTACTGGAAAATTTTCAAAATAAAAGATGTAGACGTACTAAAGCTCTATTATTTATGATCTCATCACTATTTTCGTATCTCGACCCGTTCTGAAGTTTTGAATTTTTAAACATGCAACAGGACATTTAAACCATTTCAAATGTAAACACTTTGACTGAATAACCATGAGCTTATTTGTGAAGTCAAGAAAAAATGTTTGGAACAAATTTTGTACATCAGAAAAGGTTCTATAATTTATTTTCTAATCACTTTTTCCGCACATGAACTTTTCGTAAGTTACGAATTTCTAACTTGCATGGGAATATTTATATTTTAATAACTAAAAACCGAGTGAAGATAATACATATTATGTTTCCAGTTATGAAAAAATGTTTAGAATTAATGTTGTAGATCTGAAAAAGCTCTATAATTTATGATTACATCACTTTTTTATCTCCAATCGTTATTAAGTTATCAATTTTTAAACATTCGCTGCAATACATTCAAGCATTCGATAATTTAAACATTTTGACCGGGTGAAAATGGTACCATGCTTCAAGCTACAAAAAAATATTTAGAATAAATATTGTAGATAAGAAAAAGCTCTATAATTTATCAACTAATAATTTTTCTCGTAACTCGAACCATTCCTAAGTTATGAATTATTAAACATTTACTGTAACATACTTGAAAGGATTTGACGTAGTAAAAACTTTGACCGAGTAAAATTGACATTATTTTTCAAGCTACAAACAAATCTTTAGAACAAACAATGTAGACACTGAAAGGTTCTACAATTTATAAAAACATCATTTTTTCGAATCTGAAAACGTTCAGAAGTTACAAAATTATAAAACAAATTCAAACATCATTTTAAAATGTAAACACTTTGACCGGGTAAAAATGATATGTTTCAAGTTCTAAAAAAAATGTTTGAAATTAATATCGTAGATATGGAAAAGGTCTATAATTTATAATTTCATTATTCTTTTGTATCTCCAATCGTTACTAACTTATCAATTTTTAAACATTCACTGTAATGCATTCGATAATGCAACATTTTCACAGAGTAAAAATGGAATTATGTTTCAAGCTACGAAAAAATATTTAGAATAAATATTGTAGATTCGCAAACGCTCTATAATTAATCAACTCATCATTTTTTTCATAATTCGAACCATTCCTAAGTTATGAATTATTAAACATATACTGCAATATACTTGAAAGGATTTGACATAATAAAAACTTTGACCGAGTAAAACTGACATTATTTTTCAAACTACAAACAAATCTTTAGAACAGATTCTACAATTTATGAAAACATCATTTTTTCGAATTTCAAACCGTTCCATAGTTACAAATCACAAAACAAATTCCAACATCATTTTAAAATGTAAACACTTTGACCGAGTAAAAAGGGCACCAATTCCCGAGTCACTAAAAAATAAGTAGAATAAAATTTGTAGATCCTCGAAAGATCCATAAATTATCTTCTAATCGTTTCTTTGATAACTCGAGCCGTTTATGAGTTACGATTTTTCAAAAGTGTGTCAATAAATTCGTTTGCTCATCTTCTAAGTTATTCTTAACGTTTTGTTTACTAAAACATTTAAGGTGGAATTCGTTACAGTAAATTTTTAAATTGCACTAATCACAGTGTTTTTCTTTCGAAAGTTTCATTTAACTAGAAGAATATTAGTGGCACGTTTTAAGAGTGTGAAAAAGAACTATACTTGGATCAACCAACGGATATAGCGATCACGTGAGTGTCATTGTCGATGTAGCAACCAATCAGAAGTCTTACATCATAGACCACGCGCTTTTAATGCTATTGTCGAATGGCCCAAGAATAGCGGTTTATAAAAATACTTTGTAATAGTAAAAATTTATAAATGCATTCTAGGAACTTTAATCGTTATTTCTTATCTCCAATAACTGATTAACTGACCTCTGATTAACATACTATAATACATTGAATACTACTTCACACTACAAACTAATTTAATTCAATAAAATAAATTTTAACTTGACTCGATCAGTTCGAGCTGAGTTAATCCTCTAGAATTCGGATATCGTCTGGGCATGATTCACCTAAAAACGATTCGATATCCGGACAAGCCACCAACCGGCTAATTGGACTCTCTCTACCTGTTTGCCTATGCTCGAATCAGCCTCTGTCCGTGAAAGAATCCGCTGCATTTCATTAGCGGCCGATAATATGATTTGCAAGTTTCGCTTACACAAAAAATTACAAACGCCAACAAATCGACTGTTGGACTCTTCAACCGGAAAAGGTCCGAGTGTGAACGTAAAATCCCACAGCGTTCATAAAGGATGAGCCTTTGTGAAGGAATTGATGTGTTGAGAATTCAAAGTCGTGTCTGTTTTATCTCTCAGCTTACAAGTTGTGCAACCTACTTATTTTCTGCCTCGCAGAACTATTGTCGGAGATATCGAAACTACGCCGAGTTGAATTTGAATGAGAGGGTTGCGAAGGAATTTGCGGCGGTGACGCAAGCGCCACTGCAAGGTAATCGCGCTGTATCAGATCGTAATCGGGAGATACCGGTAAGACACAGACTATTCATTTACATTTTACATACAACGAGACGGTTTTTTTTTTGGCTTACCTGGTGGTGAGATTTTCGACGACGGTGCGGGATTTTTGAGCCTTTGTAGGGGGTATTTAGGTACTTGTAGCACTACTGGTGTTTTTATGCTGAGATCTACCGGTTCCATCTGAACTGGCGGGCCTGATGCCTGCAAAAACAATAATTAATTCGGTGGAATTAGTTATTTTCGTGCGAGGGGTGGATTTTGTGAAATGAGTCGACGCGTCGCAAACGAATAAGCAAAATTCACACGAAGACTCCTTTTATTGCTCTATGGGAAAATATTTGCTATTACAAATCGCTTCATAGGTTACACTGGGGCTGATTTACAAAGTCCCAAATATAGCATTCGGTCATATAACAACAATTGCTTTAGAAGTGAAATTTTGCATATAGGCCAAGCAATAAAGCATTTTTTCATGCCATAAATACTACTCGGAAACCAACTGTGCGATTACATAAAGGACAGTTAGTAGATCAATTTGGCATAATTTTAGACTCGAGGACCATAATTTTTAATTAGTTATGAACAATTTAGAAGAAAAACTCGTTTTTTTTAAGTTTTTTGATTGTAAAATGGAAACTAATGAAGCAATCTTAATGTTGTCAATAGACGAATTGTAAAGAATGAAATTACGAAGAGAATGAGATGTCGAATGTCTCGATCGAAGAATTAGAACCGGAGAAAATCCGGAAAACCCGGAAATTTCAGTGTTTTTTAAAAAAATTCACAATTCTGACATTTTTGAATTTTAAGAACTGAAACCTTGCACACAGATAGCTATTTATATGTATTTTATGTGTGCAAAACCCAGTTTCTGTCGGACTAACGGTTATTGCACAATCACCATTTCAATTTTTTTCTGCGAAATTTTCCAGGAGGGCTTCTTGCTCCTGTGGTTATCCGATGTAAATTTTAGAAAGAGAATTGGAAACTAGACGTACAGGGCAACAAAACGTTGATCTTCGATTTTCCATAAAATGCAGAGAAATAGCTTAAAAACGGTCGTGAATATGAGTAAAAACGGCCGACCCCGTGAAAGTGGGGGGGACAGCCCGTTAGGGGAAGCGCAGCCTGGTTCTATTCCTATGTAAAAAACTTCCTCTCAGCGGCCGGTCTTCCCCCACTACTCGACCACTCTTTGTAATTTATTTCTCTACAATTCGACCGTTTTTACTCATATTCACGACCGTTTTTCACTTATTTCGCTACATTTTAAGGAAAATCGAAGATGAACGTTTTGTTGCCCTGTACGTCTAGTTTCCAATTCTCTTTCTAAAATTTACATCGGATAACAACAGGAGCAAAAAGCCCTCCTGGAAAATATCGCAGAAAAAAATTGAAATGGTGATTGTGCAATAAGCGTTTGTCTAACAGAATCTAGGTTTTGCACACATAAAATACATATAAATGGCTATCTGTGTGCAAGGTTTCAGTTCTTAAAATTAAAAAATGTCGGAATTGTGAATTTTTAAAAAAAACACTGAAATTTCCGGGTTTTCCGGATTTTCTCCGGTTCTAATTCTTCGATCGGGACATTAGACCTCTCATTCTCTTCCTAATTCAATTTTCTACAATTCGTTTATTGACAACATTAAGATTGCTTCATTAGTTTCCATTTTACAAGCAAAAAACTAAAAAAAAAACGAGTTTTTCTTCTAAATTGTTCATAACTAATTAAAAATTATGGTCCTCGAGTCTAAAATTATGCCAAATTGATCTACTAACTGTTCTTTATGTAATCGCACAGTTGGTTTCCGAGTAGTATTTATGGCAAATTATGACATATTTTTTGCTCTGTTGCTTGGCCTAATACGAAACCTTAAATTAATCAACGACTATTTATAGTTTCTTTGAAAAAGGCTTTCCCAACAAACCTACAGTTACACTGAAAAAAATGCTACCTAATAATTTTTTAAAAACCCACTTCTTACATTAAGAACTGATAAAAGTCTTGTATTTAGCACGATTCTGCTCAAACACTATTAAATCTAGCAAATCACCGTTTTGGATTTAGAAGGGGGATTCTCAATTTGTGGCGACCTCACTGAAGGTTTTGTTCGAGATGAACGTTAGGTCCAAGAGTTCTATAATACAATTGTTTAGAAGCCTTGCGCTGGGTCAAGCTGGGCGGATACAATTGTACGGAATGTTGTAAATTGCTTTATGACCGACATTATTTTGTAAGGAACTATTTACTGATAACAGATAAATTACTTTAGAATTTCTTACAAATTTAGTTGAAAAAAGTTACACCAAACTCGGCTTGCAGTAAGAAAATACATATTACGATGTGCATTTTCTGTATTTTTATTGTAAAGTGAATTTTTAGTAACTTACATAATTAGCGAATATTGAATTGTGAAGAAATGGGAAATATTACAAGTGGTGTAATTGTAATGTGCTGAGATGAAGATGTTAATTCAATGCAATATTAATAAACATCGATCAACAAAATGATCAGCTTCAAAGGCCATTTCTAAAAATGGTATTGAAATTATGGGGATTTTCTGATTCTGTGTGTGATAAATTCACATGTAAGTAAATTTGCTGTAATTATAATTTTTCCCACACTTTTACTTAGCGAATGAATTTTGTAAAAGTTCTACAAGTTTCTCAATGTAACAGCTATTAAACAAATTGTTTTTTAGTTTATTTGTGTCGGAATGAAAAGTAAGAAGAGATAAAAAGAAAAGGACATGCAAATCAGTTGCATCTATAACAGAATTAATAGTAACGACGAAGGTAAAAAAATAATTTTGATTTTCTTTTATACATTTAGTGTTATTTATCTATCTTATAACAAATTTTACTTTTTAGCGGATGTAGAGATCTTTGTAAGAATTTAACAAAACACAAGCGTGACTGAAGTATGCGCATTCGCAGATAGGAAATCGGCATAAAGTGGAATGGTCATTATTGAAGCATTCAAACTGGTCTATATTGGTACATTTTTATAATAATATATCCATGGTACAATGTAAGCATTTTGTTTCTTTGTTTTTAGATTGATGTAGATTTTGGCCAATTATTTCTTGAGAAAAACAATTTATTTGTGTGGCGCCAAAATTCATTGAGAAGGCTAATGACTTCGACGAACTTCCATTTCATATACGTACATCTGTTACCAAATGATAATGTGGTTCTTAAACTGAAAATGTATTTTTGAACAGAATGTGATGTGATGTTAAATTTTCACCTACTAATAAAAATATGTATGAAAAATAACTTTATATTCTAAAATTACTTCAATTCAAGCATTCCACTCTCAATTAATAAAAATTAGAAAAAAATTATTGCATTTACAAGTGCTTATTTAATATAATAAGGCCATCTTCAATTCTTAAATAAGAAAACACGTTAATTAAGAGCATTCTTAAGTAATTAAATAAAAGTTCTTGAAATGAACATCGACCTATTTTTAAATGTAAAACTTATAAAAGTTCTTAAAATTAGAGCGACCCTTTCTTGAATTTGTCACGAAGAATCAACGTTCTTGAAATTGAGAATGTCCCGTTCTTAAATTTGACAAATAGAATAAACATTCTTGAAATCAAGCATGACCCACTCTTAATTGTGACAAGAATGAACATTCTTAAAACTCAAGAATGGCCAATTCTTGGGCCAAAATTAAGAACGCGCAATTTTAAATTTAAGCCCGAAATTTCTTACCTATAAGTATTAGTTTTTCTGAGTGTACGCCACTGCAATGTTTTGATTGATTTTTTGTTTCCGCGTCAATACCATGACATAATATCGACATAATGCGACGTGAGCGTATGTGTGTGTAGGAATGAGGCAAACGGTCGAATGTAATTCGATATGACATATCTGAGATCTAAACAAGCCCCGATCATTAACAGACATGCACCACTTAAAATACTCCCGGCGCATGTCTGGACTAAAAAAAACCATTGCGGAACTGTGGGCTTTTGAGCGGATTAGGAAAACTGCCGATCGCCGCTCCATTTTCTTGTTTACGATTCTGTCGTGTCCTTGTTACAAAAGGCGTTTTTTTGTACGTTGCCGGGTGAGGTTTTGTTTGGGGCCTCTCGAATTTACCGTTGCGGGCGCACGTCTGACAGATGGTTGGTGTACTATGTGCAATTTTATATTTAATGGCGCTATTAAAATTCAGTTCACTTTACGTCTGGTAATAATTGGGTATCTGATGGCCGGTGAAAATTGGTGGAAATTGCGAATAAGTGGCTTATTTGTCGAAGATGAAGATGTTGGGAGAAGTAATTGTGGCGTGTCAGTTGGCCTTATCTTAATTAAAATCTGAATTTTTCAAATTTTCATCGATGAAGTTATCGGAATGTTTGCAAGTGATTTTAAAAATAATTCGTCATAATTCAATTACAAATTGTGTCATAAAATGTGGATTGAAACGATATACACTGTGTCCCAAGTTAGACTGAAGAAAGGAGGGAAATGTTATTCTTTACAAATTGATTTATAATAAATGCAGAACAATCTAATGGCCGAAATTAGTTAACAATGAACAGTATGCTTTCCAGGGATTACATTATAATTTCCTTCCCATTTTTCGGGGACTAAAGTGGTATATTTCATCCATTTGAGTGATACAAAAAATTTAACCCTTACTAGACTGATCTATTAAATTTAATCCCTTATTCGCGAGATATAATAAATTTAGTACCTAATTGGAGTGATGTACTAAATTTAATCCCTTATAAAAGGAATCTAATAAATTTAATCCCTCTAAAATTAATTAACTACTTCATGCTTTATTTGAAAAGTGTTTCTTTAATCATTTAATTTTGTCAAAACAAGTTCTTATTGTAACAATCTGATTGGAATGAGTGAAGTGTTCACCACGGGAGAGAAGTATTATTAGAACCTTCGGGCGTTACATCATTCGGCGGTGCGCGTCTCAGAATTCAAAACACAATAAAAATACACTTCTCCATCTAAGTGTATAATATACCATTTCTATCTAGTAAAATTAATTATTCAGTGTTACCACTTTCGGTGAACACACTGTATACCAAGGGATCGAATTGTCATTTCACCCCTTGTCTGATTATTGTCATCGCAAACTTAAGCAATAAACTTTCATCTTGAAATAACTACCTACTGTCACTACAGGGTGCGCCGCGTTTTGCCTCCACCTCACTTTTTGGTTTTAAATATTATAAGAAAAACTAGCTCTTAAATAATAGCCTTTCCAGAGTGCATATTAGTTTTTTAAGATTGTTCATAGAAGGCCCTAAAATTAAAACAAACCTCATTTGCATTAGATTTGCAAATTTTATTTTCTACGCTATGATGTCCACTTCAACTTCTGGAACTGAAGACTCAAATCAGAATTAAAAAATATTAATATTTTCGAAGTGGAAGCAAAACTCGGATTACCCTGTAGAATATATTAATTTTGCATCCTTTCAAAAAAGTTGCAAAAAATTCGAATTGATGAACTATCATATTACAAGCAACTACTACTGTATAATTATTAAAAAATATAACTTATTATTTTTGTATAATCAATAAATAAATCGATTTCTTGTTTGACATCTCATAAATATGTTGTTTCTACTCCCATGTTTTAAAATAAAATAAATAAATTTAAAAAAATATTAAAAAAAAAATAAAAAATATCGAAATGAACACCATTTCGATTCAGATTTTTATTACAATTGTCCAATAGCAGGACAGTATTTTGTTTGGTAACCATGTCAACGTTAGTAGTTCATTGTTGACAGCTGAGATTGGTACCACTGTCATTAAAAAATATTAGTAATATATTATGGCCCTCCCCTTCGGGTCGGAATTGTAAAATTCATTCTCACGCATTATAAACTCGTTGCATAACATAGTATGGCCAAAATGGAAAAAGGTTAAACACGTTAGTGACTCAAGTGTGAAGTGTTAAAAAAAAATTGACCAAAAACTTCAGAATTCGTATAAAATTGTAAATTTTGTAAAGAAGATTACTCAATGAAGGAAAATCAGTCCACCAACTTTCATAATCCAACAAGTTTTCACCGCACCACCTTTAAAATGTAAATTACAACTTGAGTTATTACCTGCGTTGATTAGAATATTGAAATATTTATCAAAAACATTCTCGCCTTGAAATTTAAATTAATTTACTTCCAATTTCAATAACAATTTTCCTGAACTCAATTACCTAAACGAAAATCGAACATTGTCCCCCGGCCACCCCCGACTTTACTTTCGAATCGATGACATCACACACGTCCCTTCGAGCGTCCATCAATCCTGACAGGCCGGCGGATGCGTCCTCGAAAAAACTGTCCCGTCTCAATTTGGACGTATTGTACGTGTCGAAATTAAGCCCCGACCGTGACGAGTGCAAATTTTTTGAGCGCTCCGTACAAATTGCACACATCAGTGATTGATGATCGATTACGAGCGAGCCGGATTCGCGCGGCGGTTACGCAACCGCGAAATTATAGACAGGGTGGCACGGAAAGAAAAATCACTCGCTATTTAAATGATGCGCGCTTATTAAAAGTTGGCACATCCACATGTTCTAATTGTTGGGTAAAAGAGAAGAAAATTGCGCAATGATGAGTTATGTGGAGATGGGTACGGGGACCCGTCTCTCTCGCTCACGCAACGGCGCGCTCAGGGAGTCGTTTTCTAGTCGCCGAGATGATCCACCACACGTGATCAACTGGTTATGTATCTGTGTTTTGCAATCGTCCTCTCACCGAACTGTCCGTTCCCAGCTAAATCACAGGTGCATCACGAGAAATGTTACCCGTCCGCGTTTATTAAGGCCGCGACAGTCGATTTGACTCGGAGATTGTGCGCACTTACCTCGGGGGCTGTTGGAGACGGCGGCATTCCCGGTCTCGGAGCTCCTGCCCACCGATTCCTTTCGGCCTGACATTCGTCCTGCAAAAAAATTCAACTGTTAAAAAAATAAATAAAATAAGGACCGCTTTTTACAAAACGAAAAAAAATGTAGAATTAAAGCTGTAGACCTTACCCAACCCAACAATTTTCATTCTAACAATTTGTTTGTATCCAATACCGCTTTTAAGATATGATCAATTTCACGTTTGACGAAATTAAATCAGCGATTGGTAGGGTAAATGTACCCATTGCGCGGTCCCAACCTGTTGGCAGCCTTATCAAATAACATGTCATTTATTAAAAATATTTTGCACTTAAGAGGGCCACGTGAGAAGCACGATTCACAAGATGGCGCCACCGTAGTAAAAAGTGTCAATTTTGTAAAATGCTTTTTTCATTAACAAGCTTTTTGACAAAAAAAACTAGTGGCGGATATAAAAGATAAAAAAATGATCTAGGTATAGACATAAATTTGCCATGGAAAAAGTTGAGAAAAGTATTTATTCAAAAATGTCAAACTTTCAATAATATTTGAATTTTTTGTTAAAATTAAAGAAAATCTTGCTGATCACACCCTGGAAGCATTAATCATAAGTATACTCATACATTATCTAATCACATTTGTCAGTATTTAAGTCGAAAAGCATCGGAAAGTGTGACATTTTTTTTCAAGTTTTTCCATGGCAAATTTACGTCTATACCTAGATCATTTTTTAAATTTTTTATATCCACCACTAGTTTTTTATACAAAAAAGCTCGTTAATGAAAAAAGCTTTTACAAAATTGACACTTTTACTACGGTGGCGCCATCTTGTGAGTCTTGCTTCTCTAGTGGCCCTCTTAAAGGGCCCTAATACTCAAAAAATAAGTTCGTTTAATTTAAAAGTACGTTTAATTCTAAGAAAAATGGTATATGTATTTTGCTTCTACTCGGGCAATTTAATGAGTTATAATAAATTTAAAATATGCGCGTGACGTCACTGGTCCGTGCTCATCGCAGCGGCCTAGCTTACACGTGTAAAAAATGTCCCCTTCACACGATAATTTATCTACCTTTAAACTATATTTTCGAAATTTTGTTACGAATATTTGGACTGTTTTTTTGGAACTAAAGACGATAGTGCAACATAAATTTTAATATAGTGTCTAGTTTGTTTTTTTTTTAAATTATTGTATTCTGTGAGCTACGACCGTTTATACGCACACTTAAATAACATAGGGACAGAACGCTCAGTCGGCGCTATTCTTGTTTAATACTTAAAAAAATAACTAAACAGAGTATTGAAATTCTGATTCTTTTATCGTCTTTGGCGAGTAGCCTTTACACGTAAAAAATATACCGGTCACTTACGTCGGGGCCAGTGACGTCACACGTCACTTCTAAATGTCTCAATATCTTCTAAAACCCTTTTTTTTACATTGAAATTTTACCAAATAGTTTTTAATAGTTCTGACTACAATAAGTTAACATTAAGTAATAATTTAAAACGATTTTTTTGTGTATTGTACTCCTTTATCTAAGAACATCAATGAGTTAAATCGTTCTGTGATATCATTCAATAAGAAATGTGTGGATGTGCGGAAAAAAACTAAAAATTACAAATTAATCCCGAAGAAAAACATTGCATGCTCAAATACATCAGCATGGAAATTATAAATCGAATATTAGTTTTTAATCGTCGAAATATCGAAAAATCCTCTTCTTGTAAAAATAGTGACGTGGCTGGCTAACTGGTACACTAAAACTCTCATAAACCTTTTCGCAGCCATCCTGGCTGCGAAGGGGTCTCAGCCCGTGGTAATATTCAATGCTTATTCAACGTCTTTAAAGTTGAATATTTGTTTTATCTTGCTTTCAATCACTAACAAATAAGTGATTAACACGTTAAGCGCCATGAAAAATAAGGAAAATTTTCGATGTTAAAAAACTCGTAGTACAGAAAATATCTGTGAGGCCATAGCGGGAAGCATCGGTCCACTTGCCTGTACCATAAAATGATGGTACTAACAGCTAGCGGTCCCTAGGGACAGCCGTGATCCCAGGCGAGATAACAAGAGCGGTCCCTAGGGACCAGACCAGTTTGCAGCCGCCCTAATGCAAACAGTTAAAATACCAATCCCATAAATTTAAAGAGTATCAGATTGTAGGGTTTTTTCGGTGCCGACTCATTTTAAATATTTCATTAATCACTTAACAAATTCTTTATTTTCAATATTTTCAGTTGGGGAAGCTGAGGGAATTATACCTATTATTTAAAAGCTAGAAATGTAAATGCTATTTTTTAGTTTTCTTAATTACACGATTATTTGTGTTTATTTTGTTATGATTCAACTGCTTATGAGAAGTGATTTGCTAAAAAAATTATTCCACGTCAGCAACGGGGCCGCGATCTGGTCCATTGACGGCTGATAACTATGCGCGGGCGGCCCTCAGCCGGTTAAACGTGCATTTACTGACAAAATATAATTTCTTTAGTTTATACTTGAAAATATGGAATATGGTTATTGTAATCTCGAAATTCAGTTAAAAGGCTGTCAACCGGTACAGTCACACTACCGTCCATTAATGTGTCGAATTTTATTGTGATGGCTCGATTCGTTCCAGAATTATCGTCTACACACACACAGAAAAACTTGAAAGCGGCGATTCGCCGCCAAAATGAGGAACTGAATTAAGCGAGTGCGTGTTCGTGATTTGAAATCCAAGTGCGGAATGGACGTTTCATCTTTCACTCCGTACGTGCGTTAATTTATAGAGTCGGACAAAGATGTCCTATTGAATGTTAAAGAAGGAATGAAAAGTGCCCCAGTGCGAATTATATACACAGACACACACACACACATATTAAGCTATTATTAAAACGAGAAATGCAGCGGCAATAGAAAAAACCTAGTAAGCGACTAAGAAGGCTGATTAGCATTTATGGTTATGTATTTAAATGAGTCAGTGATTAGTGGCGTTTTTTCTACTATTTTGCTTTTTAAAGATTTCTTGTCGAAGGTTGTAATTTAACGTGGCCGGAACTTGCGTACTACACAGTAACGGATTTAAAAAATTCCAACGCAAAAAATGTGATTATATAGGGTGTTTCATGCAATGTAACAGTCAATCAAAAATGAGAGGGTTGTTGTTGAGTGATCGGAAATATTTCTTATAACGAGCACGTTAATATTTGCAGAGATATGACATATCAATTAATTGTTCGCGAGAGTGTGTAGGTGAGTGAACGATTTATTGATCATTCGACAACAGACTGATTTCTTAATCGCAAGAATATTACTGTAATCATTGCAGAACTATGCGTCATAACAAATATTTGTATAACACGAACATTGGGGTTGGTTTATTATCAAAAACGATAAAGGCCATTCAAACCAAAATGGTTATAAAAATAAGTATAAGTTTCAAATTTTTCCTATAATATTTAAGGCCAAAAAGTGCGGTGGAGGCAAAACTCGACACACCCTGTACAGGGTGAGTCAAGTTTTACCGCCGATGGCAAAATAGCCCTTTAAAATAATTTATTAATTCTCATAAATTGCAAGAGTAATTTTATATTATTAAGGAACATACAAACAAGAATTTTTTTTTTCTTTTAATCAGGTAAAATTTTGGTTTTATCTCAATTACTGATTGTTCAATTTATTAGTTTTTTTGATATACGAACAGTCAAATATTTTCAGACAATTTGGTGTAATTGAAATAATTTTACTAATTTGAGTTTATTAAATAAAGCCATTTCCGTATTAGAAGGTATTTTTTTAAAGGACTTACGACATAAGTAGACCAATTTACCAGACAATGGTATTGATGTAAGATACTTGAAAGATTATTTATGTCGGTCACTAAACTGAACTTAAGATTGTAGCACTAATCGAAAGCGTAAACTTCAACTGATGTAACATGTAAATTACATATTTTTTCCTCAATTTTTAACAGGTATTATGGCCGCGGCGGTAAAACTTGACTCATCCTGTACAATTTTCACTGTTTCGTTGCCCGGTTGATTTTTTTAGTTAACTGCAGTAAAAAGTAAAATTGCTTGTAACTTGCAGTTAATTGAAATAAAAACCTCAATTGCTTGTAACTTCTAGGTAGTGTATTAAGACTTTTTCACTCAGAAGTAAACATCCATTCAAAATATGTAAAACAGTATAAGGCATTCCATTTAAAGTTTTTTTATTTTCGTGAATAACTCGAACAGTTGACGTTCGATTGTTTTCTTGCTTTCATTACGGTGAACAGCGGAAAAAACACCAATTCTTTCCTAATTGAGCCGACTTTTCAGCTTCGATAATAACAAAGTTATAGCAGTCGGGATATGTAATGGAGTTTTGCGTGGGAGAAAATCTGCGCGAACATAATGTAATATAATATTCAAGAAGTGAATCCATTTAAATTTGTCCGCACGCGCACCCACGCAAAACTCCATGACATTCCCCGTTGTCTTTACCAATCGTGGACACTAAATTTGATACAACTTAATTAACATTATTTTTGTTTTAAATTGACTACAGGAATATTTACTTCGTATGTTTAATTTAAACAAAACAAACGGTATTGAAGTAATTTATTAAAAAAAATTAAGTATCAAATAAGACAATGAAAGATGAAAAATAGTTATTTGTGTGCCGAGGCACCGAAGTTAAACTCATTATCACGAATGGAAAATTAAGAAATTTGAAGCAACTGCGCAAAGTTTTTCTAGGTCGTAACCTTATTTGTAGGGAAATTCGTTACAGGATTCTTGCATAAAGTGACCAGATTAATGATTTTGGAAATGTAGTCAAGTAATGAAGTTGTTGAACGAGCGATTAGAACTCAAGTTTTACATTAGACGCTTCTTCAGATAATTTCATTTTCGAATGTTTGCTAATAGCTATAATTAATTAAGCGGAAAAAAGTTAATTGGGAGGATCGCCAGTAATCGATTCGAATTCAAGACAATTTTCAATGCCCAAAGCAATTTGTGTTCAAATTAGTTTGAAAATCAAGCGATTTTCACCTGCGTCTGAATAAATTTCAATTAATTTTTCGAGTAAGTGAAATAAAATCACCTAATACAATCATTAGCGCTTCATGGTTCTTTATGCGAGTATAGACGCCCTGGCGACCTTTCGCAATTTTTTACATCTAATTGATCCGACTTGATCCGCTTGTCGCTGCAAAAAAACGTCGATTAAAAACTCGTTAATAACATTGCCGTTTGCAAAAACCGACGAAAATATGAAGAAAATGATGAAAAAATCTAGTTAGCAATTTAGGCATTTTAGTGTATTAACCCTAGAGTGGGTGCGTGGATTACATATGCAATCCAGTGTTTTTATTTTCAGTTTTATTTATTTTTTGCTTATGACAGCAAAAATATTTACAGTACCTTCCTAAAAAAAACTATTCTAGAAATAGTCTTTTTTAGGAAGGTATTTAAAAGATTGTTGGTGTATCATAATTTAAACAAAAATAGCACTGGAAATAAGAACATTGGATTAAATAAGTAACCACGCGCCCACGCTAGGGTTAAGAGTTCTCCTCGCACATTAATTTTAAAGTGTTATTTTGCAATTAATATTTTACTAGGAAAAGTAATATAATGTTTTATGCCATCCTTAACAATTTTTAATGAATTCGTTGTAAAATTTGTTCCTGTGTGTAAAATGGCATACCTCATTTTAAGGGTATGTCATTTTATACACAAACTTATTTCGGAATTGTCATGTTACACAAGCGGCTGCTTCAATTAACTAGTGAACCAAATAAACGGCATCAACTGTATTACATAATGTTAGTAATTTACAATTTGAAAAACTTGCAGGCGAAGTAACAACTCATTGAACAAAATTAACTGTATTCACGGTTCTTTTACAGATTTATCCGTTTTTTGCGACTTTTATAAATAACCGTACAAATTACCGGCTTGATTGGCGTGGCGCTATAATAAAATACCCATAAAAACCAGCTAACAAGTTTTACAAAAATCGCAAAAAACCTCAAGAATAAAAATCAACATTCGCACCGAAAGTACGTTTATGTAAGTAACTCTTGATTGACAACTTTTATAATCAATCGCAAAAATCGAAAGTTTCCAATATCAATTAACGTGACGATTTAAAATTGAGCATTTTTGAAATACAAAGTTAAATGTTGCTCAAGACTCGATTAAGAAAGCTTTCAAAATGATGAATGGCAATAAAAGTCCATTCTACAAATTAATAACAGTTGTTTACAAATTTTTACTGTTAACATTTCGGAATTTTTTATAGACGACCGCATGGCGCCTACAACGCATCAGTCAAAAGCTAGTTCTAATTGCATTACAAAAAACAATGGTTTCTTGCATAATTCTAATTTCGATTTTGAAGTGAACTAATTTTGAAATTAAACTGACGGTCTAATCATTTAATTAGCTGAAAATCCAGTAATATCTGCATTGTTTGTGCAGAGTTGCGACGACTGGTAAATTGAAACTGGAATATAATCGAATGGGCGGATGATTTTTTTCATTGACACTCCCTGGGAAGTTATTACATTGAACGTGGTGTCAATACAGGCTAATTTATATTTAATTAAAGTTTTTATTGAAGTTGAGGAAAAAATCAAGCAGACGTACAGACATAGGACGTCGTTACTAACATCGGTCTCAGAGACCAATATTTTAAAAGACGAAAATTGTGGTTTCAGAATATTATTTTCTGAACTTTTTCATTGGATTTCAATAAAGAACTTCCTTTTCTTTTTATTCTTTTTTTGCATAAAATTAAAAAACGTCAACATAATTAAACTTCTAGATTTTTCAACAACACAATATTTAAATAATTTTAAACTATTGAAAAAGTTCATTCTTTGTCAAAATCTTATAAACTAATTAATAAAATAATAAAGTTTATGAAAAAAATATAATATCAGAAAAAACAGTACAGCGAACTATAAACTTTGCATAATCTACTCCGCTGGCATTTCGATACAGTTCTTGCATATGGGCGTTAAATGCTCTAAACACATACGATTAGAGCATCTGTAACAACTGTATCTAGTTTTCCTGTTTTTCTTGCTTGAACGATAGATATGTTACAGCCATATAGTAGAATCCGCCGGAAGACAAACAAAGTAGCTCTGTTTTGTAAAATTGCTGATTAACGTGTTATAGCAATACATTCAATCATACGGCGGCCCACGTTTAGCCGGAATGTTGATTACATGTAATGTAGGGCGACAATCAGCCATATTGTAGATGTCGGCGGCGAATTGTAAATTCAGTTGTTTTATAAAACACCTAGTCGTTTTCTAAATGACTGGGCAGATTGTAAAATACAGAATGAACAGAGAATTTTTACAATTTCACTGAAAATATGAATGTTTTATGAATCGCTGAATAACTTTCAGTCCGTTTGATAAAGCACTGAAGAATTGTTAGACATTTTATACAAAGAAAACCTTTTATATTGAGTTGAATCTTTTCCTTATAATTACGACTTTTATACTTGTTATAACTATAAGGTTTTTTTTTAATAAAATGTTTAACAATTATTCAGTCCCTTTTCGCCGCTTTACAAAACGGCGGCGCTTCGTCTAGAGTCATTGGAGAACGTGAAATGTCATTACAATATGGCTGACCAACGTTTAGCCGTATTACAATCCGTTTAAACGTTAACCAGCCGTTTTATAATGCGGCTAGCCGGTTTGTATAGCAGGGGATTCTACAATTCGTCTGCGACCGATATATCGTTCAACAACATTATCTCCACCCGGTTGATGTTCATCTTGAGTGCCACATATTTCTAACAATCTAAGAGGAAGTGTTCAAGAAAACTTGTCGACTAAATTTTTCATTTATTATTTTATTGCCTTTATATAAATGACATATGCATTTTTATACTGTTTTCTAGGTTACGTGGCGCCTATTTGTCCCCCCCCCCCCATCTACAAACTTGTTAGTTAATTTAATAGTAGTAGTGTATTAAGACTATTTCACTCAGAATTAAACATATTTAAAAATGTATAAAGCAACATCTCTAATAACGTAACTTTAACTTAACCGATGCATAAATGTAGAAATGAACCACTTTAATGTGCAGTTCCAGTTTCGCTGTTGGAAATTGAACAAAGTGTAATTGGTGAGAATTAAATTGGAGCCAGTTAGCGACAACCGAATATTAAATTTTCACATGCAATGTAATTGCAGTATAAAATTACCAATTAGACATTATCTTCATGCATAATTAAACACTCTGTAACATGGTTTCGAACGTTTCCAAAAAGTTGGGTGAGAACCTTTTCGAGGCGTCCCAACGAAAGTGTGAGATTTTTAAAACAATTTGGGCAAATAAGTAAAGTGTGACTGTGATTTCTAACCGGAAACTTGAATGTGAATGTGAGCAGCGGCGATTTTGGAACGAATTAAAAGTTCAAACGTTAATTGGATTTGAATTCAATTGAAATTTTGTACTAGAAAAATGAATAATGCTGTTCCAAATGTAAATATCTCGGCGATTTTTAAATTGAACGCTAAAAAATTGTGACAATGTAGTTTTACATTCAATCAAGGTGGATACGAAACAAGTTATCATTGAATCAACGTATCCTATTGTCGCTGCCGTTTGAAAATAACAAATCAAAATAATGCTTTTTTCAGAGACATTTCGACGACTAAACGGATGTAATCAGTGTGCGTTAGAAATAACATAACACGAGAATTTCAATTTAAAAACTTTACGGACGCTTTTAAATGGATGGTTTAATTGCCATCTTAAATTTTATATCCTCGTTTTAAAGGAAAACATAAAAAAATTCGTAGAAATGAACGAAATGTAAAAATGTTCATAAATTCATAAATTAGCGGTTCGATTTATGAAAAATGCGATTAATAAAAATAAGTAAAGTTTTCTCTTGTCTACAACTTTGTACCTAAAAACTTTTTCGTTAATGGAAAATTAAAGTCGTTTGTTCATTTAAATTTGTTTCTGAGAACGTTTAAAAATTCCTACCGTAAAAACGGGCTAAAATAAGGAAAATTAATAAGAATGAAAATTACGATGCTTTCTCTTGTTTACAATTTTTCTTAAATATAGTTTTTCGTAACTCGAAAACTAATGCCTTTTTTAGAGATTTGTACGAGCTGAGATGCGTGGGAATGTTTAAAAATTCCTAATTTTGTAACGCAACAAAATATGGAAAGATGATCAAAACAAAAATTATAGAGCTTTCTTGTATCCACAACTCTTATTATAAAGATATTTTTGAAATTTGAACAATAATACCCCTTTTCATCTAACCGAAAATTTTCTATTTTAAAATGACATTTACAAATTTAAAAATTCCTAACTTAAGAACTAGTGAAATTTTCGAAAAATTGGCAAGAATAAATATTATAACGCGTCTCCATATCTTCAATTTTTAATATTTACAGTTTTCTGTAACTTGACAACTAATGCCAGTTTTGGGGATTCAAAGATTGTGTATTTAAAAGAGTTTAAAAGTTCCTAATTTAGGAACGGCACGAAATATGGATAAATGATAATAATTAGAATTATAGAGTTTTCTTGCATCTACAAGTTTTGTTCTGAACTTTTTTTGAAATTTAAAACAATAACACCGTTTTTACTCGATCAAAGTTTCTATATTTTACTGTGCTTCAGCTGTTCAGATATCCCGGTACATATTTAAAAAATCCTTACTAGTGGGTTCTAAAAAATGGTAAGTATGAAGATTATAGAGCCGTTTTGGCCTTTGCGATTAAAAAGAATTCCTTAGAAACTTGATTTAAACGCTTGAAAATGTTAGAGATGGCAATTAAAGCAACTGCAAGAAACTAATTTGCTTTTACGAGATCAATTTAATTAGATTTATGAAACACTTGCGAATTCGAAACGACCGTCAAGAAATCCAGTTGAAAAAGTCCTCAAATCCGGTCCTGCTAAAGTGCTCGGTGGGACATTAAGGAGCAAGAATTTAAAGTCAGAAAATCCACACGTCGACGGTGGTTCACGTTGTTAAACATAAACTCGTGCTGACGTTTTTTTGTCCAGAAAAAAATCGCTCCTAAAGTTGCCATTTTAACGATTTGATAAAGCGTTGTCGCTCGTTAATAAACAGCCGATTTTACAATCTCCGTGTGGAGCCGCATATAAAAATGAGAATTTAAAATCGAGGACATATGCAAATCATTAAAATTATTATTTGGGGTAAATATGGAACGTGTCAATGGATAAATAATATTATCGCAATTAGCGATTTCACGCGCCGAGAAGATTTAATTTGCATAAGCGTTGCGCAAACACCACAATAAATTAAAACCGGGGGTCCACCTTCGAAAAATCGCCTCTCCTTTACCCGAATCGGCTGAATAATTGCAGGTCATACCGATGCGAATATCGGGGCCACCCAAATTCAATCGCCCGATTAATAAAATTAAAATCGCCGCTGCCATTCATAACCGAATTGCTATTAAAGCCTGAAATGTAAACACACAAACACACCTGACTTAGAGTGGAACCAATTTAATTTTTTTTCTGCGTTTAAAAGGACAGGTTTTTTGAACGCATTAAATCGGATGAAAAGCAAAAGGTAGGGGAGCGCGCGTACGCTGGATTTTGTACCGGAGCGCCCTTCCGAGCGCTCCGGGAGGATATTGAACCTCCCCCTAAACAAATCCGGGAGGTCAACGCTTGAAAAAATAATGTGCACACTCATAATTAACAGTTGTCGCGAGGCGTAGCCTCGCGATTTAATGAAGTGGTCGTGTGTGTCTCTCTTGTGTAACGTTAACAATAACAAAACGTTATTTTCTCGAGAGACGCTGATGATGATGATTATTTGCATTAACCTGTACATCTTTCCACTTCATTAACTCCGCAACGCTCCACTATATCCGCGATATAATTAACACCGTAGTAGGTAGACGTACACCATATATTTTTCCTATCGTTTTAATTGAGATAAAATTTCGTACCGGTCTTATTAATATAATTAATGATGGGATCTAGCTACCGGGTCGACGTCTTCAGCGGTACTCAATCAACAGCTGGTTGCAAACTAACGATTTATTGTTACTAACCGCTAAAGAGGTGCAAAGTCTGTTTGTCCGTTCGTCCATCCGTAACTTCAAAACGGTTCGAAATTTGGAGCATCAATAATAACAAGAAACGCGGAGCCTTACAATATCTACAATTTTGATTCGAACAATTTTTGTGGAATATGGAAAATGGTGCCAGTTTTATCCACTCAAACTTGTTACATTTAAAACATGTTTGAATAAATATTCCAGGGGATGTTTAAAAATTTGTATTTTAAAAACTGTTTGAGATATGAAAACAAAATTAGAACAAAAATTGTAGAGGTATCTAATATCCGTAACTATTGTTATAATAGTTTTTTTGTAACTTAACAGATAATGCCATTTTTATTTATTGAAACTTTGTACATTTTGAAGATGAGTTATGTTTTAATATGTTTCGGTGCATGTTTAAAAATTCGCATCTTAACAACTATTCGAGATATGAAAATACGATAAGAACAAAAATTATAGATCTTGCTAATATCTCAAACTATTCTGATAGCTATTTTCTTGTAACTCGAAAGATAATGACAATTTCATTTATTGAAACTTTGCACAGTTTGAAGCTGGCCAAGTGTTTAAATATGCTACGGTAATGTTAAAAAATCCGTAACTTAAAAACTGTTCAAGATATGAAAATATAATTAGAACAAAAATTATGGAGTTTTCTAATATCTGTATCTATTCTTATAACGGTTTTTTTGTAATTCAACAGATATGCCGTTTATATTTATTGAAACTTTGTACATTTCGAAGATGAGTCAACTGATTAAATGATGTTCCGGTGATGTTTACAAATTCGTAACTTAAAAACTGTTCGAGTTATGAAAATATAATTAGAACAAAAATTATAAACCTTGCCAACATCTACAATTATTTTTTTGTAACTCGAAAGACTAACGCCATTTTGACTTTTTGAAATGTTGTACATTTTGAAGATGAGGTATGTTTAAATATGTTCCGATGATGTTTAAAAACTCGTAACTTAAAAACTTTTCGAGTTATAAAAATATAATTACAACAAAAATTATAAAGCTTGCCAACGTCTACAACTATTCTTCTAACATTTTTTTCATAAATTAAATAACAAAGCTATATTTACTGCTTCAAACTAAGTGTACGAGTATGTTCCGAAGAATATTTAAACATTCCTAACTTACGTTTGGTTAATTTACCGGAAATTGAAAAAGTAAATAACATCTACAACTTGTTATATAAACAGTTTTTCCCAGCACAGTTTTCCCATTTTTGGAGGCGTTCTTAATTCAATAAAATAATTTTGATTTTAATTTCGATGCGTTGAATAAATTGTTGTACCACACTCGAGAGTTCATTACTTGTAAGTACACTAAACAACTACAAAATCACTGAGTAATTTCAGATCGTATGATAGAATAATGGGAGAGTTTTGTAGGTTATAATTTTAAAATCGCCTGGTAGCCGTTAATTACTCAAAAATTACTTTTAAGTTAAGTGAAAAATTTACAATAAAAATGACAACCGCACATAACTTGAAAAGCGGTAATTACAATCATCCGAGTTGTGTTGCGGTTTTGCCAAGAGTGTTTTTGACTTGACTGATGGCCATTTCGCTAATTACCTTGGCCATTATTTAATTCGCAGCAGTAATTACAATAACAGATGTGAGAACTGGGAAAACTGCAAAATTAAAGCCTTCACTATCACTTTACATTTTAATAGCTTGAAGAGGGAGAAAGTGCTTTTAAATAAATTCTAAAAGCTTCGCACTGTATCAGCAGTCCTTAAGGACTTTGAGATTAAATCGGCGGCAATTAGAGTGTAATTGAACGCGTAAGAGTTCATAAAATCAGTTTAATGGATTTTTAGATTGGCGGCGATTTTAACTGTACCTTTCGAATTCCTAGGAATGATCAAAAATTTTATTTTGCAGTAATCGTATGCGCTTATTACACTTTCACTAAGGACAGCTTGTTTATTTTTACAAATCCTTAAATACACACATCAAGGGAGCTGAATTATTCAACGTAAAAAAATAATATGTAATTTTGTTAGAATAAAAAATTTGTGTGTCAAGTAAACGTGCATTACATTACTCTTTGAACCGCAGGTGAATATCGTGGTGCGGTACAGGTGCAGTTCTTCAGAGAGAGCAGTTAGCGCTCGTAGAACCGGCCCCTAGGCAATTGTCGTCGCAAGTGTAATTTCGCGTGAAGTATGAACACAAGAAAAGTAGTTTTCTGCAAACAGAAATGCCTGAAATGTTAATCCTGCGCTAGTTATATAGATTCCAATCTTTATTTGTTTGTACTCCATTTTGGAAAAAAAAATTGATATATAAATCTGTGGGTAGTCTGAAGAAAGACGGCTTAGACAGAGCAATTGCTAAGCGCTCGGGGAAAAGCAAGTACAGATAAAGAAATATTAGAACTCGTTTCATTAATATTATTCAATAAAATATCTAAACGTTACAAGCAATTTACATTTTCTTCATTGCAAATTTATCATGCTTTCTGGGCGCATAAATGTCAGATTTAGATATTAACTATCAGATTTATTCAACTGCTTTAATAATTATAATTTTCAACTGTTTGATTGCCCACTTGATTTTTGCGGTTAAGTGATTGTCAAGATAGGTTATGTTATTAAGTACTGCCAACATATCTTAAATAAAACAATAATTGCATCGCCTTCTAGCGATCCTCCTGGTTTAAAAATGAACTATAGTATATTAATATACAGCGTTCCATTTCAAGAAATATTATTTTTGCCACTAGCTCAAAAAACAGCAATTTCTTGTGAATTTAACCGACGTTTTAGCTCTAGTATCGACAAAGTTACTAATGGTGAACACTGACTATAAATCAAGCTGTATATTAAATCAAATGACTGATCAGTTTTTGCGGTCGCAATTATTGAAACAATTGTTTCCTGATAATTAAGTAGCGGTCAAAATTGACGAACGTCAAATATGTTTTATCTAACCTGTTCCTGGGGTCAATTACACCAACGTCGACAGTTACTTCTTTGCTGTGAAAACAATTACGGTGTAGTTACTAATCAACTGCTGAAGTTGGCCAATGTTTATATAAGTAGTTCTTTTGGTCTGCCTCCATCCAAACTATTATTTTTGAGAGATTTAACGCACATAATCCTCGAGATCATATATTACCATCTGCTTTTTGGGTTTGTTACTTGGTCTTATTTTTTTTGAAATTATCAAAATCGTTGGAATTTGCGTGCATTGCAATTCTGACCCACCAAAAAAATAAAATGTAGACGCCCATTATAATTATAAGATAAAATATAAAGACAAGCTGATTTGAAACAAAAATTTTGATTTGGATAACAGGTGTTAGATAAAATGTTGCAGTACACTTGAGTGTTGTGAAACAATTACCTCGCTTATCTTAGTTATTATTATAAATTGGTAAATATGTCAAGAGACCAATATTGAAGAAAATGAAATTTGGTATGATTTACTTCATACAAAAAAATGTGTAGGGTTATTAATAACTGATGGGTGGTTAATTCAATTATCTTCGTGAACCATTAACCCTTTAGTGCTCGCGTGGGGCAGTAACAAGTAAAAAATCTAATTGAGGAATACCTGGAATGGCAAGTTCCTGAACCTTATGGTATAAAATTTGTAAACAGCTGTGGGGCTTGTGCGACCCCACGCGAGTACTTAGTGTTAACAACGTTGCTGAAATGAGTCGGTAAGGCATTCGTGTTACCATCTTCTTCTTGGGTCTGTTAATTCAACCATCCCATACCACTAGCAAATATTCGCCGATGAGTTATTGAGACTTGGTGTTAACCCAATAGTCTTATTTTTTTGAAATTATCAAAATCGTTGGAATGTGCGTGCATTGCAATTCTGACCCACCAAAAAAATAAAATGTAGGCGTCCATTATAATTATAAGATAAAATATAAAGACAAGCTGATTTGAAACAAAAATTTAGATTTTGATAACAGTCGTTAGATAAAATGTTGTAGTACACTCGAGTGTTGTGAAACAATTATTTCGTATCTTAGTTATTATTAAAAATTGGTAAATATGCCAAGAGACCAATATTGAAGAAAATGAAATTTGGTATAATTTACTTCATACGAAAAATTGTATACGGTTATTAATAACTGATGGGCGGTTAATTAAATTATCTTTGGCAACCGTTAACCCTTTAGTACTCGCGTGGGGTAGTAACAAGTGAAAAGTCTAATTGAGGAATACAAGGAATGACAAGTTCTTGAACCTTATGTTATAAAATTTTTAAATAGCTGTGGGGCCTGTGGGGTCCCACGCGAGTACGTAAGGGTTAACAACGTTGTTGAAATGAGTCGGTAAGGCATTCGTGTTACCATCTTCTTTTTGGGTCTGTTAATTCAACCATCCCATACCACTGACAAATATTCGCCGATTAGTTATTGAGACTTGGTGTTAACCCAATAAAGTCTTATTTTTTTGAAATTATCAAAATGGTTGGAATGTGCGTGCATTGCAATTCTGGCCAACCAAAAAAAAAATAAAATGTAGGCGTCCATTATAATTATAAGGTAAAATATAAAGACAAGCTGATTTGAAACAAAAATGTTGGTTTTGATAACAGGCGTTAGATAAAATGTTGTAGTACACTCGAGTGTTGTGAAACAATTATTTCGTTTTTAGTTATTATTAAAAATTGGTAAACATGTCAAGAGACCAATATTGAAGAAAATGAAATTTGGTATAATTTACTTCATACGAAAAATTGTATACGGTTATTAATAACTGATGGGCGGTTAATTAAATTATCTTTGGCAACCGCTAACCCTTTAGTACTCGCGTGGGGCAGTAACAAGTGACAAGTCTAATTGAGGAATACAAGGAATGACAAGTTAGTGAACCTTATGGTATAAAATTTTGAAACAGCTGTGGGGCCTGTGTTGAAATGAGTCTGTAAGGCATTCGTGTTACGCACTGAACGGTGGCTGTTTAGTACCGCCGATCGCATCGACGATTAGTTGAGTCATTTCAATCGTCATTCCAACCGACAGAATGGGGTAATGTTACTGTTGTACAATTGTGTATCTTTATTGTGTTATTACGTGTACAAGCGAACCAAGCAAAATCGAATATTTCCTGCCGTACGCTATCATTTCATAAAATAATGGAATGCGGCAAATTACTCGATGTAAAGAGGGAACGGCGATAGCAATAAATTCTCCGGTTGTAAAGAGCGACTTTCAGGAGCCGATTTTAACGTTAACGTATACCACTATTTTTAAGACGAGGCGACCTCACTTTTAATTAGTCTAATCAGTCATTAGAGCGGATCGCATCGGAAAAATTCAAGTCAACAGGTGCTGTCTTTATCCGTCACTCGGCGTCTTGTAAAAAGGTCGAATTGAAACCTTTTATAACCCAATAAATAAATCATTTGTAAAGTTGCTGCATCGAGTCTTATTTTAATTCCTGCTTTTTGATTTATCGTTACCGGTTTTCGTGAAGGAGTCGATTTCGTACGCGCGCGGCCGTCTTTCTAGGATTGCATAGGTTCGTCTCGTTCTCAAAACGAGACGACAGGCTGTGGCCACACTTGGATGGTTTCGATTTTTACGAGCGAGCGGCAATTTGTCAGAACAATTTTCTTAACGTCGAACATTAGTGACCATTTCGTAATGTTTCCAGTTTGTACGAGCCTGTGTAGGTTTGCATACAGAAATTATTATTTACATACGCAAAATTACGCAAATAAGCCGTTTATCCGTATGAGTTATTACTCTAATCCTATTTGTTACCACGGTAATAACCAAGACAATTTTTATTGCACTGGGCGTTGGCTCGATGGGAAAATATTTGCTATTACAAATTCCTTCACAATTTTTGTTTGCAGCATTTTTGTTAAAAAATAATAACTCTATTACATCCATTATTGCCACAACACGTTGACTACACGGCGGTAAAGCAAGGGAACTTATTGTTAGATCTTTACGCTCCGTTTTAATGTGGCACGCACATAACAACAACTGAAACCGATCTTACATAAGGGTCCGATTATGTTGAAACTTGCAGAGAGTTGACTGTACCTACATTATTAGAAAAACTACAATTTAACAGCTTTAAGTTATGGAATGATGATGATAATTGTAGCATCCAATATAGTTAAAGCAAGTACACGATATCTCAAGTTACAAGGGGTGGAAATGAGTCGGGTCATGCGTAGACGAGTAAGCAAAATTCATAAGAGTTATTTTTTTTTTAGATTGAAAAAGGTTTGTTGTAGAAGAGGATCAGGCAGGCTTTACAGCAGGAAGGTTGTGTTTAGATTAAATTTATACAATACAACAATTATTGGAAAAAAAGAAAGCCAAAAACAGAACGGTAGGCTCACCTTCGTTGACCTAAAGAAAGCCTATGATTCAATACCCAGATTGAGAATATGGCAATTCATGGAAAATGTGAAAATACCACGACTACTAATAAAAGCAACTAGAACATTATTTAACAGAAACACCTTAAGAATCAAAATTGGGGAAAAAAATTAGTGAAGATTTTAAAACCGCAAAAGGATTACTGCAAGGTTCTCCCACTTCACCCACTTTATTTAAGATATACCTAGAAGAAACGCTTAAAACATGGAAACGTAAGTGTGAAGGGATGGGAATACCTATTTGCAACGAGTTTTTGTATACTCTCAGTTTCGTAGATGATCAAGTGATCATAACGCAAGATGAAGAAGATATGAGCTTTATGATGAGAAAATTAATAGAGAAGTACAGCAAGGTTGGGCTAAAATTGAATCTAAAGAAAACAGAATATTTAACAACAGACAAAAAGCTAAGCAACCTAGAGGTAGAAGATGGGATAGAAATAAGAGCAACAAACAAATTCAAATACTTAGGGTTTATCGTATCTAAGGAAGCAACTACAGAAGAGGAAATAAAAGTAGATTAGGACAAACAAGGGCATGCATAACGTAACTAAACCGAGTACTCTGGTATAAGCAAGTAACAAGAAGAACCAAACAGAGGATATATAACACCATAATCCAAAGCATACTTACTTATGGATGCGATAATTGGATTTTAAATAAGAACAGCAAAAGGAAAATAAAGGCCACGGAAATGGAATACTGGAGGAGAAGTTGTCAGTTAACACTAATGGATAAAGTTCGAAACGAAGTTATAAGAGACCAAATGAAAGTAGAGAAAGATACCCTAATATACATTGAAGAAAAAACACTGATGTAGTAAGAACATGTAAAGAGAGCAGAAGAACATAGACGGATAAACAAGATAACAGAATGGAGCTCGGTTGGAAGAAGATCGTTTAGAGATGAGATCGTTTAAGCCATGAACAGGAGGGGATTAAGGGAAGGTCAGTGGAAAAATCGAGAGGAATGAAGGAGCTGGTTGAAGAAAGGAAGGCAGTGACAACTGTATTAAATCCTTATATATACATATTATATATTTGGTAGCTAAATTCCAGCCTTGATTTTTAACACTCAAATTTTTTATTTCTAAATTGACATAAATATCAAATCATTTGTATTCCCAAGGACTGTTGATGTATACTACTGATTGGCTTTATTATTTTTTTAAATTGAACATAGGGATACTTAAAAAAAGGACGGTAGGCAGATAAGGCTTTTCAAAATTTGTGGGTCACTCAATAATTCCGAACATAGATGATCCGGTACGAAACCGAGCGGACGATATTATGAACTTTCTCAACTAGTGGATCGTTCGGATAAGAATAGCTGGCGTGTATGATCGTCTGAAAAGTTATTTCAAGTAGTTAATTGCAATATAGAATTCTTCTTTAATTCTGACGTGAAAATTTAGTAATAATATAAATCCCACACTGAATTTTATGCAAATTACAATATTTCGGCTCTCACATTTCTAAACAACCCTGCAAACGCGTAAAGAGGTGTGTGCTGAAATATTTGCATACTGATTTATGGCGCCGTAAATAATTCTCTTATCTTGTGAAATTTACAAAATGAAAAAATGAATTATTATCAATCTAAATTTTTTTAAGAAGGTTTATTTCTTATAAAAGTACTAATTTCTATTTATTGCCATTAATTTCAACCGCAAGTGAACTAAAGTGTCACCCGCGTGGCGATTTGGTTGGAATCACGAGTAATGTTGATGTATTGTTTTACGTTTTTTACTTTTCATAAATGGTAATTATTAAATTAGTAATAAAACCATAAGTTTCATGGTTTTTCATTCAACGATGCAACGATTTTATGGCCATTTATGTGTGGTCCTTGCATGGGGAGATATTTATATCCGTTGCAGCCTTCAATATTTTTATTACACACTGTATCATCTCCTACGCGTAAATATTTGCTATCCATCATCAATCACCAACATGTAAGGAACTACCGCCCACGAAAACGTACAAAAATTGAATTGGGGCTCATTTAATTCATTAGAATTTTATACCATTAATTTTCAGGGTCGGAATAGGAAAAAAACAATGTGGCCATTATTGGAGCATCGGTGAGTTATGCATAGAATTTTTATGAATTTTTTTATCGCCACTTTCAAGGAACAAAGCCCATTAATCTTGTTTAAGTGGCTTGTAGCTCTCTTATAATTATTATAATTCATCACTAAATTTGACTTGATGCACAGTTTAGTTTTTTGGCTTGGAATGGAATGTATCTAATATTAACTTTATAATTTAATTCCGAAAAAGTCTTAATATACTAATCCCATTAAATTGACTATTTAAAACTTACAAGTTTTTACTGCAGTTACCTAAAAAAAAATAAATGAAGTAGGCAATGAAACAACGAAAAATGAACAGTAGCTACTTGCGTGCCTAGGCACCGAAGTTAAACTCATCATCACGAATGAACGATTTAACGGCAACATCACTGATAACAAGAAATTTAACGTATTTTTCTTGAAATTGAGAAATTATGAAATAAACAAATTTTAAGTAACTGCAAAAAGTTTTTCTAGGTCACACCTCACCAATTTACAAAATTCTTAGACGAATGAATTACTTCACTGCGCATTTTAATGGCGATTTTGTTTTTCTTCTTGGTGGTATTAAATGTGAAATTTATTCAACTGTTGTCGATGATTAATAACCATAATTTTCAACTGTTTCATTGCCCACTTGATTTTGCTTGCATCTTTTAGATACTTAACTATTTAATTTAGAATTAAATATTCGTGTGAAATTTGTAAAAATGTAATTTTTGCGATTATCTCAGGAAGTTGACGTTCGATTATTGTTCTTCTTGTTTTCAAGGTGGTAATCGGTGGAAAAGACAACGATTCTTTCCTAATTTCAGCGACTGCCGCTACAATAATGAACAATATTTTCTAAGACTGTATAGAAAATTTAGGAGTAACGAAACAGTTTTCCAAAAAGAAGAGAGCAAGAAAAATTTGTAATTAGTGAAGAAGTCGAAATTTTTCTTGGAAGCTTTGGTGATTTTATTGGTAATCGATTTTTGTAATTTAAACAAAAACATTTTTGGTCTTGAATTTTAAGAAATTATAATTAATACCAGTTTGTGAAATAAACAAAATTTGAAGATAATAATTTAATATTTGAGACCAATTTTGGGGAGTCATCATTAATGTTAGGCGACCCTGTATACTCAGTTTCGGAAACAATGTTGCCATTCTGAAATTCTTTGAAATTTTAAAAAAACTAATAAAAGCTTGCACGTCACAATATAATCTTATTGCTTTTGTAAGTCAAAATTGTGCTGAATGTTCTTCGTAACAAATTCGAGAAATACGCAAACAAATAAAGCAACAACCTGTAACAAGCTGTCAAAGAAAACAATATTACTTTAATGGCAGCATCAGTCATAACAAGGAATTAAACGTATTTTTCTTGAAATTGAGAAATTATGAAATAAACCAATTTTAAGTAATTGCGAAAAGTTTTTCTAGGTCACACCTCACCAATTTACAAATTCTTAGACGAATGAATTACTTCACTGTGCATTTTAATGGCGATTTTGTTTTTCTTCTTGGTGGTATTAGATGTGAAATTTATTCAACTGTTTTCGATGATTAATAACTATACTTTTCAACTGTTTCATTGCCCACTTGATTTTGCTTGCAACTTTTAGATACTTAACTTTTTAATTCAGAATTAAATATTCTTGTGAAATTTGTAAAAATGTAATTTTTGCGATTATCTCAAGAAGTTGACGGTCGATTATTGTTCTTGTTTTCAAGGTGGTAATCGGTGGAAAGGACAACGATTCTTTCCTAATTTCAGGGACTGCAGCTACAATAATGAACAATATTTTCTAAGACTGCATAGAAAATTTAGGAGTAACGAAACAGTTTTCCAAAAAGGAAGAGAGCAAGAAAAATTTGTAATTAGTGAAGAAGTCGAATTTTTTGTTGGAAGCTTTGGTGATTTTATTGGTAATCGATTTTTGTAATTTAAACAAAAACATTTTTGGTCTTGATTTTTAAGAAATTATAATTAATACCAGTTTGTGGTATAAACAAAATTTGAAGATAATAATTTAATATTTGAGACCAATTTTGCGGGGTCATCATTAATGTTGGGCGACCCTGTATACTCAGTTTCGGAAACAATGTTGGGATTTTGAAATTCTTTGAAATTTAAAAAAATTCATAAAAACTTGCACGTCACAATATAATCTTATTGTTTTTGTAGGTCAAAATTGTGCTGAAGCTTCTTCGCAACAACTTCGAGGAATACGCAAAAACCTAAAGCAACAACCTGGAACAAGCTGTCAAAGAAAACAATATTACTTTAATGGCAGCATCAGTCATAACAAGGAATTAAACGTATTTTTCTTGAAATTGAGAAATTATGAAATAAACCAATATTAAGTAACTGCGAAAAGTTTTTCTAGGTCACACTTCGCCAATTTACAAATTCTTAGACGAATGAATTACTTCACTGCGCATTTTAATGGCGATTTTGTTTTTCTTCTTGGTGGTATTAAATGTGAAATTCATTCAACTGTTGTTGATGATTAATAACTATAATTTTCAACTGTTTCATTGCCCACTTGATTTTGCTTGCATCTTTTAGATACTAAACTTTTTAATTCAGAATTAAATATTCGTGTGAAATTTGTAAAAATGTGTTTAAGAAAATGTAATTTTTGCGATTATCTCAAGAAGTTGACGTTCGATTGTTGTTCTTCTTGTTCTCAAGGCGGTAATCGGCGGAAAAGACAACGATTCTTTCCCAATAACAGCGACTGTAACTACAATAATGAACAATATTTTCTAAGACTGTATAGAGAATTTAGGAGTAACGAAACAATTTTCCAAAAAGGAAGAGAGAAAGAAAATTTTTTAATTAGTGAAGAAGTCGAAATATTTGTTGGAAGTTTTGCTGATTTTATTGTTAAATTTTATTTAAATCATTGTGTTGACTTTTTTTAAATGTTTAATAATGTGTAATTGACAATGTTTTAAAAAATGTGTTTCTAAAATGTTTGTGAAGTGTTAAATTTGTAGTAAGTGAAAAATGTTGTTATAGAAAATGGAAAACAATTGTAAGTAACTAAAATAAAGATTTTATTGTTAATCGATTTTTGTCATTTAAACAAAAACATTTTTGGCCTTGATTTTTAAGAAATTAAACTTTTTTGTTCTTTTACGACGTCTATTTTATTATAAAACAAATTAATACCACCAGTTTGTAAAATAAACAAAATTTTAACATAGGAGGGTCACCATTAATGTTGGGCGACTCTGTATACTCTTTGAAATTTAAAAAAAAACGAATAAAAGCTTGCACGTCATAATATAAACTTATTGTTTTTGTAGGTCAAAATTGTGCCAAAGCTTCTTCGTAACAAATTCGAGGAATACGCAAACACCTAAAGCAACCACCTGGAACAAGCTGTCAAAGAAAACAATATTACTCCGCACACGAAACTTCACTCAAACTTGATTGCAGCTCAACAATTTCGGCGTGTTGCATTTTATCGACGAGTGCGTGAGCGAGTGCGTGCGTGAAACTCGCACACACCGATTCGTGGGAAAATCCGTCTCGATTCCCGTTAGCGATAGAGAACAGTGGTGTGTCCATTTGCGCCCCACTCTGTGACATTTCGATCGACGAGAAATGAAAAAACTCGTTTAAGGTCTTGCGTGTAATTTTAGATAATGAGCGGGGCCAATTACGGGCCGCGATTGGGGCGCTTGCACACACATAAACACACAAATAGCGGCGACATGGACGGTGGCTGTAATTATCCTATATTTGGGCGTGCATCAAAAGTGGGTTAAGCAGCGTCTTATCCGAATGCATGCGCGGATTTATTGCAGGCACATTTTTTCTAGGATCGCAAAAAATGCATCTACGCACTCGAAAAAGCGACCGCGCACCTATACCCATCTGAGCGCACTTTCTAATGCATGCAGATGTAAATGGTAAGATGATTATGAAAGAAATTTGGATTAAAATAGTTTTACAACCGTGAGAACCTTACGCGGCTTAGATTTGATTTCGCTTTCAAATCGGGTACTCGCACTTTTTTCGAACCGCCGCCGGCGGTTTTGCAATTCATATTCGAACGTGTGAGTGTGCGCGCGCCCGGATTATTTACTTTGAATATAAAACACCGATTGCCCAACCGAATCCAGATCCTGTTCGCGTCTTTTGGACAGACTCGTCGCGCGGAATCGCCTCGTCAATTTCGGTCTATTTTCGACCCGTTATCGCTTTTTTTCCGAAGAAGCGATAGCGCTGATAACGCGCGATAACGGCGGCACGAGGCTCCGCGCCGTCCTTGGGCCGCCGATTTTTCGATTCGCCGCGTCACTCATTTCGGACGACCACGCCTGAAAAAACAAACACCGCCGCGCGCTGGGAAAAAGTAAAAATAATAAAAGATGATACTCGTTCGCCTTGAGCTTTAATTCTTTGTCAATACTTTTATGTTTTTATGTGGCACACGCTATTGTACGTTCTGGGATGTGACACACATTTCAGGCGACGGCCTCTCCTTCGAAATTTGCCGAAATCCGTGAGAAAACTCGATCAAATTTATTTTATTTGCGTGGTTCATAACCTACTTACAAACAGTTCATAAATAATCAGCATACAAAAACAATTTCAGCTTTTCAGTAACAATCACAGATGGCGCGATTTAGGCAGCCTTTCCGAAACAATCACAGAGGGCGAAATGAAACAGAAATAGAAAAACTTTGAGCGAGTAAAAAGGGTTGTGACAAAATGTGTATCGCAAAATTTGTAGACATGTGACGTTTCTATAATTTTATCCTTATCAATTTTTTGTATTTTAAGTCGTTTACGATTGCAGTTAGTTTTCACTTTTATAGAAGATTATAGAGTACAAAAATTAAACAACAAATTATTGAAGGAATAAAATTCGCATGATTTGGGTTATAAAAAGAAAATTTTGTAGCCAGGGAAAACTTCTATAAATTTTCCTTTTATTACTTTTTCGAATTGTCTTGAAGTTCTAATTCATTTGCACAATTGAGGGCTTTGCAGTTGGTGCAAATAGGGCGTTATTGATTTAACTTACAAAGAAATTAATTTAAGAAAAGTTGTAGACAGTACAACACTATAAATTATGTATTTATAATTTCCTCTATTTTGCAGACTATTTTAAAGTTAACCCCTTACCGCCCGATTTTTTTTATACCGTTCAATTAAATATATGTTATTAATTATCGTTATTGAACACTTGAAAAAATACTAAAAAAAATTTTTATCGCAATTTTTTATAAAAAGTTCAAAATATTACTAGGCGTCAAATATGTCATATATTGCGGTCAGGACCACGTAATACCTTTTATGATGATCTTATAAAACATTTGAGTGTGCCAAATACGGGACAGATAGTGTTAACAACAAAAATTTCACAATAACTTGAAAAAAAAAACATTTTCATGGTGACCCATATTTGTCACAGGGGGCGGTAAGGGGTTAAAATTAGTTTAGAACTTTGAGAAATCTACAGATGTTGCAATAAATTGGAAAATGTACAATCGAAAAGGTAAAAAGGGCGTTAAAGGTTAAATTTACGAAAAAAATCATTTAATAAAAGTTATAGACAGTGAAAAACTATAAACTTTGTTCCTATCATCCCTTCTATTTTAGCAGATCATTTTAAAGATATAATTAGTTTACCACTTTGAACAATCTTGAGATGATTGGACAGTGTAATCATTAAAAGGGTAAAAAGGGTACTTTTGGTGTGACTTACAAAAAAAAATAATTTATGAAAAGTTGTAGACAATGAAAAGCTATAAATTTTGTCCCAAAAATTTCTTCTATTTTGCTGATCATTTGCTTAAAACTTTGAGCAATCTAAATATTATTAAAAAAATTGGAAAGTGTTAAAAGGACAAAAGGGTCGTTTTTGGTGAATCTTGCAAAAAAATTAATTTAAGCAAAGTTGTAGACAGCGAAAAACTCTATACATTTTGTTCTTATACAGGGTCGCTAAAAAGTATGGAAACGGTTAAATATTTTCAAAACGGTTTATCACAACCCTTCAAAATTTGAAATATAGTTAGAAGTATTTAAATTGTATCATCTGAGATTTTTTTCAATTTTACACCGTCATTTATTTTTGAGACACAAGGCTAACTTGATTATTTTTAAAATCAAATTTATTATTTTTGAAAAGAACATATTTAATTTGAATGATGCAAAAAATTCTGAAGTGTACAATCAAAAAAATAATTTAAGAAAAGTTGTAGACAGTGAAAAACTATAAACTTTGTTCTTATCTTTTCTTCGAGTTTTAAGTTATAACGAGTTTATAACTTTGAGGTATCTACAGATAATGCAAAAAAAATAATGTAAGAAAAGTTTTAGACAGTGAAAAACTCTATAAATTTTATTCTAATCTTTTTTTCATTTTTGCGGGCCAACTTTAAGGAATCTACAGCTGATACAAAAAATTGGAAAGTCTACAATCAAAAAAGGAAAAAGGGCGCTATTGGTTACATTTACAAAAAAAAATCATTTAAGAAAAGTTGTAGACAGTGAAAAACTATAAATTTGTTACCATTTTGAGCAATCTACAGATTATGAAGGAAATTGAACAGTGTAATGATTAAAAGGGTAAAAAGTGCGTTATTGGTTTGACCTAGAAAATAAATATTTTAAAAAAAGTTGTAGACGGTGAAGTATGCTGTAAATTTGGTCTTTATAACTTTTTCTATATCTCCAACTATTGTAAAGTTACAATTAGTTTGAATATTTGGGATGATACATAAATTTAAAAGTGTAAAATTGAGACGGTAAATATGGCCTTTCGGTTGGAGTTACAAAAAAACAATTTAATCAAAAATTGTAAAGAGCAGTATGTATAACAATTCTTGAACTTACAGATTTTTTGTATCTCGAACCTTTTTAAAGTTATAGTTAGTTTAAATTGTGGTTATCATTTTAGAACAATCGAGTATACTACAACATTTCATCCAACGCGTTATAACAAAACGAAAGTTTTGTTCGAAAGTAAGTAATTTTGTATTTGTAAATGAATTAGATCAAAGGTGGAAAATGAAGCTGCTTATTGTTATTTCAGTTGGTACACAATTCGAACAAAAGAAACAACGCGTGTCTAATTTTCTGTAAACCAAAACTCACTAGTTGAGATATGGTAATCAAAAAGTCACTAGTGCATGAATTCACTTTCCTGCTAAACTAAGATTACGTTGTTAAATTAATTTTGAAAAAGTATGTCATTTTACACAAGCTTCTATCGCAAGCCGTTCTTGTGTTATGGTCAAGGAAATTTTCGATGGTGCTCATTAACGGAATTAGTTCACGTTTTGTGGCATTAAATCTCTGCATAAAATCTCTTTGCGATAGCTTTGTCCATTCATTCGATTCGCAAGTGACAGACAGGTACGATTTAATAGCGACAGTTCGGTTCTAAAACGCAATGGATGGAGCAGGGATTGTTATTAGCCGGCGATAATTATTATTTTGTCATTAGGCTGCAACAGCCGCAGGGTCGATTTATTCGATCGTGAACGAGGCGTGGCCGATGTTGATAAAACGTGCGAACGTGCCTTAAGGACGTTTTCCGAACGTCCTGAGAAAAAAAACCGTCGCCTTCACAAAATCGGCCGACAATAAAGAAAAAAAGGGGCGTCCGATGCGCGCACGATAAGCCGATATTTAGATCACGGTCTTATGTAAATAAAGTGCATCTTCTGTGCGCAACTTTTACCTTTATAAATATTTTTAAGGTTAGAACAATGACATTTGTGATCTTAATCTTTTTTTTGTTCTCGAGGAACGTCTTTCGTGCAACACAATGGGAAGAAGATGAGACCGTAACATTTTCAGACCGAACCTAAATCCAGCCCATCCATTCAGAGATGCTGCGTGAACTTTGCTGTTGCGCTATCCGAGTTTTCAGTCCGGAATCGGTGAAAGGTCGGTTTTCTCACGGGATGCTGCGCGAAATGTAAAACCAAGCCCTTCATTCTTCGCATTTTAAAACCGTAATAAAAATAATAATAACGTCTATTGTGTGTGCGTTCGATTATTTCTTCGAAATGCCCCGTTAATCGATTAATCCAAGGAGGTAATTAATTTGGACTTAATTGGACCGATCGGGAAACTGGTTGATTTTTATCGCCCGGTTTTTGCAAATTCTTCGCAGATTATTGGGCGGATTTATTGGAATCGGTGACGTCAACCTGCGGTTTTTACGGCGATGCTTATCTCGATGGGTCGTTGCCGCAAAGAAATTTTTATGGGAAATAATTTGTACATTTTTTTGGGATTTATGGCCACGCTTTTTACTTTGAAGCGGCTTTTACTGCAATCGAGATACGAATTTTTGACATTTTTTGTCTTTAAATCGTTTCTATTAATAATATTAAAATTTATATTAGGGAAGCGTGTTCAACAGTAACGCACCGGGAACGGTGACACACTTTTCTTTCATAAATTTTGCTCAATAAGTTGAAATTTTGTTCAAAGTTCAATTCAAAAACGGTGACAAGATTGAATGTTCAACAGTGACACAATAATTCTATATAACATTACGAACCGTAGATTTTAAAAGTGCGGCAAGTTCATTTTGTGAAAAAAAAATAGTTAAAGCTAATTCTTATTATGAATTAACATATAATGTATATTCTTAATCAATTCACAATAAATATATTTTAATATCAGTATACATTTGGTAATAGTAATTAATTGTGAGTTGATTTTGAATGTGAGACTAGTTTACTCTAAATAACGACAGCGTGAGAGCGCGGTTCTCTCGATTTATCACCAAAACGGGGTAGGACAAGTAGTTTCAGAAAAATAGTATTACTGTTTTTAAATGCGAAAAAATATAAAGATATGTTTCTTTAAAAATGCACCATCTAAACTAAATCGATAACGTTCTTCTCGAATTGTTTCTTATGCAACCTTATGAAAATTTTAGACGTATTTAGAGAAAAATAATGGAGATTGTGAAAATGTTATAAAAACAACAGTGTTATTTGAAAAAAAATTTTTGTACACTTCCAGTTAAGCCTAAAGTATAAACAAATGGCAGTTTAGGATAGTAAATTTAGAGTTTCATATAAAACTATTGAAACTTTTTTTTGTATCTAGTAAGATAAAAGAATTATTCACTGTTACCACTTTCGGTGAACGCACTGTATACAGGTTGATGTATGTGAAGTGTTCACCATTGATAACTTCGTTAGTATTGAAGCTACAAATTGGGTTAAAGTAGCAATTAATTGTAGATTTTTACGCTGATTACCTTGGTGAAAGCAAAAAAGCAATCAAACATCAACTTTTTGAGATAATCACGAAAACAACTTTTTTCTTATGAAATCTCCTGCACATTTTTACATACATATTTCATTTTAAGTCAAAAAAATACAATATGCTAATACAATTAAACTAAATAAATGAAAGTTATAAACAATTTAAGATTTTATTGCAGTTAATTAAAAAAAAAATCAATCAGGCAACGAAACAAAGAAAGATAAACAATAGTTATTTGTGTGCCTATTCATCAAAGTTAAACTTATTCATCAAAGAATTATTCCGTAACTTCAAATTAACATCTATTAATACATTTCTAAATCCAAACATTTAACTTTGGTAAAACTATTAATAAATAACCAACGATTGCATATGAGCCACGCTTTCAATCGAATCAATTTAATTCCTAGGTTTTTTACTTTTGATGTAAATGTCTGATTTAATCGCATTTTATGATTGTCGTTATCTACATCTGGAGATATCTCTCAAATTGAAATTCTTGAAAAATTTTCCACATCGTTTCCATTACAAACTACAATGGCGCTAAATTTGCAGAAAATCTACACCTTTGATTGCCTGTTGCCAATTAAAAATAAATAAACCTCGGTGAAGTATTAATTTCAATATCATTGCAAACTCTCTTTCCTAAATCCGTATGGCAACAAAGTTGTAGGATGAAGATTGCGTAACACTTTTTTATAACCCACAAATGGAAAAATAAAATAAAAATAAATTGGTTACTCTTTTGCTCCTTTATAATTAAAATGTCGCTTTTAACAAACCTTAAAACCACTTTCAATTAATCTTCATAATAAATCGAATAAAGATATTTTCGCGACCGTTAGGAATTTAGAAAAGAATCTTCCTAATCAAATTAATGTTAACGTCGCTTCTTTGAACATGTTAAAATCGATCGTTATTCTTTTCAAGTCCCGGCGAAATAAAAAATTAGAGACTTGAAAATAATTTCTTATGTTACCACTAGATAGAGTGCAGCACCCGCGTGTTGTTCACGTGCAATTTGAAGCTTGAATATCTATTGGTTATTATAAATTAGGGGCGTAACTCTTACTGGCTTACTCGCATGGGTGGAGAGAGGTGGAGGCACGTACTAACTACTAAAATATCAACAAACGCCGTGACATGGCCATTGGTTTCTTTTCTATTTAGTTCCATACCGCTCACTCAATTGCTACGTTTTTGTTAAATTTCAATGCGCATTCTATAATGCGAATTGGACTAATCAAACAGCAAATTTATACACAAAAAAAGGACTCAACCTTGCAATTCGCATTCTAGAATGCGTATTAAGTTTAGCAAAAACGTAGTATAAGAAAATTTGGTAGCATCAACAAGTCAACATAAAAATTTAAAACAAACTGAGTCATAACTTATTTCTCACCACTAGATAGAGTGCCGCACCCGCGTGGTGTTCACGTGCAATTTGAAGCTTGAATATCTATTGGTTATTATAAATTAGGGGCGTAACTCTTACTGGATTACTCGCATGGGTGGAGAGAGGTGGAGGCACGTACTAACTACTAAAATATCAACAAACGCCGTGACATGGCCCTTGGTTTCTTTTCTATTTAGTTCCATATTGCTTAGTCAATACTACGTTTTTGCTAAATTTCAATGCGCATTCTATAATGCGAATTTGACTAATCAAACAGCAAATTTATACACAAAAAAGGACTCAACCTTGCAATTCGCATTCTAGAATGCGCATTAAATTTAGCAAAAACGTAGTATAAGAAAATTTTGGTAGCATCAACAAGTGAACATAAAAATTTAAAACAAACTGAGTCATAACTTACTTCTCACCAACTGTCGTATGTTTACGACCGCTTCCGGTGCGAACACGTTCACAGTAACGGAACTGATTTGTTTGCGCCGAATTATCACCCGACAACTTTGTTTGTCAGCATTTGAAATCGCGGCCCTTTTCGCGCTCGCAGAAAGAAATCGCGTGAATCAAAGTAGGCAGTCGCCTCCGCGCAATCTTCATAAATTCTGCGGAACGAGTGAATTCGAAATAATTACGGTAATTTTTCAAGATAGCCGTGCGTGCGTGTTTGTGCTCAGTTCGCGTGTGATAGCGATCAAATAGTAGATCTGCTGTGTGTAAACGCTACGAGGGCGTGAACCGGAAGTGTTAAATAACAATGAACCTGCGCTGCTTCAATTGCCACCCACATTTCCGGCGCGACTCCCTCAAGACACGACCGCGCCACAAAAATTACAAGAGAAAAAAATAGTTTCGCCGTTATCGAACTTCCTTGTGGGAGCGAAGAAAGAGCGCGACGCAAATTAGACGGTGCTTAATGTAATTTAGGTGTTTACTACTAATTTCCTATTTTTTTGTGCGTTTTAGTGAAAGGCGTTTCACACTTTTTAAAATACTCATTTCGACACATGAAAAAATATTGCACCCACTTACATCACGATTTTTCTGAATATCTTTCTAAAATTGGAGAAAATCGGCCGGGACCGCGCGCATCTCAACCGCTGCGCATCGTTTCAAGGCAACGCAACCAATTGTCATAGCAACGATGACATTATAGCCGTGACAACACGAGTAATCCAATTGATTGTTGATGTCATGACAAGGTCTGCTCAAAATGATGCTCGGCAAATTGACATTTTCATTTTGACAAGGGGTAATACAACTTTTTATCACCACAACGTTGTCAAGGGATGACAAGGTTGATGTGATTGTTTGTTTGCATCATCACAAGATTAATTATTAATCTAATTTATTTTCATCGCAGTGACAAAAGATGCTTCCTACGACTTGACAATATTGTCATAGCAACGGGATGTGACGGGTAATCACGACACAGTAGCTCTTTTCGAATTGACCTTCCCCGCCAAATTTACAAAAGATAAGAATTTTGACAATAAGGAGTAACACAATTTTGCATCGCGATGAGTGAAAGGATTGATGTGACCGTTTGTTTGTTTTGTCATGACAACAATTCCTTCTCCGTTTAATTTGATGTTATTGTGAAATCAATGCAGGATTCAACAGACTATTTATTTACATCGTTCTGATAATCGTAGCTTTATTCAATTTGACAATATTTCCGTGGCAACAGGAAGTGACACGAATAATGGAAATGATTGATCTTATTGTCATGGCAATATGAAGTAACGCGAGCAATTCAATTAGTTGTTTATCACCAATTTCCAGTCAAATTGGCATTCGCATTTTGACAACAAACGGTTACATGATTTGTTTGAATCGTCATGACAATATATTTTTGTTTCCTTTAATTCGATGTTAGTCTGCCAACAAAGGGTCACACGTTATGACAACGTAGATTCTTTCAAATAGGCAACATTGCCATCAAAACAGAAATAATCAAATTGCTTGACAACTTGAAGTAACACAAGTAATTCGATAATTTGTTTACATAGCCAATTTGACATCAAGACAAAATCCGAATTTTTATTTGTATCGCCATGACAACGTAACCCCATGAAATTTAACGTTGACGTTATGACAACAGGTGACAAGATTAATTTGATTATTTATTTACAAACATAGTTTCATGCAATTTGGCAATATTTCTGTGACCACGAGTAAAACAAATAATTGCTTGTTTGTCGCGACGAGAAAGAACCTTTCGTATTGATTTTATTGTCATGACAATATGAAGTAAGGCGAGCAATTCAATTATTTGTTTATATCGCCACCAGTTACCAATCTCCAGTCAAATTGACATTCCCATTTTAACAACAATTCGATGTATGGCAACAGAAGGTGTCACGATTTATATGATTATTTGTTTGCATCCTTATGACAGCGTAACTTCCTTCAATTTGGCAACATTGTCATGACAACAGAAATAATTCTTTTTAAATTGACATTATTGTTGTGGCAACATGAAGTAATACTAGCAATCCGATAATTTGTTTATAGGGTCATTTTGACATTAATAAGTACAGTAGACGCCCGATTATCCGAAATTCGGGTTATCCGAAACAAAAGACGAAATTAATTTCTCCGGGTTATCCGAATCGAAACCGCTTGAATCTCGCGATTATCCGAAACGACTATTTCGCATCATGAAAGAGTGGCGAGTTTACAGAAAACCTTACTATACATTGAGCAGCAATCAGGAGCTACTGCAATTGACGTTCTTGTAATTAAAAGATGGAAAGACATTGCAGATAAAAAAAACTGTACCAATGTAGAACAAAACAATTAAGATTAGATTCATTTTTCAAATAGAATAGTTAAATATACTTAAGTTGGTAGAAAATGTATATGTACCATTATTATTGTTAATAGAAAATTATGTAACTTTTCCCAGTTTTTGTAACCTCCGTTTTAACCGAAATTTCGGTTATCCGAAACAGGTCCGGTCCCGTACATTTCGGATAATCGGGCGTCTACTGTAATTCGAATTTTTGCCGTCATGACAAGAAGTGACACAATTAATTTGGTTATTTATTTACAAACGTTTCAATTTGACAACATTGTCATGACAACGACAGTAATCCAAATGTTTGTTTGATATGACGACAAAGTTCTCTTCAAATGACATCTTTATCGTGACAACATCTAGTGACAAAAGTAATCCAGTTGTTTAATTGCATTGTCATGACACCAAAATGACGACAAGAGTGACACAATCAATACGATTATTTTTATTTGACAATATTTTGACGATATTGCCATCACAACAGGAGGCGACACAAGTAATCAGAGTATTTGTTTGCATTGTCATGACAACATAACAAGGTGAATAATCCGATTTGTTTGTGTGGTCACAACACAGTTCCGTTCTCCCTTCAAATTGTCTTAAACGTCATGACAACAAGTAGTCACACAATTTGATTGTTTGTTGGTTGGTTTGAAATTGTCAAGACGAGGGATGACACGAGTGGATGAGAGGGGTGCGGTCGGAGCCTCCCACGTTTCAATTCAAATTTGATCGTTGCATTATCGATGACATCATCACAGGTCGCAGCCCACGTTGATGTGTTTTTTTTTTCGCAATTTTCTACTTATTGTATCAATGCGAAGGTCACAAGTGCGGCGAAGGCTGCATATTGTGCGATTTGGTCGCAGAAATGAAATCTCAGGTGTCTCGAAAGTAACCTTAACCGCGGATAAGCCTGCCAATTTGGGATCGCAGTCACCTGTAAGAAGGATGCGAGCTTCTTTGTGACAAGTGAATTTCAGGGACGTCGCGTCGTGGGCGTCGCGAATCGTGCCGAGCAGCGGTCGCGAGGAGACGCGTCCCGCTAGGAAATCGCGTGTCGTGCAGTTTCATAATACATTTATAATTGCAGGGCCGCGGCGAATCCCACGCTTAAATAGAAAAAATCGGTACTCACCATGTAAACCATTAAAATAATTCGATCTGGACTTTTTGGGAATTTTTCAAATGCACCTTCGGCCTGCTGGGGCTCCCATTCTGAAACGGAAAGGTTATACAATGAGGGTGTTGTCGGGTTCGGTTTATCAGGGGCGTGACGTGCGTCTTATCAAATTAACCTCAAGTGACATAACAATGTGAAACGTTATCGCCAAGTGTGCTACACATGCTCCCAAAAAATGTTGCGTTTCCCCACCACTTGTTGCACACGAGGGGATGCGTTGATACCAACCTTCAGATCACAAGTCGCGGCGCGTTAAAAATAAATTAGAAAATACTGGCACTAATTAACTGGCATACGTTACGAGACTAATTAATCGATTAATTTGTTGCTGCGTTAAATCCGAAAATATCAAGCACCGCGGTTTCGTTTTTAATGGTCGTTACATCGCAACAAAAATAATAATAAAAAACAATAATAAATAAATGAGACCGTTCGATGTAAACTAACGTTAGCAGCGTTAGAGTGGTACTGATTCGATATTGTTTAGAAAACATAGCGCACAGCTCATCATCTTTCCCCCTTCTCGGTCCCCACTCTAGTAAAAGGCTACGACATTCTAATAGGAGAACTTTACAGTAATGCGAGCCTCAATGCGTAATCAGATATAATTCTCCTCTTCTTTCCGAGAATCGCGCAAATCGACGAATTTTTGGAATACAAAGTGCAACGCGATAATTTTCAATTGCGATGCGGGCTTGCAACGCTTATCGGACCGGCGTACGGTGGGTTGCGAACATCGGCGGAATAATCAGGGTTGCCTAAATTGAAGGTAGGTTTTCGGCACAATTAGCCTTTTATTAGCGTTCATTTTCAATTACAGTAAAACTCCTGTAAAGCGATCACTCGTGGTTTCATTAAAAAATGGTCTCTTGGAGGAGTGATCGCTTTAAACAAGTTTTCCTTAAATTAATATAAAATAAACACTATATTAACTTTAAAATTTTTTATTATCAATAATGAAGACACGCGAAGGCTCCTATATTTTCATAAAAATACAAAAAAGCGTCTATTAAGATGCACACAAGACGAATTAATAATATTAAATAATAAAATGTTTAAAAATTAATGCAAATAAAAAAAAATTACGATATAAAAAATAGCCAAGACCAAGAAATAAAGATATACATTACCAAAATATTGTTCTAAAACAGTTTGCTTACAATTTTTAAATTTTTAAATTAGAGACAATTTCTTTTTCGCATTTTTTAAAATCTCCTGAATTTGGGTTTTGCCACATTTGTATTTAGAAGCTAGCTTTTGTTGTTGACGGAGAAAGGTTCTTAATAAATTCTAGTGTATTATTGACATTTTAAGTTTTACAAACCCGATCTCATAGTGAGACAACTCATAAATCAACATAGACAAAAATTAAAAGGAAGTGAGAAGTGATCGCTTTAACCGTAAATTGCCGGTCACGGTCGCGTTAGGGGAGGGTCGCTTTAAAGGGGTAACAATGTATTACTGATATTGTATAAATCTTCCGTTTCTAGAAATTATGGTCGGATTCAGGAGTGGTCGTTTAGGGCGAGTGGTCGGTTGGAGGAGTTTTACTGTACCTTCATCGCAAAAATTTGCATCAAGACAGCTCATTTATTTTTATTTCAATTTTGGCGTCTTTATTTAACGTAAATATTCCTTTGTTCAATTTTAAAAAAAAAGATGTTATTTATGTCAATTTGGAAATAAAAAAATTTGATTGTTGAAGTTTGGAACTTAGTTTTTAATGTGTTCAAAAGAAGAAAAAATTAATGTTGTGAATTGGTGTAAAAATAAGAATAGCTCCAGACAAGTCCGAGATTTATTTTCCATCAATTCGATACCATCTGTCGGAACAATAATGAATTAATTCTAATTTATTTCAGAAATGCTGCGCAGATTTTACAATCGTTTAGTGTATTGTTTAGAATTTGAAGAAGTACAATTTGATTTTTTTTGTAATGTTTCTTTTAAATAAATCATTCTACTATTTTATAATACGTAACCAAAAATAAATTGAAGTGAGAGTACGATTGGTTGCATATATAGACTGATTGACTTTTTAAATTTAACGTTGGGATATTTACATTATTTAAATGTGGGAAAATAAACCAATAACAACAGTGGATTTAGATTTTGTTTATTTCTTCACATTCGAACGGTATTGCGATTGTGTCACAGTTTCTAGTGTGTAACTGTTAAACATATTTCCCTAATGAAATTTTCGGAAAAATCGTCCAACGAATGTGGTTGTTGATGTTGCAAGGTGCATTATAACAAGTTTATCGGTTTTGGTCACATGCCATAATTCCAGTTACTATCATTGCCGTTAACCTACTATTGTCGCAAATTAACATTTCTGCGTTACGCTGTAGTGCATAATGAATTTTTAATGCATATGTTTCATGTAAATTTCAAAATTTAAATGTTTCGATAATTTTTTATTGGTCGGTAATAGCTAAAATTATTGCAATTGACTAGAAATATTTTTCTTTTTTTTGTGGAAAAACTATTGATCTATTTATGTCAAAATTAGAGCCACTAAATGTAGGCAACCCATCGCAGGATCAAAATTTTGATGAAAAGTACGTTGGGTTGCCTAAAACAGGCGAGCTAGATTGTGGAAAATGGGCATTTCTAAATCGGTTTAAAATTTTCCATATCGTGGACAAATTGTATAGGATGCACCGCGTTTTACCTCCACCCCGAAAATCTAAACTGCTAATTATGTGAGGGTAGCAAAATTTTACATTCATAATTGAATATTAATGAGCCTTATTACATACTTATTCGTTTTATAAAACTTCGATTTACTTGAAGCCTAATTAATAGTTTTCAACTCTGATTTGAGCCTTCAGTTCTAGAAGTTGAAATGAACATCACAGCGTGGATGATAAAATTTGCAGATCTAACTTAAATGATTTTTTTTTAAATTTTAGGACCTTCTATGAACAATCTTAAGAAACTAATATGCACTCTCTAAAGGCTAATATCTACTACGTATGCTGTATAAGTTTCGCTTTTTTACTATAATATTTATGACCAAAAAGTGAGGTGGAGACAAAACTCGACGCACCCTGTATATCTACATCACTTTTTTATAAAATTGTTTTCTTCTGGTGACTAATATACGAGTTCATTGATTTCATAGCACTTGAAGGTGTTTCCTGTTTAAATAAAACATGAAATTATTTTAATTACAATTCTGTTGAAGAATTATCGAATGCTAATTTTTAAGTTGTGAATCGTGTGCACCTGTTATTTAAAAGTATTATTTTTGAAAGTTGGGAGCAGAAACCGTCGAATCAGACAGATGTTATCATAAATATTCCTTGAGCAACTTTATATCCTCTGACCTGTATGAGCCGTAGCTCCATCATGCTGGAGATTACCCATTACGCAACTCATCAGACTGAAGTTAATTAATGCAGCTAAATTTAGATCCAAACCACTGGCCTGTTTCACCTTTTGGGACAAGGCAAATTATTCTAACTCATTCATTGAGGGCACGACCTATCTTGTTTATGACAGTGACAGTGAACTAGCACTATTTTAATTTACGAATTGTTAATTATTTATCGGGGTGAGGTACCTCACGGTTCACTCCCCCCTCAATATTTCCTTACAATTGCTGGACATTATCATGTTAGTAGGGTACCAACCGTGAGAACAGTAAGCAACCCAATTAAGAAACTTCTGCCAAAATGGTGGTGATCACCGAAATTCAGAAATTTTATTCCGGCGCGTCGATATTCCTGACCGGAGGAACCGGCTTCTTGGGAAAGATCGCCATCGAAAAATTGCTGCGCACTTGCCCAGATTTGAAAATGATTTACATTTTAGTCAGACCCAAAAAGGGGAAAGAAACCAGGCAGCGATTTGAGGAAACTTTCGAAAGCGTTGTAAGTTACCATTTCCAAAAAAATACAGTAAAACCTCGATTACTTGAGTTATCCGCGATTTTTTAACAAGAATCAGTTTCGTTAAGCGAGGTTTCACTGTATTAGTACGAAAAATATTATTGCTTCGTCAATATTTTTTAAAGTTGGGGTTTGTTTACCCGATTTTCGCTGAAAATTTTCTTTACGGAAACGATAGCGTCAAACAATGATTTGCAGGAAATGATCAGAATTTTCTGTACAGTAAAGAACAGAATTTTTTTTTATTAAAATTGTGAAGTATATTATTTTCAATTAGTTACTGTTGATCCGTTTATTACAAAATTAAATATCCCTTTGAAATATGTAAAAAAAATGTTATTTTTGTGAATACATCTAACAGTTGACCTTGGATTATTTTTTTGTTTTCATTATGGTCATCAGAGGAAAACAACACCAATTGTTTGGTAATGTAATCGACTTTTAGCTCCAATAATAACAAAGTTACCAATCCTATAATACCTGTACAGGGTGTCCCATCACTTGTGGCCACCCCCAAAATTGAGCTTTAATTGAAAGTTATTTATTTGAAATTTGGTGCACGCATGCCTCTGGTATGAGGCTAGAAATTTCCAGTTTTAAATGTTAATTGTCGACAAAAAAAAAACTGATTTTTAATAAAAATCATATCTCCCACTTTTGTTAAATTTCATTTTTCAAGATCAGTATTATTAAGGCAAAGATATCCAAAGTAAAAAAAATCCCAAAATCTGTAATTAGTCTAAAATTCCTTTATATTGGAATCTTAAGAGTAAAAATAATAATTTATGACTATAAATAGCCCTTAGTAACTATCTGCAAAGTGCAGTACGATTTAAATGTATGGCATTGTAAAATTTTCTCCGAAACTGAAAGTAGGTAACTGGTACCTCGAATGGTCTGTTTTTTTTTTCCATAACCGCACCGAAAATATTTCAAACAAAAAATGTAATACGTCGTCTTCGAGTTAAAAAAAATAATTCAACATTCACACTTTAAAGTATCTTCGTACTCATAAGCGTAATTTATTAGAGTACTTGCAATTTACGTAAATTTTAAAAATCTACAAGAATGTAAAAACGTTTGCTTAGGTACGCTTTTGTTGTTCACATCGACCTACTTCCACTCGACAGTGACAAATTTTTACAATGTCATAAATTTAAATCGCTCTCACCTCTACGGAAAGTTACTAACGACTATTTACAGTCATAAATTATTACTTTTACTCTTGAGATTCCAATATAAGGGAATTTTAGGCTAATTACAGCTTTTGATTTTTTTTTTCTTTGGATATCTTTGTCTTAATCATAGTGATCCTGAAAAGTGAAATTTGACGAAATTGGGAAATAGTATTCTTATAAAAAATCAGTTTTTATTTTTTTTCTCGAAAACTAACGCCGACAATTAACATGTAAAACTGGAGATTTCTAGCCTTATACCAGAGTCATACGTGCACCAAATTTCAAATAAATAACTTTCAATTGAAGCTCAATTTTGGGGGTGGCTACAAGTGATGGGACACCCTGTATAATAGCCATTGGGTATGTGCGAGTCAAACACAACACTTTATCTACGACTCTTTAAATAAAACGTTTACTGACTGTTAAACACTATTCAAAACGGATTAGTATTTCATGTTCCAACCAAAAAAGTTCAATGATTTCTTTGTAGCTATTTGACCACATGAAGTCCACGAACCCAAATTACGCCTCGCAAGTGTCGCTAATTTCTGGCGACTCCAACTTACCCAATCTCGGTTTGAGTGATGAAGACCGACAGAAATTGATCGATGAAGTTACTTGCGTCTTCAATTGTGCTGCAACAGTGCGTTTCGACCAAAAACTTCGCACCGCCACTTACATAAACGTTAGGGCCACTCGAGACTTATTACTTACGGCAAAAGAAATGAAGCAATTGAAGGTTAGGATTTTCTGTTGAAACCAAAAATTTTGCCAATTTGTTTACAGGCATTCGTCCACGTTTCGACGGCCTTTTCATTCTGTCCACAAGAAGAGATCGATGAAGTCTTTTATGATTCGAATGTGATAACAGGAAAAAATTTAATGCAGGTGGTGGATGCATTGGATGATAATACTCTCAACGCAATTACCCCAACGTAAGTCAAGGAAATGTTTTGTTTTTTGTTAATTTTTGGTTTGAAGGATGATTGGTGAATGGCCGAATACGTATACATACACCAAAGCTGTCGCAGAGGAGGTTCTTAAAACTGAAGGACGAGGACTACCATTGGCTCTTATCAGGCCGTCCATCGTCATGGGTGCAGACAAGGAACCTCTTCCAGGATGGATTGACAATTTTTATGGGGCGACCGGAATTCTAGCAGGTGGTGCACTGGGGTTGATCAGGACGTTGCACTGTGATCCCAATAAATTGGCCGATATGATTCCTGCCGATTATGTAATCAACTGCATGCTGGCAGCCGCTTGGAACGCACATCAAAATAGGTATCCTTCTTTTCAAAATTAGGTGTCTTAGAGTCTGATTTCTAGCCAGAGTTGTGACTCTGACTTGAAATAGGGCTCTAACGCGCAAGTCTAGTTTAATCGTTCCTAAATAGGCCAAGCAACAAAGCAAAATAAATGTCATAATTTAATTTAAATACTACTTGGAAACCGACTATGCGATTTTGTCAAAGACAGCTAGTAGATGAATTCTGCATAATTTCCAACTCCAGAATCATAATTTTTAATTTGTTATAAACAATTTTTAACAAAAAATCGCATTCTTTTTAGTTTATTGCTTGTAAAATGGAAACTAATAAAGCAATCTTAATGATGTCAATAGATGAATTATAGAGAACTAAACTATGAAGAGAATTAGAGGTTGAATGGCCCGATCGGATAATTAGAACCGGAGAAAAGCCGGAGAATCCGGAAAATTCAGTGTTTTCTTAAAAAATTTACAATTCCGTCATTTTTTAATTTTGAAAATTGAAACTTTGGACAAAACTAGATACTTATATGTACTTTATGTGTGCAAAACCCCGATCCTGTCGGACTATCAGTTTTTGCACAATCACCATTTCAATAATTTCTTGCGATATTTTCGCGGAGGGCTGGATGGTTCCTGTGATTGTCCGATTTAAATTTTAAAAACAGAATTGGAAACTAGACGCGCACAGCAACAAAATGCCTATTTTGTTTTTTCCACAAAATGTAGCGAAATAGCTTGCAAAACGGTCGTGAGTATGAGTAAAAACGGTCGAGCACGTGAAAGTGGTCAAGTAGTGGTGGGAGACCAGCCGTTGAGGGGAAGCGCATCCCGGTCCAAATCCTATATAATGCGCTTCCCCTCAGCGACCAGTCTTCCCCCACTACTCGCTCACTTTCACGTGCTCGACCGTTTTTGCTCATATTCACGACCGTTTTTCAACTAGTTTGCTGCATTTTATGGAAAAACCAAAATACGTGTTCTGTTGCTGTGTACGTCTAGTTTCCAATTCTGTTTTTAAAATTTAAATCGGACAATTACAGGAGCATCTAGCCCTCGGCGATAATATCGCAAAAAATAAATGAAATGGAGATTGTGCAAAAACTGTTATTCCGCCAGAGTCGGCGATTTGCACACATAAAGAACATATAAATAGCCACCTTTGTGCAAAGTTTCAGTTTTTAAAATTAAAAAATGGCGGAATTGTGATTTTTTAAAGAAAACACTGAATTTTCCGGGTTGTCCGGCTTTTCTCCGGTGCTAATTATCTAATCGGGCTATTTGACGTCTCATTCTCTTCTTAATTTAATTCTCTACAATTCGTCTATGGATATCATTAAGATTGCTTCATTAGTTTCCATTTTACAAGCAAAAAACTAAAAAAAAACCGATTTTTTTGTTGAAAATTGTTTATAACAAATTAAAAATTATGATTCTCGAGTTGTAAATTATGCAGAATTCATCTACTAACTGTCTTTGACAAAATCACACAGTCGGTTTCCAGCTAATATTTATGTTTTGAAAAAATGCTTTATTGCTTGGCCTAAAATTGATAGTGCCATTTGCCGCTTGAGTAAAATAGTTTCAGAAGTTCAATTTATTTATTTATTATTAATGCTTTGGTCGACATTTTCAGAAACGGAGAGGAAAACGAAATTGTCATCTATAATTCCGTAAGCTCTCCAGAAAAACCTATCACCTGGAGAGAAGTTTACCGCCTTACTGAGATATATGGTACGCGAATCCCATCAGTCTTGGTAGTATGGTATATCTGTTTCACCATGAACCCCAACTGGTACATGCACATGCTGTACACCTTTTTCCTCCATCAAGTGCCAGCTTACATAATCGATTTCATCGCTGTGTGCATCGGAAAGAAACCCATGTAAGTTTTTTCTAATATTACTTTCGGTCCTGAATTTTTGTTTTCAGGTTAGTGGACGGCTATAAGAAGATCAATAAGTTCACCGAGGTGATCGGCTATTTTTCTACGAAGGAATGGCATTTCCACAACAACAACACCCAAAAACTTTGGCTGAAATTAAGTGAAGAAGACAAGCGGCTGTTCCATTTCGATATGGCCTCTTTAATTTGGGACGATTATTTCTGCCAGGGGACGAAAGGCGGTCGCGTTTATTTATTGAAGGATCCTATGGAAACGGTGCCGGAAGGGAAGAAGAAATTCAGAAGGTTGCAGATTCTGCATTACACCTTAATTTCAGTTTGCTGCTGTTTATTGTTTTTGTTGTTTCGATTCTTTTTTAGGGTCATCTTTAACTAATTGGGGTTTTTAGTAGCAAATATCGAATAAAGTGTTCACTGGAACGGTATCTGTTCTTCACTTTATTAGGTACCGACCTATGCTAATACAATAATAAATAATAAAAATAATAATAATAAAATATAAAAATACAATCTTTTAGCTGCACAAGTTAAAAACAATCGAAAGCCAATAACGAGTGCTAAATTCTTGTAGTTTTACTTATGAAACGAGCGATATTGACCACATTGACAGCGGAAAAGTGACCACATGAAATATAATTAGTCAAAAGTAGCAAAAAATCATATTATTAATTAATTATTGTATTAATTCTCATTGTTTTTAAAAATTCTTTTAAATAGTAAATATTACATTGTTATCATTATATTAATTTAATTTTTAACTAAATTTTACATGTTGATTGACAAAGTTTGGTTAGAAAATTTCCAATCCTTGGTGTTGCAATCTTTTGACACTTTTACAATTATCTTTACTAACCCAAATGCTGGAGAATCTGCATAATCACTTACTGCAACACTCAAAAATCAATTTCACCCTGTATAATAACAAAAAATTAAATCAATAACTGCTCAAAAATGGTTAAAGCTACGAAAAAATTATTGAAATAGAAGTTGTAAAGCTTATCAAGATCTATAAGTTTTGTTATGGATTTTTTTTTAATTAGTGCCCTTTTGACGTCGTTATAATTTTTTCATTTCTTTAACTAACTGAAAGTCTCTACCTGCTTTTCCCCGAGCACTTAGCACTTTGTCACATCCTCTGTATTTGACCTTACAATCACGAAACTTCAATAAAATCTTCATATAGCTTCGAGGAACGCACAAACACCTTATCTCATTCATTGTGAGGAATTGAAATAATTAAAATTAAAAAGGATACATTTAATACATTAATAAATCAAATAATAATTAATTACAAAAATTGTCTAAATACAAAGGAAATCAGTAAAAACAATAAATAACAAAGAACGGCACACAAGCCATAATGGGCCACCATCAACTTCCTGTACCTAACTTTTCCTGCCGGCAACGTCTCCAAGGGATCTTTCAGCAAATAAACGCGACCACCTTTGGTGCCCGTTTCGAAATAAGCGTCCCAATCTAAAGATCCCATATCAAAGTCGAACAACTTCTTATCTTCAGCACTTAGTTTTTTCCAAAGGGCCTGGGTGTTGTTGTTGTGGAAGCGCCATTCCCGAGTGGCGAAATAGGCAATGACTTCGGTGAACTTGTTGATCTTTTTGTAACCATTTACGAGCCTGCAATGAAAGAGTTAGAGGATGCTTGTGGTCGATTTGGGATGCCAAAAACTTACAGTGGTTTCTTGCCGATGCAATAAGCCACAAAGTCGACTAAGTAAGCAGGTACTTGGTGTAGGAAGAAGATACAAAGCTGATGGAAGAATTTGTTCTTGGTCATTACGAAACAGTAATGCCAGACCAAGAGAGGCGACGGCACCTTTTTGGCGTGAATTTCTGATAACCGGGTGAATTCCCTCCAGGTTATGGGCTTTTCTGGCGAGCTCACGTAATTGAAGATCTTAATCTCATTCTCCTGGCTGCTGTTTTCTAAATTTCTGAAAATTTTAAATAAACAGTTCAATGTGTTGCCTATGTTGTGGTACCTGCGACAGTTACGATATACTAAACCAACGTCCTGCGTTTCGCTTAACGGCGTTCCACCCTAAGCAATACATTTTTTCAATTCATTTTTATACCTTTATTTTTAATTTTGAAAAGGAGGTCAATACCTCATATTACAGAGAATACCAATCTACTTTGGGATGACCCCAAACCATAATTAAATAATCATAATTAACCAAGTTATTAATTAAAACATCAAATTCCGAAATTCGTTTTTTTTTGTTTTCAGTTATCAAAATTTTGTATTAAAATTTTTTGGACTCTTAGATTAGACTTTTATTTTGAGCTGACGCCTAGCTGTTTTAAACAACACAATAGTTTTTGATTTATTCAATGTTCTTTAGATCAAGAACCGAAATTGAACTAGCTAATTTTCGCCGATTTCCGAGCTATGTCAAAAAGATTTACAACCTCGCAGTAGGTACTTATCGTTTCCCAGCTGGGATACTTTAACACCAATAATATCCGAAATACTTTTAAAGGCAGGTTTCATTTTCAAACAGCTTATTCGAAATTTATAGTAACAATACTTTTTTAAAAAAACAAGCTTTTATTAAGACGTAGTAAAAATTTAAAACTAATTTTGATATTGACCTAAATGATTAAAACTAAAAGCGTACATTTTATTAAAAGCTTCTTTTATTGAAAAAGCGTTTTCACTATAAATTATTTTTTAGTCTTGGACAATTTTAATCTTTATTATCTACATTAATTTCATAGGATATAAATTCAACTCTACGGTCATATTAATTTTAAAAATCGCTCGTGAAGACCCCTTTAAATAAATGAATGAGGATAAGCTTAAATTATAATTTCTATCAAAAAAAAATGTTTGGCATTTTTATCCCCGATTAATTTTAAAAAAATAAGCTGTTGTGGTAATAACTTATAATAAGCCAAAACTACAATTTTCTGTAAAAAGAAAACTGTATGTTAAGGGGTTACTCGTTGTGTTTTAATTTATTAATAAATATTAGTCCGTCCAATACGAAATTCGCCATCTGTTCCGAGTTCTGAACAGAATTTTCTAGAGTAAGTAATAAAATTTGATGACGTTCGACAATACAACCTTTCTTCAGACAGGTTATTTGGCCTAAAATTTTAACTACAGTCAGCTGCATTCCATTATCTATTTGTTCGCATATTGTAACAAATTGACGAAAAATACAGTAACCGCAAAATTACTAAACGAACGCGTACACTTTAAAATAAAGATTCTGATTATGGTGATATGGACACAGATGATATTCCGAATATGTCATTAATATAATTTGAAACGGCTAAAAATCAGTTTTTAAAAACGATTTACGATATAAATATAAATTACGTTGAAAAACATACCCGAGATCAACAAGCTACCCCAATTTGGCTTAAATTAAGGCATTACAGAGTAACAGGTAGTAATAACAAAACTTCTTTACTAACAATAAGTAAATAAAATTGTTAAATTTAACAAATTCTTCTTGCATATTATTATTTTACTTCAAATTATATCGTTCTAAATTTATTGAAGATACAAAAATGCAACCCCTCGAAAGCCGTTTGCATTGTTATACATAGACCTATTATCCACTGCACTTTACCGTAATTATGGTGACATCTGTATCATAAAAAAGTCTGAGGTGTTGCCTGTATTAAGACGTACACTAAGGCAATAAAAACTAATTGCATCTGTCCAAAATCTTTAGGGATGCGCAGCCTTAAACTTGTCATGAAAAGCCAAATTTAGAAAATCGCTTACCCATTTCTTCCAATGTCCCAAGCGGCTGCCAAAATGCAGTTTACCACATAGTCGGCAGGAACTATATCAGCCAGTTTGTCAGCATCACCGTTCAGTGTCCTAATTAACCCCAAAGCAACGCCTACTAGAATTCCAGCCGCTCCATAAAAATTATCTATCCATCCGGGGATCGGTTCCTTCGCCGTGCCCATTACGATACCCGGCCTAACAACAGCCACAGGCAATCCCTCTCCTTCACTTCTGACCACCCCTTCAGCGATAGCTTTGGTGAAAGCGTAGGAATTCGGCCACTTACCAATTAACCTAAGAAATTAAATGTGATAAATTGCTTTTCCAAGGTTTTCATTAACTTACGTCGGTGTGACTGCGTTCAACGTCTCATCGTCCAAAGCATCCACAACCGAAATTAGTTTGCTTCCTGCTATCAAGGACGAGTCGTAAAAAGTCTCATCGATTTCTTGTTGCGGGCAATAACCGAATGCGGTAGAAACGTACACAAACGACTACAAACATAATTCAACATTAATTAATTTTATTCAGAAGTGTTGGATAAAATGTTGTATAGCACCCGTGCGTTACCCGATATAGTAAATGACTGTTACCTTTAACTGTTTCATTTCATGAGCTATTTTTAGGAGATCACGTGGAGCCCTTATGTTGATGTTGACCGCGGAGCGCATTTTTTCGTCGAAGCGTACCGTTGCCGCGCAATGGATGATGCAGTTGACCTCTTCGATTATTTTTTGGCGATCTTCCGGCTTCAGCCCGAGATCGGGCTCGCTGCAGTCTCCGGCCATTAAGGCAATTTTTGAAAGGAATTTTGGATGTTCCTTTTTAAGTCGATCGAAAATCTGCAAACAATTAATTATTTACTATACAGGTTGATTTATATTAAATGTTCACAATTTATAATTTTGTCTGTTAAATTATCAAAGTTCCTTTTTATCACTGATCTGGTCACTAAATTGACCCTTTGCGATAATAAGTTCAATTTCGGTGCCTACACTGAAAGAAATAGTCAGTCTAATAGTAAAAAAACGCGTATTTGCAGCTGATTTATTTATGTTTAAGTATTTAAATTGTCAAAAAGTAAACTTTATTAACTACTGCCAATTCTTACAAATCAATTTATTTTTTAGAAATAAACTATTTATTACTTTCGACTTTGTTTGAGATCAACATAACGTATTATTTGAAAAAAATATGTTCTCAATTCATGCAAACAAAAATTTATTAAGTATAACAATAGGTATTTGTTTATAATAATTAAGGTTTTTTTATGTGTAATGCATACTATTTGGTATTAATTCATTGTTAGTGAAAGAAAATACATTTGTACATTTTTATCAAAAATAAATACTGATTTGTTGAAAAGGTAAGTTGTCTAATTGTAAGATAAAAAATGCTTATTTTTACAATTGAACCGGATGTTTGCATTAACAGCCAAATCATTTCTTTGTGTTATTCGGTAATGTTGAGAAGTGCATTAAAATAATAATATGGAACACGCCATCATTTTAAAAAAAGGTATAATCGTTCAAGTAAATCGGGACGTATATGGTGAACCAGTTTTTGGAAAGGTTGTTAATGTATTGTACATTGGTGACAAACAAATGTATTTAATATATAAAACAATTGTTTGTTATGGTATTGATAAAATTTTTGAAGCATATGAAGTGACTGATGATGATTTTTCCACTTCTAAACAAATTATTGACATTAAAAATATTTGTTGCACTTTTCCCACACATATTCATTTAATCGGTGATGGACGTAAATTTATTTCCTGCATGAACCAAGAATATTAATAGGTATCTATAACGACAGCAACTGTATTATTTAGACATAACATTTCTAATACATTTCGCATTGAATGATCCTCTAATATCTTTTTTATTATTTATAGGTATAAGTTTTTTTCATGTTAATTTAATTTTATTGTATTTTAAATATTTTTATTCATTTTAAATAAAAAATTTCAGTTTACTATAAGATTATTATTAAAAATCCAATTCATAAAATATTTATTTATAAATAATGAAGGGTTTATAGTAAATATTTCCCGCATATTATTTGTTATAATTAATATGCTAATTTAATTGTTAACTGAAATTCATTAGTAAAAAACAACTTATATTAAAATGATATAAATAATTAATAAATCTTGGTTGTATTACTATTTACTATTATTAAACATATATTTAATGTTAACAAATAGTTATGAGAGAATATTTATTAATAACAAATATTTATTTGATTTTAATATACATTTATTTTTTATTAGTAAGCAATTATTCCTCCAAAATAAAGCAAATTAAGACTGAATAATACATTTATTTGGTGTAACTAAACGTGTGTTAACTATTACCAAATTCTTTTTTGTTTTTAATAATTTCTTACTTTATTATAAATAACAATGTGTTAGTAAACTAAGCTAATTGAAATCGTATTAATAAACTGTCAGTTAATCGTAAATAAACATTTGGTGGGCCAAATATCAATTAATATTTGTTAATAGTTAACGAAGCTGCCTTGTTATTAACAAATTTTTCACTTCTTTTCTCTCTGTGTAGGCACTCATCGTCCGTTATTTAATTGCCTACTTGATTTTTTCGTTAACTACAATAAAAACTTAAATTTCTTTATCAATGGTGAACATTCAATTAAATTATAATTGCAAATCTACTGCATAATTGCATTCAAGGCGACAAACCGACAACAGTTCAGCTTCAACAAACAAGAGCATGTCAAACGCAAAAATTCTTGAGAACCAGAAAAGAAAAACCGGTAAGCCTGTAACGAAATAAGGAAGTGAATGGAAATTGTAACTGGTTGTTTCAATCCTTGTAAATAAAATTTTCAAGAAGTGCAACAAGGTCGGGGATCTTATGATCGTTACAACAAAATAAATTTTATTTTACCCAAAGAAGAGCTTCATTAAATTGGGGTTCAATTCACAGATAGCACAAGAGTTTGTTCTAAAGCAAAGGATTTATCTTGTTCAGTGTTACGAGATCGGGGAAGTGTTTTGCATTAACCTTCCGGAGCTAACAATACGGTCTCAGAGACCGACATTTACGATTTTTGCCAAGCATTTTTTCCCTAGTTGAGGCAAATTTCTGCCGTCCTCGGTACCTTTAGATCTCAAATAGAGTCAGTTACCCTCAAGTTGTCAGAGTTGAGCGTTGAACAGTTCTTAAGTTATAAACGCTTTCGGTCTCACAGACCGATGTTAGTCTATTAGTTATATAATTGGCTAAGTTTGTCTGTAACTCTATATTTACCTTAATCAACGGTACTTTGCTAGCATTAATATATTATTTTATTCTTGAAAATGTTTCTTCCAACTAAACAATATTTTATCAACTCATTGCGTTGCTGCTAGTTTAGTTATAATTATTCAGCTGTTGAAATAAGTTCTATGCTGTTTCGTTAGGTGCCTGCACTGGTGAGGAAGTACAGAAAACACTTTTTGACTCTAATAAATTTACCGTACATTTTCGAAACTTTAGGACTGATTATTTCGAAAACTTTCCTCTTCAAGGTCATACGAATTTGACATATTCCTACTCAGAAAAATGTGCTGCATCCAAATTCACCATCAAAAGTATGGGGTGCTATTTAAAAAAATTGATGATGACGTCATAGTGCGAAAACAGAAGACGATCGTAAAAATTATAAATATTAAAAAAGATGCAGGTTTAAAAACTAAAGTTGATCGGTCCGAGAATTTTTTGTGAAAATTCTTCTATAATGTTTTATCGAATTTATTCCATACTTTACGAAAGCACTGTATATAAATATAATAACCCGGAAGAAGAAATTCTAAGAAGAAAATTTTTAGAACTTCTTGGACACCAGCTAGTTGAGGAGCATATTAAAAATCGAGTTACTAGTACCGGCGTTTCGAAAACTATTAAATTACGTATTCAAGAAATTTATAATATTTCTGATCCTAATCCGAAAACCCCAATCTATGGAAGATGTTATTATTGCTGCAGCAAGAAAAATATAAATTCGAAATACAAATGCCAGAAATGCCCAAAATTTATGTGCTTAGAGCATTTAGTACCGATATGCCAGATATGTGTTCTCCAAGAAGAACAGTAATTTGGACTGCAAAGTTTTAGTTCCTCCGAAATATTGGGACAATTTGTTTCTTTTATATTTATTTAACAAAATGTTAAGTTTCGTTTGCGTCCTATTTTACAATAAAGGAAAGTAATCGTGTCATATTTTTTAATTTTCTAATATTTTACGTTTCACTAAATTTTAAATTTTTTATAATTTTATATTTTCTATAATAAAAGCGCTATGAACACACAAACTTGGTTAAATTACCCAAATACTTTATATTTAAGAAATAAAATTTAAACCAAGTAATTTTCCAAAAGGCGGCTGTAATTTTTCCAATTGGTCTATGAGACCGATGTTCGACTTCATGTCTTATAAAGCTAAGTTAGTTCCCAAAGGTTAAAAAAAAACTTACCACATTCTCGAAAATTTCGTCGAGCCGCTTTTCGACGTCCTTCCCCTTCTTCGGCCTGATCATCAGGTGGATCGTTTTCACATCCTGGCAGGTTCTCAGCAGTTTTTCGATCGTGAGCTTGCCCAAGAATCCGGTCCCTCCGGTTATGAACACCGTCGCGCCGGCATAAAACTGCTGCAGATCGCTCTGCACCGCCTTGGGTTGCGGAGCCTCGGACTGCAGCGGCAGGTCCTGACCTTCTTCCACCGTCATTGCCATTTCACTGAAACCAAAATAAATTCAAGGTCTGGGTCGCAGGCGGTTTCGCGGCATCAACAAAAGCGCAATGATTGGCACGTTATGTAAGAATCTGTTTGACCATCGAGTGCGTTTTTTAACGCGGCACGATTCCGAGAAGAGACTGGAAGAAGAAGCAGATTTTTGTGCGTTCAAACAAAGACAATGGGGCGTTTGCGTATCCCAGAGTTATTTTTATTCTGCGTTGAAGTAAATAATATTTGCATTGTCAAGAATCGTTCTGTTTATGTCTGCGATAAATAAACAAAACACTGAATTTTAAATTTGAACAAGGTTTAAACAAAGAATGAAGTCAAGCAATTTTAAATTTAAGTATAAAACTAAAAAAAAACAAGTGTTGCACATAAGGAATCAATTACGTACCGAGGTGGAAAGTGGTTCATTACTATGATAATAGGATTATAACCAGATATGATCATGCGCATGATTACATACATCAAAAGGTGCCAACCGAAGTTACATGCAACGTAAGAACACATGTATTCTTTGTTGCTTGACAATTTCGTAAGTCATCTTTTACTTAAAATACATTAGACATCAGGTAATATATAGTGTGTCCACGGATGGAGTTGACAAGAGGGAAAAAAAAATATTTTCAACTTTACGTCAAAATGTTACTCTTTATAAAAAGTTTTGTTTGTTTTGGGAAGTCACAAACAATTGCCATAGTTTTATTAAAATGTACAGGGTGCTCTAAAAATTACAAATCATGAAATTGACTTAAGCAAAGTAGTCTTATTTTTTTTTTTCGTAAAAAGTGTTATTTCAAAAAGTTGTTTCAAAACTTAAGAAAAGCTCAAATACAAAGTTTGGTAGAGATAGTAGCAAAATTTTGTATGTACAATTGCGGCCGTAGAATAGTTAATATCTACGTTTATCTAGCAATCGTTTTGCAAAAAGTTGAAAAACCAACAAACAAACAAACAAACAAACAATTCGAACGTAAATAGCTATAGTAATACTAAGAATTGGCCAACACTAAGTATCGATTATTGCATAGAATTTTAAATCTGATACAAATAAAATTATTTTGAGGAAAATTACAACAATAAAATATAAGACTACTTTGCTTAAGGTCAATTTCATATTTTGCAATTTTTATAAAGAATAACCTTTTGGCGAAAAGTTGAAAATATTTTTTTTCCCCTTTTGTCAACTCCATCCGTGGACACACTGTATATTACTTCAATTCGAATTAGATTTCTAAATAAAGATTTATATCAACCACATACTGGACGGAATCGAAAATTAATCAAAACAACCTATTTCACTACTATTCTAGTAGACAGCATATAATTTTGAATTATTTTAACTACCGTAATTTTATTTTCAGGTAAATGTATAATATAACTATTACTCCCAATAAAACAAAACAAAATAACGTTTATTTTTTAATTTTCGTTACCGTTTATTCGCACGACAATTTTTAATTTGTCGGTACTTCCTTATATGTTTAAGAAGGTTGGCGAATGAGATTGTCGCCTAGTGACGTCATGCGCGAAACGAACTTATTTTCGTTCGCAGGATGATTATATCTATTATAACGCGATATTTTTTGAATTGCTCCTCTGAATTAAAAAATGAACTATAACCAATTGTAAATAAATATATTTGGGTAGGAGCAGACCTAGTTAATTAGATACCCCAGGGCAAACCACAATGAAGTGTTTGCACATTAAAGTTCCCGTCAATAAATGTTTAATGCAAATTTTGTTTTATTTGTTATTTGACTTTCCTTTAATTGACATAAGTGAAATATTTAAATTTAAAAATAGAAAAATAACTGTAATTTGCTTGTGACCTTTAATGACAATTAATTATTTACAACAAAATTCGATAAAAAAAGTGAAATGGGCAATTGTTACAATTATTTTATTTATGTCAGATTTCTAAATGAACTCAAACTGATATGAGATGGTTGTGTAAAATGACACACAAATTTGACAAAATTTGAAAATAAGTAAAACCGAAACTTGATCACCAGAGTCCATCAAGTTTCAAATAAATAACTTCCAGTTAAAGATCGATTTTGGGTGATGAGATACCCTAAAATTTTTTTAGAGGGTATGCCATTTTACACAACCTTTGCACTTCCGCACCACGGCGCGGTTTTGATTGTAGTTGTTTACTACAAACAAACAAACAAAAATGCGCCAATTATTCAGGCCTTTAATTAAAAACAAGCCTTGCACTTTATGCACGAAATTTTTGCTATTAAAACGCGACGCACAATCCTCGAACCTTGACTGGAGATTTCCACAACTCGTTAAACGTTAGCAATTTAAGGAAACCAATCAACTCCTTTTTGAAACAACCTTGACTGATTCCAAACAAAAATTACAACTTTTTACTACAATCCATCGACCTCGCGTTGACAATAAGATCGGAATTAACCAAACGTGAATCCCCGACGCAGCCGGACGGGCAAACACTCCAAATTGGTCCTTCTAACCGGAAAAAAATTCGCAAAACAATCGTTTATTTACTCGCACGCAAACGTAAACAGACGTCAATTTTAACGGATGTTTTCACACGCAGGACCGACTGGAGATTTTATTTTTAACCGTTTTCTAGGCCGAGCCTGTTAGGCGCTGACCAAGCTTGATTTTGCAAGTGCGCATTTTTTTTGTCTAATTGCAAATAAATCCTAACACTTGCTCGAAGAATTTGTAACTTAAAACCGCGAAGATTGAACTTTCTTTTAATGGTCACTTACGTGAATTACTGTCAGGAAGGTCACGAAGCACTACAAACCACCAACAGATGTACACCAAACGACGGTAATTTTGGTTCTGGAAAAGGTAACGAGAGTTCTTTTCCTTAAGTAACCTTCCCCCCATTCCGTTGTTGAAAATATTGTTGAAATTAATTCATTGGAATTTTACTTTTTAAATTACTTAATCTATTCTTAATGAGAGGCCGAAAGTGCACTGGGAAATTTTTGTGACGCCGGCAGTTTTGTCAAAAATTTAAGAAATGTTCGAAATTTAATTAACGCAGGATTTCAATTTTCTGCGGATGTTTGTGCGACCGAATTGCTGCAACTGTTTTCTTGTGACTTTTGCTTTGCCTATGAATAAATCCTTCATCAAAACTTTTCGCTGTAGGCTATTAATAGCAGAAAAATTTTCCAAGTATCAAAGTAGCAAGAAGCAATTATTACAATCATATTTAATTACAGGTAAATTTGCACACAAGCGCTTTTTTAATCGAGTACTCTTTCAAAAACTACATTTTACCGAATAAGGCAGCAATTTAAGAAAAATCGTAACGAAATTATTGAAAATAAAATAAATGTGCTTCACCATACTTACTTTTCACCGTTTTAGTTGGAAAATTGTAATTGAAACAATTGCAAGGTCACAGTATGAGCAGAACTTCATCTTGCTGAAAATTGCAATTTTCGATATTGTAGACAACAAATTTGCAAAAAACTCGTATATTTTCAATGAAAATAATTATTAGAGGAATTGTTCGAAATATTTAAAATACTTTTGAACTTAACAATAACTACATTTAATTACATTGTAAGTGCATTGTGATTGTGTCAGTGTTTTAGACTCATTACTGACTAACTTATTCACAACAGAGTTATTTACATTATTTTAATTTTATTAATTGTATTAGAAATTTCATTCCATACTTTCGGTGGGTAATTAGTTTGTCAAAGCCAAGGTTATAACGAAAATCTATGAAGGAATTATTTTGTAGGATGATTCTTGCCTAAACGCAAATTGTATTGTGCTAATAATGTTTTTGCTGAATAATGGCAAAAACAACTTAAACCTTAAAATAAAATAAGACGCAGATAGACACCAAGAAAATAAAAATGTATACAGTAGACTCCCGTATAACGCGAATTTCGTACAAAGCATAATATAGCAAAATGCGGAAATTTTCTGTTTATTTTTTTTTGTTCTGTTTTTTGCTACCTATCTCCAGCAATAGAGTTGTCGGGAGATGTAAATTAGTATTGTGTGGGCGAAAATCTGCACGAACGAAATGTCCCAGTGGCGTAGCAATTCCCAGTAGCGTCACACAGGAGTGGTTTAAAGGAAAATATTAATTCTACTTTACTAATTATTTTGTTTTGTTTTGATGTTTATAAATCAATGATTTGATTCATACGTATTGATTATTAAGACTTAATCAGATAAACTAAAAGGAAACTAAAAGGAACATCATTCACGGTTATCATATCAAGAAAAAAGTTAATTAATTAATTTTCTAATATGGAATGCATGAAAGAAAGGGAAATCGGTCGTCATTATAGTGAGAGCACGTTTAGGAGCAGACAACAGAAAAATATTGACGGAAAGGCAGAGCATTTTGAAATTTCGCTAACTCCACCACATTATGCATATAACAGAATTCTATTTCAATTTGCTATAAGTGCTTTTAATAAGTACATTTTACTATCTTAGTAGATACTGAATTACTGAAAATAGAATTGGATATGATATAGCAGGAAAATTCTCGTATAAGACGATTTTGTTTTTTTTTTTAAACGTATTAATCGCATTATACGGGAGTCGATTGTATGTCACATATTGTCAATGCCGTATGCAAATTGTTTGTTATTTGGTTGTGCTGATGTATAATCGCATTGTGCATAAACAGGGAAAATTTATTTTCGTGAGTTTACAATTAACTCCGAGACAATTGACGTTTTTGGTACTTCTATAAATAGCGTTCTTTTAACTGTCCAAAGGTCGCGCCGGCAGTAGTTTACCGCAAACATAGCTCTCTTTACATTCGCTAGATAAAATAGTATTCCATTTTCACACTTGACAGTACCACTTCATGCATTAATAAATTTTGTTCTTTTTTGTTGTTTGGTATCAGTAATCAAGTTTTGCGGTGGTTCATCCCCTTTCTTCCCCTTAAAATTAATTCTAGTTTATAAACCTTTAAAACCATTAGTTTTGATTATAAAATATTTGTATATGAAATAAAAATGTTTGTAAAAATCATTATAAGTAGAGTAGATTTTTCTATTAAAAAAATATAAAAAGAATGCCTGTGACTTTAAAATTATTGAAAATTGAAAAAACCCTTAATATTCTGAGAAGATCTTGAAAAGTCTAACCGCAGTAAAATACCGCAGCGCGACTATCCGCGCGAGTCAAGAATGCGCGACCACCGGAAGGTTAAATTGATCTAATTATTAGCAAAGGAATATTTTAATGGCGATGTCGGCACTTTTGCGATTTAATATCAATTGTCAGATTTATTCAACCGTTTTCGAATTTTCAATAATTATAATTTTCAACTGTTTCATTGTCCACTTCACTTTTGTAGTTAACTGCAATAAAAATTTAAATTGATTGTATTGTTTAGACATTAAATTTAAACGCATTGAAAATTTTTTGTTCAGAATTAAGTACTCATTTGAAATATGTAAAATTGTAATGGGCATTCCATTTCGAAAATTTCTGAATGTCTCTAAAAGTTGACGTTCCAGTGTTAGTTTGCCTTCGCCATGGTAATTACCGGAATAATTGATACGTTTAACATAAATCAGCCTGTATCTTTGACGTAGAAACTTTTTTTAAATTTACGCATTTTTTCAATAACATAATAGAAATTTGCCTCAAACAACATTTACAAAACTTTTTTCGTTCTAAGCTTTTTAACTGTTCTGTTATAATATTGTAGAAAAAAATTGACTTGTGTGTGATGGCGCAGTTGACAAGGTTATCAAGAGAAGTATTTTCATCCAAAAAAATGAGACAAAAGTATGTCATTGTCGCTTTTGGGTGTAATCAAAATTAATATTGATCTAAAACTAAAATAACAATTCTAACAGAAATAGAAAGTACTGTCATTATGGTAATGATCTTCAATTATGTTACACGATAATAGTAATTACTTAATTTGAATATTATAACTTTTTTTGATGTTAACAAATGATTGTCATATTATTTGAAGGGTTTTTGAAATTGTTGAGGCAAAATTCGGAGCAACATCTTGTTCGGAATTCAACTGAAATTTTTCTACACAAGAGATAACAAACAAAACTTTAATTGTAATTTATTTAGCGGTCCACGAACAGCACCAGATTTAGCCGGTATTTCCTAACCAGCCTTACATAAAAGATATTAAACCAGTAAATTATTTTGTACTTATTACACTAATGAGTCTAATACAAAAAGTGCCTGTGGTATGCGTTACTGTCCTTGTGTGTAAAATAACATACCGTAAAATAGCACCATCCAAATATTTTCGAGATTAGATTTAAGTCAACAGAAATATTCATTTGTAGGAATTCTACCAGTAATAAATACAAAAGTGACGATTTATGTGCTGTGCTAAAATAATATTTTATGTCTTGAAGGCTAAAATTTGAAAAAAAGTGAGGCCACGGTAAAATTATACACAAATATGGGCACATCTTAAAAAAAATAATGTCGTATGTCATTTTACGCACATAGATAGTTGTGGGTACACTTCTAGACTCATACAGTGGCGGTCAAAACAAACTGAAATTTTTTAATTTGTCTCATAATTTAATCATTTTCAAGTAAACAAATTATTTCGGTTTGCACCTCCCCATTAGTTTGCAACATTATTCGAAGAGCACTTTTAGCTACTGATTCAAGTAGATGTGCTAATCCGCTGAAGATGATAGCATAACTATTAAAATAAATATCCGTAAGAATACTGTATCCTTACTATTGTTGTGATGAATGGATTTTATTAATTATTTTTTTTGATTAATTAATTTTAATATGAATAACAAACAACTAGGATTTTGTGTAACGCTATAATTTCTGTTACATAACAATATTAGTAATTCAACAAACGATTTCACATTATTCGGACAGTTCTTAAGGTTATTCGTGGAATTTGTGGTAACACGAAAAATTCAAAATTATCAATGAATTTAACTTCAATCACCGAACAAACTTAATTTGTAGTGAAAATCAGCTAATCGTTTTTATTGAACGCTCTTTAACTAGGCAACCTATGCACCACAGGCGTGCACCATTTCATATACACCAACCATTCGAACCAGCAGAGTAAACTCCGATATACACCCTACATCCACAATGTTCGAATCTTTGTTGATAAGCTGGGTTCAAATACCTTCTTAGTCATTGTGCATAATGAGCTGGACAGCTATCACCTTGTAACCACATTGCTCTTCGTCTGGCCTAAGGCACGTATTCAAAAAAATTATCAAAAGCAGGGCAATATGGCTTCAAAACGAAAAGTAAAAAATTATTTGGAACAAGCGTATCCACCTATACTTTTTCCATTTTTTTAAATTCTAGTGAACGCCCAAAACGAATTCGCTTATACTCTCAAAAACGTCCAATAAGCGTTTGTCGAACCGTCCCGCCATGGACCTCCACTAAAGGTCCGAAAAGATCTCGACTGAAATCCCAAAAACGGCCATTAACTGTCGTCCATAATGAATGTACATGTGTTACATGGGATGTTCTAATTAACTGTAGTTCAATATTATGCTTTTATTACAATAATGAGTAGGTACATAAATTCACTTTAAATCCTAAAGAGAAATAACTCTTACCATAAACGAAAGTAACAAATAAAGTAAATAGAATAGAACCGCACATAAAGCGTAATGGGCAATTTTTAATTTTCTGTATTTAACACGCCCTTGTGGTAACGTATCTATAGGGTCTTTCAGTAAGTAAATCCTAGCACCAATTAAGCAGTTTTTTACATATTTCTCAAAATCCAGAGTTGATAGGTCGAAATAGAAAAGCTCTTTGTCTTCTTCCGACAAACTTTTCCACAAAGTTCTCGTATTATTGTCCGTGAAGTGCCACTCTCTCAAGCCAAAGTACGAAATGACCTCGAGCAATTTTGTAATTTTTTGATAACTTTTCACCACCCTAAAATACCAATATCGTTTAGATTCGCCCGTTATTTCGAAGAAAATACTTGCATCATTTTACGCCCAGAACACAATAATATAAAATCGATTATGTAAGCAGGGATGACGTGTACAAGAAAATGGAGAACAGAATAGGTGATTGGGTTTCGAGTTACGAAATATACGTAGTACCATATCTGCTTTGTAGTAGGAACCTGTGGACCATACTTGCGAATTGCGCTAGAGAATCTTTCCCAAGGGACTGTTATGTGCGGAGAGCTTACGCAATTATAGATTCTATTTTCGATGCTCAAATTCCTGAAAACAAGACATGAAATTCCAATTTTGTTTGATGTGGTGGTTACCCTGCCGCATTCCATCCTGCGGCAAGCACGCAGTTAACAACACAATCTACTGGAACCATGTCGGATAGTTTATTGTTATCCAAGTGAGCAACTCTAATGGCTCCCAGACAAGCGCCTGTTGTAAGTCCTATCGGACCATAAAAATTGTTGATCCATCCCGAAATTGGATCTTTCATGGTGCTGACAATCATCGATGGTCTTACAATAACCAAAGGTAATTTGCTCCCTTCGGATTTAACTACCCCTTCAGCGACGGCTTTGGTGAAAGCATACGTATTTGGCCATGGTCCAAGTAATCTGCAAATTAAAATATGTTTCACCTAAGTTGTAAAATTGCCCCGAATCGATTTCTCATTGTCCCTTGAATTGACAAGATGTTATTAATGAATAAGGCTTCTAAATCACTTTCAAAAGTAACTAAAACATCATTTTCTCGGAAAAATCAATTTCTTTGTGGAAACTAGACTTAGTGCAATATATTTAACTTGCATTGGAGTTATTGCATTCAACGTGTCATCATCTAGAGACTCCACGACTGAAATCAACTTTTCGCCAGAGATTACGGTGGTATCGTAGAAGACTTCATCGATTTCCTTTCTTGGACAATAAGAGAACGCCGTCGAAATATACACAAATGACTAAAACAAATACAACGTTCTTATAGAGTTAATCTTGGGCATATTCCGGACTTAACTGTAATCGCATTGAATTAACTCACTAACCTGCAAGAGGTGCATTTCTTCTGCTAATATCAATAAATCTCGAGTAGCTCTAACGTTGATATTAACAGCCGCTCGTAAAGATTGATCAAAACGTACAGTGGCCGCACAATGTATAACGCAATCAATTTCGTTGACGAGCTTTTGTCGGTCGTCATTGCTCAAACCGAGTTGAGGATCGCAACAGTCGCCGGCGATTAAAGACACTTGTTGTTGAAAATTCGGATTTTCTCGTTTCAGACGATCGAAAACCTACAATCGATCAGGCTGAAACTTATTGAAAACCTAAATTGGCAATTACCACACAGTCGAAGATATCCTCGAAACGTTGATCAATTTGTTTCCCTTTCTTTGGCCTTATAAGGATGTGTATCATTTTCAAGTTGGGACAGCTTCTCAGTAATTTTTCGATGATCAACTGTCCTACAAATCCGGTCCCTCCGGTCAGGAAAATCTTTTTTCCGGAATAGAACTTTTGGATGTTAGAAAGGGTTGGTTTGGCGATAGCTTCCGTTGTACTTTCATCTTCATATGTAGACGTCAAGTTGCTAAATGGCAAATAAATTAAATAAAATCACTGGGTTTACTTGCAATTTCTTTTTTACGTACCCGGTCATTTTGCTTTGTTTGCTGTGACGCTGGTCAGAAGCGATGTGTTGGTACCGAACGCAAGAGACACTTTTATTCGAGTAATTACAATTAATTAATTTACACACAATACGTTTTTATAATATTTATTACCAATTGATTTAATCGGAAACGAATATTGTAACAACGCTGATTTTGTAAACCAAGTAAAATACTGGAACTACGGATATTTTTCTAAATGCGAAAATATGTCACTTACAAATTATAATTGATTGTACACAGTTATCCAGTAACGACTACAACGTACCCAGCCATGATGAATAATTTGTAAATTGATTATAATCTTATTTTACTTTGTAGTTTTTGTAACATTTATATTATCATGTTTTATATTTATTCAACAAATTATATTAGTTTTGTAAATGCGCTTTAATCCTAATTTGGTTTTAAAGCAAACGATCCCAAAGATGTCACAATACCTCTCGCAGAGCACCCCCTCAAAATTTATCGTGACACTGTAAGTACCTACCTCGTGGCAAAGCCGCGTTTCCATTTTCTTACATCGAACTTCAAAAAGATGTCTTTTTATTGAGGTAATGTAGAATAAAATATATATAGTGGACCCTGTGATGTCGATAATGAAAATAAAAACAAGAACCTTTAATCACAAAAAATTTTATATAAAATAATATAAAATTACTCACATAGACGCGTTTCGGTGGCTATGCCACCATCTTCAGTACATCTACTCAATAGTAGATGTACTGAAGATGGTGGCATAGCCACCGAAACTCGTCTATGTGAGTAATTTTATATTATTTTATATAAAATTTTTTGTGATTAAAGGTTCTTGTTTTTATTTTCAGGTAATGTAGAGTAAAAAATATGATTTGATGTTTCAGTTAACGTAGCAAATTAATGACCAAATTAGCTAATGGGAGTATAGACGAACCAGAAAAAGATGCAAAGAAGCTTCTACGAAGCAAGGACAGTAAACAAACCAACATGATCAGAAAGAAAGTAGTAAGGGTACAACCTCAAAGAGATGAAAGAAAATAAAAAAAGTTTTGGATGATAGTAAAGTTCGGATGGATAGGTTCTTCACCTTCATATATATTACTAAAAATAGTTTCTAATTTTGGTACTAATATTAAATACAGTTAAGTTATTATAAAACTAAACCCAACATTTTGTTTTCGGCGGCCGCCTGATATGAATTGTGTGTTGGCTTTATAAAATTCGATGAGCAATTTTGTTGGTGTTCTAAACATTTGCACACAATACCAAAAATGCAAAAATTAAGATATTCCGAACAATTATGAAAAAGAATTGCCAAAGTTCAAAATGTCAGAAATTTGAAAATAAAAAATGAGTGTCTGGCCTTGCACATAATTTGTAGATACAGTGGGGATAGCAACACTAACCAAAACGAATCCTTTTATAATCTCAAAAACGTCCTATAAACAATTATCGATTGAGGTCCACGAACCGGTCCGCCACGTACACTGAACGATTGAAAAATGGTCCCAATTGTAATCGCAAAAACATTCAATAAGCTTCCACCGCTGGACGTCTATTAACCGATGTCCATATGTACGTCCAATAAATGTACATGTGCTACATGGGATGTTCTAAGGGGCCGTGTACAAAATGCGTAAGGGCATTTACTCCAATATTTACCCCCCCCCCGTAAGGGACCGTAAGTTTTGCAGGACCCATACCTCCTGTTTTACATAAGATTTTCCAAATTCAAGGGGGGGGGGGTAAGAGCATGTTTATAAAAAATATTTGGTTTTTCTCATACAGGTTTGTGCGTCCATTTATTAACTACCCAATTAATAATTATTCATACAAATGATGTTTTAATAAAAAAAAACAATTATATAAAAGGTAATATAATTTAATAATTATTTCTCATCTGTTGAAAAAGGGTTAATTAACCATTCATCAATATAGTTTATTAATGGTATGCTACATTCATCGGATAAAGTATCATTCCCACAGTCACCAGATTCAGTTTGAACATCGAGATTCAATCCATTCTGAATCATTTTCTTCTTCTTTTGCATCATGCAGAATGCACAATTTTCGGATCCTCAAGTTTTAATGATCGACTTCGATTTAATTTTTCCCTTTTCCCTTGCCTTTTTAACTAAATGCCCTAGTAATTTTATGTGTGAAATCGCTCCTTTTTTCGAAGCAAAATATAATACACACGTTTTACAGACCGGGTTACTTAATTGTTCGCGATCTGTAGTTCAATATTATGCTTTTATTACAATAATGAGTAGCTACATAAATTTACTTCAAATCCTAACGAGAAATGACTCTTACCATAAACCAAACTAACAAATAAAGTAAATAGCATAGAACCGTACATGAAGCGTAAATAGGCAATTTTTAATTTTCTGTATTTAGCACGTCCTTGCGGTAACGTATCTATAGGGTCCTTCAGTAAGTAAACCCTACCACCAATTACGTAGCTTTTCACATATTTATCAAAATCCCGAGTTGATAGGTCGAAATGGAAAAGCTTTTTGACTTCTTCCGTCAAACTTTTCCACAACTTTCTTGTATTTTTGTCCTTGAAGTGCCGCTCTCTTAAGGTAAAGTACGAAATGACGTGGAGAAATTTTTTAATTTTTTGATAAGCTTTCACCATACTAAAATACAAATATTGTTTAGATTCGCCCATCATTTCAAAGAAAATACTTACCTCCCCAGCAAACCACAACTTATAACATTAACGTAGATTTTATATAACATCCGTACTTTGAATGTATACAGTTATGTAACAAGTAACATACATGTAAGTTCCATGTACCATACAATGTCCCGTCCAATTATATAAATGTAAAAATATTGATGTAACATTTATGTAACATTTAGTACGTCGTCGTGCTACGTTGTGAACAGATCTGGTACGTAGCAAAGATATAACTATTGTTCCATTTATGTTGCAATGTATATTTAACACACTTTTGTTACAATTATGTTATATAGTCAACTGTAGGTAAATAATACAAATATTTATAACACAATTTATTTATTTAGACTTTCATAATATATTTTCTACATAATTTTACAATGATTATTGACAAATATATCTTACGTTACTTTAAACAAATTGTAAATTTTTTTAGTAATGAATTAATACATAAGTAGACTTAAATAAAAATTTTGATTATTTGGATACCTGATTTCGCTGAAATAAGGAGTAGTGGCAGTCTGTTTCATTAAACGTTGTCAGTGTGGTTTCTGGAATCAATTTTGAAAATTAGAAATATACATTTTAAGATTACTATAATTTTGTTATACAGGGCAGTCTTTAATTTTCTCTAATTTATTATAAATGAACATATTTCTTTTAAATTGCATACAAATCGGAAAACATTACGAAAACAAAATAAAATCATTTTCGTAAGTTCCAACTTTTGAATTTTAATTTTAACAATTTTAAATTAGTATAATGCAACATGTATTATATATTACGAAATCTGATGTAAGAAATGTATATAATTGAATGCTTTTAATTTTCTCTGTAATTGTGAGACCTACAATGGGAATTGTCATAAGTTCAAAGTTCATTTTTATCTACAGTAATTACAACCAATACTGATTTAATTGTATTATGACAAATCAATTATGTAAATGTGTATTATGTAATAGGTAGATGCATCTCAAGGGTTATTTATCTATTATCTATTTATCTAGTTTATCATTTTTTGCACAACGTAATTTCTCCACTTTCGACGAGAATTCACTAGTTGTACTCATACTCTTGTTCCTGTTTTTCAAAACTGTTGTCAATGTAGAACTCATCAAATGTCTTTCTTTGCTTATTACAGCTTGCTTTTTTACCACTTTCAAACTCTTTAATTATTGATATTTTTTTCGCTAGAAAATGATTCTCTTGTTTTATAGGGCGACATAATGGCACAGAATATTACAGAAAGTGTTGTCTGCTTGAAAAATTGTCAAAGACTAAGAACAAAATATGCAGAAGCTACGGTTTTAATTATCGAGACCCGCACGTGTCTTTATTTCTTCCTGAAACTTTTGTAATGTCCAATCTGTGTTCAACATTTCTTGGAATCTATTAACGATTTGGTACGAACCAGAATCTTGTCATATCCACCTCAATATCAGAAACGTATAAAGGGGAAAATTTACAAGGAGTAGTATACAAAACGGTAAGCGACCAGATGATTTACTTTCTATAGCCGATTTTTCGTTATAATCGGAACTCGTTATAGAGGAGTTCTGCTGTATTAGTAACTCAGCAAAAGATTCTCAGTAATAGCTTTCCACTATCACATTGTTAGGACAGTTTTTCAGATTAATCGTGAAATTAGTGCTAAGGCGAAAAATTCCAAATTATTCATGAATTTAACTGCAATCATGTCGTACAACACATTTAATTTGTAGTGAAAATGAACTAATCGTTTTTATTGAACGCTCTTTAATTAGGCGACCTATGCACCATTTCATATCCACCAACTAATCGAACCGGCAGAGTAATGTGTGGGTACCGAACGTAAGAGACACTTTTATTCGAGTAGCTATAATTAATTAATTTACACACAATGCCTTTTTGCAATATTTTATTAGCAAATTTATTTATTCGGGCAAGAATATTGTAACAACGCTGATTTTGTAAACTAAGTAAAATACTGGAACTACGCACATTTTTCTAAATGCGAAAATACGTCACTTATGGTCACGTACAAGTTATAATTGATTGTACAAATTAATAATCGATGGTATTAAATTAAAGTTAGATTTTGCCAATAGCGATGTTAACCTTCCGATGGTATGGTGAGGTGGAGGGACGTTAGGAGTATGGTTGGGTCGGGTCCGACCCACATCCAATAAACTAGGTTTCTCTTTCTTTTTAATCGAAAAATTCACAATACAGTAGAATCCGCTTTTAACGAATACTGGATATAACAAGACACGCTTATAAGGAGCAATACACATAGAGAAATTTGATTTACTATGCAAACGCGGTTAAAAATGTCCGTATATTACGAGATCGGTTATAACGAGACTCCGGTTATAACGTCGGTTGTATTGAAATTTTATGTAAAAAATCCTGATATAACGAGATCTAAATATATAGGTACCTTTGACTAATATTGATGATGGTTTACTTAGAAATGTGCTGATTCCTAATCAGCCTTCAGGCAGTAAAGAATCAGTTTCACTTAGGTTACCGAAGAATTATCATGTCAACCTCCGGTAAATTAAACGTAAAAAAATATCAAGTTGGCATTTCTATCTTCCAACACGACTTCAATACTGCAGCCCATGGACCAAGGAATTATAAACTTCCTTAATTTTCATTTTCGAAAAGTGCTTGTGTTGCATTTGATAGATGGCATTGAAATGGAAAAAGAAGATCGGGTAACACTTGTAGACGCCATTCGATTTGTAGACCGAGCTTGAAAAAGTATTAAGCAAACCACAATAAAAAATTGTTTCAAACATGCTGGATTTATAGGAGAAGTTGGCCCAGCTGAAAATTGGCAAAGTGAACTTTGTATCGCATTAAAGGCTGAAAAAGTCAACTTTCAGGAGTATGTGACGGTTGACAATTTTGTATGTACTAGTGAAATCCCAACCGAGGATGACATCGTTGAGAATGCGTACTAAAAATACAATCAAACTCAAACTGAAATTGGTAAATCTGATGATGATGAACCGCTTTTAACGAAATCCTCTTATAACGAGCTAATTTCAAACTCCCGTGCGTCCTCGCTATAAGCGGATTCTACTGTATTTTAAAACAATAAATATTTAAATCCTTTTAAATGCATAAAAAGAAAAGTTGTTTCATTTTACAAAAACAAGGAAAAATTATACAAAAAATTCTTTCAATCTTCATAGAATCTGCATAGTTTCGGTATTTTGCGTAGTTAGAAAAGGCTGCGTTTTTACAATATCAGACAACTAAATAGAAGAAAAAACGAAAAAAAATTCTAACAATAATGAAAAAAAATCTTTATAGGGTATGGACGGGTCGCATCCGACCCGGCTTCGAGACCATGGCCCAATAAAATTAAAATTGGCTGATCATGCAACATACTTGGGGGTTGCTGAGTCGTCTATATCAGTAGGAAGGCTGACTCGAGGGATAGCTGAAACCGCTCACCGATCTGATAAAGGTGGTAGACGTAGGATACAAAAATATTTGGCTTGGGTCGGATCCGACCCCGACCATACCATCGGAAGATTAACACGTGCCCATAACATAGAGTCCGTATTTTGCGACATAGGGCGTCGTCCTGTCCATCTTTTGAGCTATTTGTAATACGAATACGTGCTAATTACTATAAACAAAAAGAATGACGACTGTATGACCAAATATGCTCACAAAATTAAGTTCACCCGGTCCCAATAATCGATTTCCTATAAATCCCCCGAATAAGGGGCTCCCGTGGGCAGTTGCGAATAAGAGTCCATAGTTATCCAGTAACGACTTCAACTTACCCAGCCTTGATGAATAATTTGTAAATTGATTATAATCTTATTTTACTTGTAGTTTTTGTAACATTTATATCATCATGATTTGTATTTATTCAATAAATTATATTAGTTTTGTGAATGCGTTTCAATCCTAATTTGGTTTTAAAACAAATGATCCCAAAGATGTCACAATATCTCTCGCAGAGCATCCCCTCAAAATTTATCGTGACAATGTAAGTACCTACCTCGTGGCAAAGCCGCGTTTCCATTTTCTTACATCCAACTTCAAAAGGATGTCTATTTATTGAGGTGATGTAGAGTAAAAAATATGATTTGATGTTTCAGTTGACGGAGCCAATTAATAACCAAATTAGCTAATGGGAGTATAGACAAACCAGGAAAAGATGCAAAGAGGCTTCTACGAAGCAAGGACAGTAAACAAACCAACATGATCAGAAAGAAAGTGGTACGGGTACAACCTCAAAATGATGAAAGAAAATAAAAAAAGTTTTGGATAATAGTAAAGTTCGGATGGATAGGTTATTCACCTTAATACATATTACTAAAAACAGTTTCCAATTTTGTTACTAATATTAAATACAGTTAAGTTATTATAAAACTGACCCCAACATTTTGTTTTCGGCGGCCGCTTGATATGAATTGTGTGTGGGATTTATGAAATTCGATGAGCACTTTTATGGTGTTCTAAACATTTGCACACAATACCAAAAATGTAAAAATTAATATATTCCGAACAATTATGAAAAAGAATTGCCAAAGTTCAAAATGTCAGAAATTTGGGAATAAAAAATGAGTGTCTGGCCTTGCACATAATTTGTAGATACAGTGTGGATAGCAACAGTAACCAAAAAGAATCCGTTCATAATCTCAAAAAAGTCCTATAAACAATTATCGATGGACGTTCACGAACCGGTCCGCCATGGACCTCCACTGAACGTCTGAAAAGGACACAATTGTAATCACAAAAGCGTTAAATAAGCTTCCACCGCTGGACGTCCATTAACTGCCGTTCATTAGTGCGTCCAATGAATGTACATGTGTTAAATGGGATGTTCTAATTAACTGTAGTTCAAAATTATGCTTTTATTACAATAAATAGGTAGGTAAAAAATTCACTTCAAATCCTAACGAGAAATGACTCTTACCATAAACGAAACTAACAAATAAAGTAAATAGCATAGAACCGTACAAGAAGCGTAATAGGCAATTTTTAATTTTCTGTATTTAGCGCGCCCTTGCGGTAACGTATCTATAGGGTCCTTCAGTAAGTAAACCCTAGCACCAATTGCGTAGTTTTTTACATATTTGTCAAAGTCCAGAGTTGATAGGTCGAAATGGAAAAGCTTTTTGTCTTCTTCCGTCAAACTTTTCCACAACGTTCTCGTATTATTGTCCTTGAAGTGCCACTCTCTCAAACCAAAGTACGAAGTGACCTCGAGAAATTTTTTAATTTTTTGATAACCTTTTACCATTCTAAAATAACAATATCGTTTAGATTCGCCCATCATTTCAAAGACAGTACTTACCTCGTTTTACGCCCAGAACAAAACAATACAAAATCGATTATGTAAGCAGGGATGGTTTGTACAAGAAAATGGAGAACAGAATAGATGATTGGGTTTCGAGTTAAGAAATATGCGTGGTACCATATCTGCTTTGTAGTAGGAACCTGTGCGCCATACTTGCGAAATGAGCTACAGAATCTTTCCCAAGGGATTGTTATGTGCGGAGAGCTTACGCAATTATAGATTCTATTTTCGATGCTCAAATTCCTGAAAACAAATCATGAAAATCCAATTTTGCTTGATATGGTGGTTACCCTGCTGCATTCCATCCTGCGGCCAGCACGCAGTTAACAACACAATCTACTGGAACCATGTCGGATAGTTTATTATTATCCAAGTGAACAACTCTGATTGCTCCCAAAGCCATCCCTAATGAAAGTCCAACTGGACCATAAAAGTTGTTGATCCATCCCGGAATTGGTTCTTTCATGGTGCTGATAATAAGCGATGGTCTTACAACAACCAAAGGTAATTTGCTCCCTTCGGATTTAACTACCTCTTCGGCGACGGCTTTGGTGAAAACGTACGTATTTGGCCATGGTCCAAGTAATCTGCAAATTAAAATATGTTTCACCTAAGTTGTAAAATTGCCCCGAATCGATTTCTCATTGTCCCTTGAATTGACAAGATATTATTAATGAAAAACACTTCTAAATCAATTTCAAAAGTAACTGAATCATCATTTTTCCGGAGTAATCAATTTCTTCGTGGAAACTATACTTAGTGCAATATATTTAACTTACGTTGGAGTTATTGCATTCAACGTGTCATCATCTAGAGACTCCACGACTGAAATCAACTTTTTACCAGAGATTACGGTGGTATCGTAGAAGACTTCATCGATTTCCTTTCTTGGACAATTAGAGAACGCCGTCGAAACATACACAAATGACTAAAACAAATACAACGTTCTTATAGAGTTAATCTTGAGTATATTCCGCACTTAACTGTAATCGCATTGAATTAACTTACTAACCTGCAAGAGGTGCATTTCTTCTGCCAACATTAATAAATCTCGAGTGGCTCTAACGTTGATATTAACAGCCTCTCGTAAAGATTGATCAAAACGTACAGTGGCCGCACAATGGATAACGCAATCAATTTCGTTGACGAGCTTTTGTCGGTCGTCATTGCACAAACCGAGTTGAGGTCCGCAACAGTCGCCGGCGATTAAAGATACTTGTTGTTGAAATTTAGGATTTTCCCGTTTCAGACGATCGAAAACCTAAAATCGATCAGGCTGAAGCTTTTTGAAAAACTAAATTGGCAATTACCACACAGTCGAAGATATCCTCAAAACGTTGATCAATTTGTTTCCCTTTCTTTGGCCTCATAAGGATGTGTATCATTTTCAAGTTGGGACAGCTTCTCAGTAATTTTTCGATGATCAACTGTCCTACAAATCCGGTCCCTCCGGTCAGGAAAATCCTTTTTCCGGAATAGAACTTTTGGATGTTAGAAAGGGTTGGTTTGGCGATAGCTTCCGCTGTACTTTCATCTTCATATGTAGAGGTCAAGTTGCTAGATGGCAAGTAAATTAAATTAAATCACTGGCTTTACTTGCAATTTCTTTTTTACGTACCCGGTCATTTTGCTTTGTTTGCTGTGACGCTGGTCAGAAGCGATGTGTTGGTACCGAACGCAAGAGGCACTTTTATTCGAGTAGCTACAATTAATTTATTTACACACAATGCCCTTTTGCAATATTTATTAGCAAGTTCAATTATTCGGGCAAGGATATTGTAACAACGCTGATTTTGTAAACTAAGTAAAATACTGGATCTACGCACATTTTTCCAAATGCGAAAATATGTCACTTATGGTCACGTACAAATTATAATTGATTGTACAAATTAATAATCGATGGTATTAAATTAAAGTTAAATTTTGCCAATAGCGATAAACATGTCAGCACGTGCCCATAACATAGAGTGCGTATTTTGAGACGTAGGGCGCCTTTCGGTTCATCTTTTGAGCTATCTGTAATACAAATATGTGCTAATTACTATAAACAAAAAGAATCACGACTATATGACCAAATATGTTCCTATAAATACCCCGAATAAGGGGCTCCCGTGGGCAGTTGCGAATAAGAGTCCATAGTTATCCAGTAACGACTACAAGGTTCCCAGCCATGATGAATAATTTGTAAATTAATTATAATCTGATTTTACTTTGTAGTTTTTGTAACATTTATATCATCATGCTTTGTATTTATTCAATAAATTAGATTAGTTTTGTGAATGCGCTTTAATCCTAATTTGCTTTTGAATCAAACGATCCCAAAGATGTCACGATACCTCTCGAAGAGCACCCCCTCAAAATTTATCGTCACAATGTAACGACCTACCTCGTGGCAAAGCAGCGTTTCCATTTTCATACATCCAACTTCAAAAGGATGTCTTTTTATTGAGGTAATGTAGAGTAAAAAATATGTTTTGATGTTTCAGTTAACGTAGCAAATTAATGACCAAATTAGCTAATAGGAGTATAGACGAACCAGGAAAAGATGCAAAGAGGCTTCTACGAAGCGAGGACAGTAAACAAACCAACATGATCAGAAAGAAAGTGGTGAGGGTGCAACCTCAAAATGATGAAAGAAAATAATTTTTTTTCCTGTTTTTGATTAAACTGTGTCAAGGTTATTTAGTCCTGCGATTCCATTGTGCACATATTATTGTACTACTCAGGGCCGGATTTACACTTGATAAGGCCCTAAGCTCTTTGAGATATGGGGCCCTCTATTTGAGATATGGGGCCCTTTATAAGTCCAGATATTATATGTCAGTGCCAAATATGAAGTAGGGGCCCTAAGTTATAGGTTGTGTAGCTTATACGTAAATCCTACACTGGTAATACTATGTTGCTCTGTTGTTCGGACTTCTCCATTGCTCACATCCATTCTTGGGTGCAATTCCTTCGTAGTTTTTGCTGTTTCTAAGCTTGTGTTTTTGTTTCTTCCTTAATAATTCTTCGTATATACTGGCACATTCGTAACGCTCCAATACACGCCATTTTAAAAAAGTACGTGAACATCAGGTGCATTTATTACTCTACTTTTAACTTGTGTTTTATTTAAAAAAAGTATATCTATTCCCAAGTAACACAGGACGTCCAATGGACGTACATGCTGGTCCATTTCTTATCCATTTATGGACGATCCACAAGCGGATCTATAATGGACGTCCAATGGACGTCCAAGCTCATCCATAAATGTACATTACAGTAATGGGACGTCCACTGGATGTACATTTATGGACTTAATCTGGACGTCCATCAACGGATCAGTATGGATGTCCATTGGACGTACATTTATGGACATAAACGGACAGTACATAAACGGATCAGTATGGACGTTCATTGGAAGTTTATGAAGAATACGTTGTTTTGATATCCTGATTAGATCTACGAGATAAGGAGTTTCTAATGAATTATTAATTAAACTTTTGAACGATTTTTAAGCAAGTTGTATGTAAAATGCGAAATACAATTTTGGATACAAATTTATAAATACAATACCGTAGAATGGGGCGAAAGTGATTTCTGGGAATTAAATTGATAACTAAATTAATTGCTAACTTTTTTAAATTTAGTGCTTATCCTACCGCCCTTGCATTTAGCACTTCGAATTTACAGGTAAATACGTGGATTGATGATCGCACTTGGTTTCAGATCAAAATATTTGGTTAATTGTAATTATAATTCAGTTTAACTATGCTTTTATAGTAATCCAGTCAATTTATACACAAAAAGGCTCAACCTTGCAGAACGTCGGTGTACAAATTGACTGGTCTCCTATAAAAGCGATTTAATTTTTACAGTTACTTTTGTGAACCTTGAAATTTTATTAGGGTTTGTTTGGAATGTACTTCTTTGTCACGTCGGTTGGGGCAAAGAATTACCGTCTTTGCAGTAACTTATATACAGGTCAATATGCTAGACATTTGCCGCACAATGACGCCGGTTTCGTCACAATACTGAGATATTTTTATTCAAAGACATCTGGTTTTACCTGATTTTGGGTAACACGCGTCGAACCTTTTTTATTTTCACTTCTAATGCAACAGTTCGTTTTTGTTTGTTACAAATGTGTGTAGTTGAATTTCATTGCAATAGTTATAACGGGTTAATTTTCGTTGCGACTCGTCCGTGAAACCCTTCGACGAATCGAAGTAAGTAAAAATGACAATGTATTTAAGTTATTTTTTTACTATTTTTTAAATTGTTTTAGGTAACTCACTTTACCGTTTAGGATAGCTTATTATAAATTTACAAAACAAATGCCAAGTCCGCTTTATAATACTTGATAATAATGTACCTAAATCGTATTATTCAAGGACAGAGAGAATAAGTGTAATTGCAGCTGATTATATTGGTAAGTTAAAATGATTTTAAAGAAGTTGTCTAATATTTTCTTTTTTTAGAAAGTGTCAAGTTAAGTAAATTTATTCGAAAATGGTGGATAAGGACCGGTGTTGCTTTGAAATGATTTTTTTTTCAATGTTTCTAGTTGTTTAATTAGTTAATAATTAATTAAATTCTGTATGATAATTATTTTTGAATATTCATATTTTTTAAGGCTAAGTTTCTTGTTATTTAGTTAATAGTTAAAGTTAAAAAGGTAAAGTTGTTTACTGCAAATTATTTTTGAATTTACAAATTTCTTTGTACGTATTTAAAAAAAATAAGTTTCATGTTATTTAATGTGTTAATGGTTAGTTTTAATTGTTAAAGTTCGTTATTGTAACAATTTTTGAATTTATAAATTTTTTTAAGGTTATTTATTTTTGAATATATGCTTTTTTCCATTTTTTATTTATTTATTTTTTAATCCCACAACGTTTATAAGTACGTCCATTAATGTCCATAATTCGGGTCCAAATGGACATACATAAGACGTCCAGTGAACGTCCAAAACGAATCCGTTTACAATCCCAAAGACGTCCAATAAGCGTTTGTCGATGGACGTCCAGGAACCGGCACGATATGGACGTACATTGAACGTTCGAAAAGATCCCAAATGAAGTCCCAAAAACGTCCACAAACTGACGTCCAGATGTACGTCCAATTTAGTCTCAAAATGTACATCCATTGGACGTACAGTGATCCGTTTGTGTACGTCCAATGTACGTCCATTGGATGTACATGTGTTACGTGGGTTGGTCGCTTTCAATATTAAATTTTGAGTTTCATACAAAACTGTTGAAACTCTTTTTTATATCTTAAAGGAATTATTCACTACAACCAGTTTCGGTTGACACAGTGTATACAGGTTGATTTCTATTAAATGTTCACCATTGGCAACTTAGTTGGTGTTGGAGCGATTTACACATAACAGCCAGTTAATTGTTTGTTTCTCCTGAAACGGAAACTTTTTTTTTTCGTTAATTTTCACAAAAGAAATTAACGAAAGTAAAAAATTTGAATGTAAGTAAAGTTTGGATGGATAGGTTCTTCACCTTCATACATATTACTAAAAACAATTTCTAATTTTGTTAGTAATACTAAAAACAGTTAAGTTATAAAACTGACCCCGACATTTTGTTTTCGGCGGCCGCTTGATATGAATTGTGTGTGGGATTTATGAAATTCGATGAGCACTTTTGTTGGTGTTCTAAACATTTGCACACAATACCAAAAATGCAAAAATTAATATATTCCGAACAATTATGAAAAAGAATTGCCAAAGTTCAAAATGTCAGAAATTTAAAAATAAAAAATGAGTGTCTGGCCTTGCACATAATTTGTAGATACAGTGGGGATAGCAACACTAACCAAAACAAATCCGTTTATAATCTCAAAAAAGTCCTATAAACATTTTTCGATGGACGTTCACGAACCGGTCCGCCATGGACGTACACTGAACGTCTAAAAAGGTCCCGATTGTAATCGCAAAAACGTTCAATAAGCTTCCACCGCTGGACGTCTATTAACCGATATCCATATGTGCGTACAATAAATGTACATCTGTTACATGGGATGTTCTAATTAACTGCTTTTATTACAATAATAAGTAGGTACATAAGTTTACTTTAAATCCTAACGAGAAATGACTCTTACCATAAACGAAACTAACAAGTAAAGTAAATAGCATAGAACCGCACAAAAAGCGTAATGAGCAATTTTTAATTTTCTGTATTTAGCACGCCCTTGCGGTAACGTATTAATAGGGTCCTTCAGTAAGTAAACCCTAGCACCAATTACGTAGTTTTTTACATATTTCTCAAAATCCAGAGTTGATAGGTCGAAATTGAAAAGCTTTTTGTCTTCTTCCGTCAAACTTTTCCACAACGTTCTCGTATTATTGTCCGTGAAGTGCCACTCTCTCAAGGTAAAGTACGAAATGACGTCGAGAAATTTTTTAATTTTTTGATAAGCTCTCACCATCCTAAAATACCAATATCGTTTAGATTCGCCGATCATTTCAAAGAAAATACTTACCTCGTTTTACGCCCAGAACAAAATAATATAAAATCGATGATGTAAGCAGGGATGATGTGCACAAGAAAATGGAGAACAGAATAGATGATTGGGTTTCGAGTTACGAAATATTGGTGGTACCATATCTGCTTTGTAGTAGGAACCTGCGGACCATACTTGGAAACTGAGCTATAGAATCTTTCCCAAGGGACTGTTATGTGCGGAGAGCTTACGCAATTATAGATTCTATTTTCGATGCTCAAATTCCTGAAAACAAGACCTGAAAATCTAGTTCTGTTTGATATGGTGGTTACCTTGCTGCATTCCATCCTGCGGCCAGCACGCAGTTAACAACACAATCTACTGGAACCATGTCGGATAGTTTATTAGTATTCATGTGAACAACTCTGATTGCTCCCATAGCAAGGCCTACTGAAATTCCTACCGGGCCATAAAAATTGTCGATCCATCCCGGAATTGGTTCTTTCATGGTGCTGATAATAATCGATGGTCTTACAATAGCCAAAGGTAATTTGCTCCCTTCGGATTTAAATACCCCTTCGGCGACGGCTTTAGTGAAAACGTACGTATTTGGCCATGGCCCAAGTAATCTGCATATTAAAATATGTTTCACCTAAGTTGTAAAATTGCCCCGAAAAGGCGTCTAAATTACTTTGAAAAGTAACTTAAACATCATGTTTCAGAAACTATGAATTTTCTCGTGAAAACTAAACTTAGTGCAACATTTTTAACTTACATTGGAGTTATTGCATTCAACGTGTCATCATCTAGAGACTCGACGACTGAAATCAACTTTTTGCCAGAGATTACGGTGGTATCGTAGAAGACTTCATCGATTTCCTTTCTTGGACAATAAGAGTACGCCGTCGAAACATACACAAATGACTAAAACAAATACAACGTTCCTATCAAGTTAATCTTGAGTATAATACGCACTTAACTTTAAGCGCATTGAATTAACTCACTAACCTGCAAGAGGTGCATTTCTTCTGCTAACATTAATAAATCTCGAGTGGCTCTAACGTTGATATTAACAGCCGTTCGTAAAGATTGATCAAAACGTACAGTGGCCGCACAATGGATAACGCAATCAATTTCGTTGACGAGTTCTTGTCGGTCGTCATTGCACAAACCGAGTTGAGGTTCGCAACAGTCGCCGGCGATTAAAGACACTTGTTGTTGAAAATTCGGATTTTCCCGTTTCAGACGATCAAAAACCTACAATCGATCAGGCTGAAACTTATTGAAAACCTAAATTGGCAATTACCACACAGTCGAAGATATCCTCGAAACGTTGATCAATTTGTTTCCCTTTCTTTGGCCTCATAAGGATGTGTATCATTTTCAAGTCGGGACAGCTTCTCAGTAATTTTTCGATGATCAGCTGTCCTACAAATCCGCTCCCTCCGGTCAGGAAAATCGTTTTTCCGGAATAGAACTTTTGGATGTTAGAAAGGGTTGGTTTAGCGATAGCTTCCGTTGTACTTTCATCTTCATATGTAGACGTCAAGTTACTAAATGGCAAATAAATTAAATTAAATCACTGGGTTTACTTGCAATTTCTTTTTTACGTACCCGGTCATTTTGCTTTGTTTGCTGTGACGCTGGTCAGAAGCGATGTGTTGATACCGACCGCAAGAGACACTTTTATTAGAGTAATTACAATTAATTAATTTACACACAATACGTTTTTATAATATTTATTACCAATTGATTTATTCCCACACGAATATTGTAACAACGCTGATTTTGTAAACTAAGTAAAATACTGGAACTACGCACATTTTTCTAAATGCGAAAATATGTCACTTATGGTATTAAATTAAAGTTAGATTTTGCCAATAGCGATAAACATGTCAGCACGTGCCCATAACATAGAGTGTGTATTTTGAGACGTAGGACGCCTTTCTATCCATCTTTTGAGCTATTTGTAATACGAATACGTGCTAATTACTATAAACAAAAAGAATCACGACTATGACCAAATATGTTCACAAAATTAAGTTCACCCGGCCTCAATAATCGATCTCCTATAAATACCCTGAATAAAGGGCTTCCGTGGGCAGTTGCGAATAATAGTCGATACTTATCCAGTAACGACTACAACGTATCCAGCCATGATGAATAATTTGTAAGTTGATTATAATCTTATTTTACTTTGTAGTTTTTGTAGCATTCATATTATCATGTTTTATATTTATTATTGTAAATGCGCCTTAATCCTAATTTGGTTTTAAAGCAAACGGTCTCAAAGATGTCACAATACTTCTCGCAGAGCACCCCCTCAAATTTATCGTGACAATGTAACGACCTACCTCGTGGCAAAGCCGCGTTTCCATTTTCTTACATCCAACTTCAAAAAGATGTTTTTTTATTGAGGTAATGTAGAGTAAAAAATATGATTTGATGTTTCAGTTAACGGAGCAAATTAATGGCCAAATTAGCTAATGGTAGTATAGACGAACCAGGAAAAGATGCAAAGAGGCTTCTACGAAGCAAGGAAAGTAAACAAACCAACATGATCAGAAAGAAAGTGGTAAGGGTGCAACCTCAAAACGATAAAAGAAAATATTTTATTTTCCTGTTTTTGATTAGACTGTATCAAGGTTATTTATTCCTGCGATTCCATTCTGCCCATATTATTGTACTACTGAGGGCCGGATTTACACTTGATAAGGCCCTAATGTATTTGAGATATAGGGTCCTCTATTTGAGATATGGGGCCCTTTATAAGTCCAGATATTATATCTCAGTGCCAAATATGAAGTGGGGGCCCTAAGCTATAGCTTGTGTAGCTTACACATAAATCCTGCACTGGTAATACTGTGTTGCTCTGTTGCTCTGTTGCTCGGACTTCTTCATTACTCACATCGGTTCTTGGGTGCAATTTCTTCATAGTTTTTGCTGTTTCTAGCTTGTGCTTTTGTTTCTTTCTTAATAATTCCCCGTATATAAAGGCACATTCGTAACATCACGCGCATTTATTACTCTACTTTTAACTTGTGTTTTATTTAAAAAAAAAATCTATTGGTCGCTTTCAATATGAAATTTCGAGTTTCATACAAAACTGTTGAAACTTTTTTTTATATCTTAAAGGAATTATTCACTACAACCAGTTTCGGTGGACACAGTGTATACAGGTTGATTTCTAATAAATGTTCACTATCGGTAACTTAGCTAGTGTTGGAGCGATTTATATATAGCAGCCAGTTAATTGTTTGCTTCTCTTGAAACGTAAACTATTTTTTTTTCTTTCGTTAATTTTCATTAGTAATACAACGAGTGCATTCTATGTTATCGATAATTTTGCTTGGGTCAATCTTGAATTCGTGCTAGGTATGAAAACTGCACGAGTGCGTAGCACGAATGCGGTTGTCTTCTTAACATTATCTTAAATTATTTGAGGACATGGAATGCCCGAGATGCATTTTGAAGAGAATTGCACAAGAAAATAACAGAATTGTCCATTTTCAAAGCTAGCTGGTGACAAGAAAAAAATTTGACGTTTCAACGACGCACATCGATAACACACCAGTAGCCACAGTCAGACGACACTTATCGCCTAATCAGATACCGATTGGTTTATTTTCCGAAATTCAACGAATATTATTGGATGACAAACGTCATATGACGTTTGTGTGCAATTATCACAAGGATTGTTTTCCCAAAGTAAAAGTTTTGGATGAGAGTAAAATTCGGATGGATAGGTTCTTCACCTTAATACATATTACTAAAAACAGTTTCTAATTTTGTTACTAATATTATTAATATTATTGAGTTATTATAAAACTGACCTCAACATTTTGTTTTCGGCGGCCGGTTGATATGAATTGTGTGTGTTGGCATTATGAAATTCGATGAGCACTTTTGTTGCACACAATACCAAAAATGCAAAAATTAAGATATTCCGAACAATTATGAAAAAGAATTGTCCTATAAACAATTATCGATTGAGATGTTCTAAGGGGCCGTTTACAAATTACGTAAGGGTATTTACTACAATATTTACCCCACTCCTCGTAAGAGACCCTAAGTTTTGCAGGACCCTTACCCCCTGTTTTACATAAGATTTTACAAATTCATGGTGGGGGGGGGGGGGTAAGAGCATGTTTATAAAAAATATTTGGTTTTTTTCATACAGGTTTGTGCGTCCATTTATTAACTACCCAATTAATAATTATTCATACAAATGATGATTTAATAAAAAAAAACAATAATAGGTAATATAATTTAATAATTATTTCTCATCTGTTGAAAAAGGGTTAATTAACCATTCATCAATAGAGTTTATTAATGGTATGCTACATTCATCGGATAAAGTATCATTCCCACAGTCACCAGATTCAGTTTGAACATCGAGATTCAATCCATTCTGAATCATTTTCTTCTCCTTTTGCACCATGCAGAATGCACAATTTTCGGATCCTCAAGTTTTGATGATCGACTTCGATTTAATTTTTCCCTTTTACCTTGCCTTTTTAACTAAATGCCCTAGTAATTTCATGTGTGAAATCGCTCCTTTTTTCGAAGCAAAATATAACACACACGTTTAACAGGCTCGGTTACTTAATTGTTCGTGAACTGTAGTTCAATATTATGCTTTTATTACAATAATGAGTGGGTACATAAATTCACTTCAAATCCTAACGAGAAATAACTTTTACCATAAACGAAACTAACAAATAAAGAAAATAGCATAGAACCGTACATGAAGCGTAATAAGCAATTTTTAATTTTCTGTATTTAGCACGCCCTTGCAGTAACGTATCTATAGGGTCCTTCAGTACGTAAACCCTAGCACCAATTGTGTAGTTTTTTACATATTCCTCAAAGTCCAGAGTTGATAGGTCGAAATGGAAAAGCTTTTTGTCTTCTTCCGTCAAACTTTTCCACAACGTTCTCGTATTATTGTCCTTGAAGTGCCACTCTCTCAAGGTAAAGTACGAAATGACGTCGAGAAATTTTTTAATTTTTTGATAAGATTTCACGATCCTAAAATACCAATATCATTTAGATTCGCCCATCATTTCGAAGAAAATACTTACATCGTCTTCCGCCCAGAACACAATAACATCAAATCGATGAAATAAGCAGGGATGACGTGTACAAGAAAATCGAGAACAGAAAAGATTATTGGGTTTCGAGTTACGAAATGTTTATGGTACTATATCTGCTTTGTAGTAGGAACCTGTGGACCATACTTGAGAAGTGTGCTACAGAATCTTTCCCAATGGACTGTAATGTGCGGAGAGCTTACACAATTATAGATTCTACTTTCGATACTCAAATTCCTGGAAAAGAGACATGAAAATCCAATTTTGCTTGATATGGTGGTTACCCTGCTGCATTCCATCCTGCGGCCAGCACGCAGTTAACCACACAATCTACTGGAACCATGTCGGATAGTTTATTATTATCCAAGGGAGCAACTCTGATTACTCCCAAAGCCATCCCTAATGAAAGTCCTACTGGACCATAAAAATTGTTGATCTATCCCGGAATTGGTTCTTTCATGGTGCTGACAACAATCGATGGTCTTACAATAACCAAAGGTAATTTGCTCCCTTCGGATTTAACTACCCCTTCGGCGACGGCTTTGGTGAAAACGTACGTATTTGGCCATGGTCCAAGTAATCTGCAAATTAAAATATGTTTCACCTAAGTTGTAAAATTGCCCCGAATCGATTTCTCATTGTCCCTTGAAATGACAAGATTTTATTAATGAATAAGTCATGTAAATATACTTTTAAAAGTAACTAAAACATCATTTTTCCGAAGAAATCAATTTATTCGTGGAAACTAAACTTACATTGGAGTTAGTACATTCAACGTGTCATCATCTAGAGACTCCACGAGTGAGATCAACTTTTTGCCAGAGATTACGGTGGTATCGTAGAAGACTTCATCGATTTCCTTTCTTGGACAATAAGAGCGCTTAACTGTAATCGCAATGAATTAACTTACTAACCTGCAAGAGGTGCATTTCTTCTGCCAACATTAATAAATCTCGAGTGGCTCTAACGTTGATATTAACAGCTGTTCGCAAAGATTGATCAAAACGTACAGTGGCCGCACAATGTATAACGCAATCAATTTCGTTGACGAGCTTTTGTCGGTTGTCATTGCTCAAACCGAGTTGAGGTTCGCAACAGTCGCCGGCGATTAAAGACACTTGTTGATGAAATTTAGGATTTTCCCGTTTCAGACGATCGAAAACCTACAATCGATCAGGCTGAAACTTATTGAAAACCTAAATTGACGATTACCACACTGTCGAAGATATCCTCAAAACGTTGATCAATTTGTTTCTCTTTCTTTGGCCTCATCAAGATGTGTATCATTTTCAAGTCGGGGCAGCTTCTCAGTAATTTTTCGATGATCATCTGTCCCACAGATCCGCTCCCTCCGGTCAGGAAAATAGTTTTTCCTGAATAGAACTTTTGAATGTTAGAAAGGGTTGGTTTGGCGATAACTTCCATTGTACTTTCATCTTCATATGTTGAGGTCAAGTTGCTAAATCGCAAATAAATACAATAAAATCAGTGGCTGCACTTAGGTCAAGCGTCGAGTTATTTCCAAACTCCAAAAGCAATCAAAACATGAGAATTTACATTTTGCAATTTTTATTTTACATACCCGTTCATTTTGCCTTGTGTGCTGTAGCGCTGGTCAGAAGCAATTTGTTGCTACCGAGCGCTTTTATCACTTTTATTCGATTTCTCCTGTGAAAGCAATTAATTTACACACAATAAATTTTGCAATATTTAAGGAAATAACTACCTCATCGCGAAACCACGTGATCATTTTCTCACATCCAACTTCAAAGGAATGTCTTTTTAATAAGGTGACGTAGAGTAAAAAATATGATTTGACACTTTCTTTTGATGCTTCAGTTCAGTTCAGTTTTTGATCGAGGGAATACCAACAGCACAGCCATAAAAGGAATGACTAAATTAGCTAATGGGAGCATAGACGAAACAGGAAAAGAGGCTTCTACAAAGCAAGGACAGTAAACAAATCAACATGATCAGAAAGAAAGTGGGTAAGGGTACAACCTCAAAATGATGAAAGAAAATTTAATTTTTCCCTGTTCTTGATTAGTCTGTATCTAGGTTATTTATTACTGCGACGTGGACGACCAGCACTTCTTCCGATTCCTTTGTGCCCACATTATTGTACTACAGTGTTCCATTGTTGCTCGGACTTGTTCATTGCATACATCAGTTCTTGGGTGCAATTCGTTCGTAGTTTTTGCTGTTTCTAAGGTTGTGTTTTTGTTTCTTCCTTGATAATTCCCTGTATAAATCGTCACATTCGTAACTCTCCAATAAAAACGCCACTTTAAAAAAGTACGTGAACATCGCGCGCATTTATTACTCTACCTTTGAGTTGAGGTTTATATTAAGAAAATATATCTATTGAGTGCTTCCGGTAGTAAATTTCTAGTTTAATATAAAACTATGTAAACTTTTTTTTGTCTAGTAAGATAAAGGAATTATTCGCTCTTACCACTTTCGGTGGACACACTGTATACAGGTTGATTTTTATTAAATGTTGGTAACTTAGTGTTGGAGCTACAAAGTCAGTTAATGCTGGCAGATTTTGCACATTTGATACCTCAATTATTTTCTGAGCAAGACAATTCCATTCCGAGAGTTCTATGATGACTAAAAGTTTCAAATTTAAGGACAATGCTAGAAAGTCGTTCGATTTACACAGAGTGGTCAGTTACTTTTTCGCTTCTCCTCAGACCTAAACTTTTTTCCATTTGGGTACATTTTTCTACAAGATGGATAAAGATAGAGCATTGGAATTTTCTTGTGTCATAAAACATATATCTGAAGAGATTGAATGGAGGAATTTAAAAAATAATTTCTGAAATTTGCTTTAAAAAATCCTACAGTGTGAGTTTTTTCTTTTTTTACGTAACAACGTTTAAGTACAAGAAATTGAGAATCCTTTATTCAGTAGCTCAGAACGACTTAAAAATTAAATGTGTGCAAAATCTGGTTAAAATGCGTTTAGCGGGTCTCGAGAAAAGTGCTTTTATATAAACATTGATCCTTATGGAAGCTGCCTAGCGTACCCGACTTCCTTAAATTTGCAAAGAATTGTGATGACCACGGAGAACCAAAAAAAGCATCGAACTGCGAGCCCACTTCCATTTCAAAAAGATCTAAGTAGTTATGCTGGTTCAAATTTCCGTCAATAAAAAATTGCCCTATTAAGTGATTCCCTAAACAAAGTGACAAAAGTCAACTGGCATTTCAGCCTGTTAGAAATAATAGTGGCATGAAAACGCTTTTATAAAAATATTTTTTTCAAAACTTTTTCAACAGTTTAGGATATTGAATTGTAATCTATTCGATAGTTTAAAGAATCTTCCAACTTTGTCCCAATAATGGTTTAAATATTTTCATCAGGACAAAAGTCAACACGGGGTACAATTTTTAACATGCAATTCCCTATACCAACAGTTAAAAACAGCACACGGTATACTTATAATAAAAACTTAAGTGACCTCTAAATATTTAGTTTTTAACCAGTCACTTTGGGCGGAATCCCATTGCATACTAAAAAGTGCATTGTATTGTTTTCACCAAATAATAATGAATCTTAGTTGAATATTTCAACAACGCAATTTCCTAGGACGTCAATGTATTTTAACTACTGGTTACAGGTCAAAAAAATTCTTCAAGTCATGAAAACGTTTTTTATTGCCACAAGACAATAATCTCCTGGGTAGAAACCCCCCTTATATTAACAAGACCGTAGAGGAAACTCCCGGAACATTAATCCCCCCCTATAAAAAACCTTTTTCCATTAAGCCTTTGTAAAAAAAATTCTTAAAATTTTTCACTAAAGTGTATTCCACCAACGCATGTATCGTTCACGTGCTGCACACGCCTGTCACCCGCTGTGCACCCGTGCGAGCACTAAAGAACAAGTAACGCCCCAAATTTACAGTAGCCAATTGAAATTGAAGTTTTCGGGTGCTCGGGAGTGTGCCGCTCCATCCGATGGTGACATAAATTAGGCATCAAATTTTAAAAGAAGTTCAGACATTTTCAATGAAAATAATTATTACAAGAATTGTTCGAAATATTTTAAAAACAAATTGAAGCTAACAATAAGTACAGTTAATTAACTTATGTAATTGTGGTTTTATCAATGTTTAAATTTAATTTCGTACTTTCAGTGGGTAATTAGCCCTTTGCAGGTGTTAAAGTTTCTTGTATAGGTGCAATTTGTTTTATGCTAACGTTTTTGCTAAATAATGGTAAAAGCAAGTTAAACCTTAAAATAAAATAAAAAAACTAAATATCGATGACACAACGTCAATTGTCAATGATAAACACCTTTTTTAGGAGAAACTCGAGAAAGCGACTTTCAATTTCTGTGAAGGGTTCATTTATTGTGCCTTGAAAAAACAAAATCTCAATGATAATAGTGTTGTTAAAATACACAAACAATTTAAACAGAAAGTGGCTTTGACCCTTCATAAAATGTTGAAGAAAATAATGTTTTTCAGTTTTGGACACGTGCAACCAATTTATTAAAGAAACGAGACGTGCGGTGCGAGAGAACTTGTCTCTGCGGCAAATTTAAAAAAACTGAGACGACCGGATTGCTTTCCTATACACGGTCCGATATGCCTGTACGGTTTTATTTATCGAATGAAAATATCTATTTGCTCAGGCGACCTGTGCAGGCGGCCGGATCGTCACCGTTTTATCGTCCACACGTTCTGGTATACCTGCACAGGCGCACCGGAGCGACAAACCGTACAGATATACCGTAGCATGTGTAGCCCGCTTAAGGGTGTTCACTTTTCCGGGTTCCAGTCTCCTCAGCACCTACAATTTAATATCGTTCGAAATGCTTTTTCGTGTCATTTTGGTTTTATTACTACATTTATTCATTCTGAATAATATAAAAAAATTGTACGGATTTATTTTTAATAAACAAATAAAATTTTTATGTACGTCCAATAAATGTACATGTGTTTCATGGGATGTTCTAAGGCGACATCCATAAATTACGTAACGCAGAATTTGAACAATTTTTGCCTCCTCCCCCCTTTGTAACGGCATAACATCATGTAAGCCCCCCTCCTAACAATTACGTAATGCGAAAACTCTACCATCCCCCTTTGTCGTAATAAAAAAAAATAATTGAAAAACATTTTTGGTACGTTGATACGTTTTAAAATACGAAAATTGTCATTTACTTACTTACATAAATTCAAAATACGATTTTTGCTATAATTATCAATCGTTATGTAACAACACATTAACCCTTCCCGTCCCCTCTGTAACACACCGTGACGTGTCAACCTATCCCACGCCACCGTTTGGCTTTACGTAATTTCTGGATGGGCCTTAATTAACTGTAGTTCAAAATTATGCTTTTATTACAATAAATAGGTAGGTACAAAAATTCACTTCAAATCCTAACGAGAAATGACTCTTACCATAAACGAAACTAACAAATAAAGTAAATAGCATAGAACCGCACATGAAGCGTAATAGGCAATTTTCAATTTTTTGTATTTAGCACGCCCTTGCGGTAACGTATTAATAGGGTCCTTCAGTAAGTAAACCCTACCACCAATTACGTAGCTTTTGACATATTTCTCAAAATTCAGAGTTGATAGGTTAAAATGGAAAAGCTTTTTGTCTTCTTCCGTCAAACTTTTCCACAACGTTCTCGTATTATTGTCCGTGAAGTGCCACTCTCTCAAGGTAAAGTACGAAATGACGTCGAGAAATTTTTTAATTTTTTGATAAGCTCTCACCATCCTAAAATACCAATATCGTTTAGATTCGCCGATCATTTCAAAGAAAATACTTACCTCGTTTTACGCCCAGAACAAAATAATATAAAATCGATGATGTAAGCAGGGATGATGTGCACAAGAAAATGGAGAACAGAATAGATGATTGGGTTTCGAGTTACGAAATATTGGTGGTACCATATCTGCTTTGTAGTAGGAACCTGCGGACCATACTTGCGAATTGAGCTACAGAATCTTTCCCAAGGGACTGTTATGTGCGGAGAGCTTACACAATTATAGATTCTATTTTCGATGCTCAAATTCCTGAAAGAAAGACATGAAAATCCAGTTCTGCTTGATATGGTGGTTACCTTGCTGCATTCCATCCTGCGGCCAGCACGCAGTTAACAACACAATCTACTGGAACCATGTCGGATAGTTTATTATTATCCAAGGGAGCAACTCTGATTGCTCCCATACTAATGCCTGCTGAAAGTCCTACTGGACCATAAAAATTGTTGATCCATCCCGGAATTGGTTCTTTCATGGTACTGATAATAATCGATGGTCTTACAATAACCAAAGGTAATTTGCTCCCTTCGGATTTAACTACCTCTTCGGCGACGGCTTTGGTGAAAACGTACGTATTTGGCCATGGTCCAAGTAATCTGCAAATTAAAATATGTTTCACCTAAGTTGTAAAACTGTGCCGAATCGATCTCTCATTGTCCCTTGAACTGACAAGATATTATTAATGAAAAATACTTCTAAATCACTTTCAAAAGTAACTAAAACATCATTTTTCCGGAGTAATCAATTTCTTCGTGGAAACTAAACTTAGTGCAATATATTTAACTTACATTGGAGTTATTGCATTCAACGTGTCATCATCTAGAGACTCCACGACTGAAATCAACTTTTTACCAGAGATTACGGTGGTATCGTAGAAGACTTCATCGATTTCCTTTCTTGGACAATAAGAGTACGCCGTCGAAACATATACAAATGACTAAAACAAATACAACGTTCCTATCAAGTTAATCTTGAGTATAATACGCTGTTAACTTTAAGCGCATTGAATTAACTCACTAACCTGCAAGAGGTGCATTTCTTCTGCTAACATTAATAAATCTCGAGTGGCTCTAACGTTGATATTAACAGCCGTTCGTAAAGATTGATCAAAACGTACAATGGCCGCACAATGGATAACGCTATCAATTTCGTTGACGAGTTCTTGTCGGTCGTCATTGCACAAACCGAGTTGAGGTTCGCAACAGTCGCCGGCGATTAAAGACACTTGTTGTTGAAAATTCGGATTTTGCCGTTTCAGACGATCAAAAACCTACAATCGATCAGGCTGAAACTTATTGAAAACCTAAATTGGCAATTACCACACAGTCGAAGATATCCTCGAAACGCTGATTAATTTGTTTTCCTTTCTTTGGCCTCATAAGGATGTGTATCATTTTCAAGTCGGGACAGCTTCTCAGTAATTTTTCGATGATCAACTGTCCTACAAATCCGGTCCCTCCGGTCAGGAAAATCTTTTTTCCGGAATAGAACTTTTGGATGTTAGAAAGGGTTGGTTTGGCGATAGCTTCCGTTGTATTTTCATCTTCATATGAAGACGTCAAGTTGCTAAATGGCAAATAATTTAAATAAAATCACTGGCTTTACTTGCAATTTCTTTTTTACGAACCCGGTCATTTTGCTTTGTTTGCTGTGACGCTGGTCAGAAGCGATTTGTTGGTGCCGACCGCAAGAGACACTTTTATTCGAGTAATTACAATTAATTAATTTACACACAATACGTTTTTATAATATTTATTACCAATTGATTTATTCGGGCAAGAATATTGTAACAACGCTGATTTTGTAAACTAAGTAAAATACTGGAACTACGCACTTTTTTCGAAATGTAAAAATATGTCACTTATGGTCACGTACAAATTATAATTGATTGCACAAATTAATAATTGATGGTATTAAATTAAAGTTAGATTTTGCCAATAGCGATAAACATGTCAGCACGTGCCCATAACATAGAGTGCGTATTTTGAGACGTAGGGCGCCTTTCTGTCCATCTTTTGAGCTATTTGTAATACGAATACGTGATAATTACTATAAACAAAAAGAATCACGACTATGACCAAATATGTTCACAAAATTAAGTTCACCCGGCCTCAACAATCGATCTCCTATAAATACCCCGTATTAAATTTTGAGTTTCATCCAAAACTGTTGAAACTTTTTTTATATCTAGTAAGATAAAGGAATTATTCACTGTTACCAGTTTCGGGGGACACACTGTATACAGGGTGATTTCTATTAAATGTTCGCCGTTAGTAACTTCGTTAGTGTTGGAGCTACAAAGCTAGATTTGAGAGAAAGCTAGAAAATTGTGCGCTTGTCCTGAAAGAAAATACCAACCCAAGTAACACAGGACGTCCAATGGACGTACATGCTGGTCCATTTCTTATCCATTTATGGACGATCCACAAGCGGATCTATAATGGACGTCCAATGGACGTCCAAGCTCATCCATAAATGTACATTACAGCAATGGATATAAATAGGACGTCCACTGGATGTACATTTATGGACTTAATCTGGACGTCCATCAACGGATCAACATGGACGTCCATTGGACGTACATTCGTGTACTTGATTCGTAAACGAATCGACATGTATAAAAAAATTTAAAACTTTAACTAAAGGCATTATTAAACTCACTACTTTATGACTTTATGACTTTGAGTTTATGAAGAATACGTTGTTTTGATATCCTGATTAGATCTACGAGATAAGGAGTTTCTAATGAATTATTAATTAAACTATTGAACGATTTTTTAGCAATTCGTATGTAAAATGCGAGATAAAACTTTGTTTCGTTTCAGTTACCTGTAAATAAAGTTTTGATCAAATTTGATAAAATGTGAATTCGGTAATTGTATTAATAGATTATAAATATCTTTAAGATATTTAAATTTAAAAATTACTACATCAGATATATCGTATATTTCACGACTACACTCTGTCTTTAATTGATAATTTTTACGATTTGTATGAATAAGTGTACAGTGAACCAGGAAGTTCTTATTAACTTAGTATTAATTGTTGAATAATGTGAGATTTGAGATTTTAATAAATTTATCACTTAAAAGTTTGAAGGTCATGGGTTGTAATTGCGAGACTAGGTAAAGTTTGTCATTTATTAATGTATCAGGTGTTGTAAATGTGAGTCTGTATTCAATTGTTAGTGCCAATGTCAAATTGAAGGCATATAATAGTCGGCGCCAGTGCTATTTGGGGATAAATTTTTGCTGATATTAAAAAATAAGGTCTGTTGCAGTCTTGCCGAGGGAAGTATGTACGACATCTGGATTTTTTTAAAGATAAAAACTTTTGTCGGTTGATTTTATTTCTGCACACAAAGGCAGATTGGTGTCACCGAATTTGTAAAGATTTGGAATTGCCTTAACAATGCTAACGGAAACTTTCACCAATTTCATCCACAACTAAACAATATTACTCAAATTACTAGTAAAACGTAGTTTTCGTGACAATTTTATGTAAGCAATTTTCATGAACAGATATTTATAATTACAATACACAATAATAAATTCTTTTAACTCAAAGTGGCCCGTTATTTTGATCTCTATTTGACGAGGTAATTTATTTTTAAGAATTGGACGTACATTCGTGTACTTCATTCGATCGGTCCGTAAACGAATCGAAATGTATCAAAAAATTTGAAACTTTAACTAAAAACATTATTATTTATTATTCTCGCCCTGGAAAGGCGAATGTGCGTGCTGTAACCTTGCAATTTTATGGAGGGTTCGGAATTTGTTTTGTTCGACGCATTTGGTGCTGTAAACTTATTTCGTTAGTTGTAGTGAGTAAGTTTTTTGAGACTGCCGTAAGTAAATATGACAATGTATTTAAGTTTTCTTAAAATATTTTTTACATGTTTTAGGCAACTCGCTGTTGGGAGAAATAGTTTATTATGAATTTACGAAACAAATCCCAAGTCCGCTTGATAATACCTACATGAATTTGTATTATGCAATTTGAATTATGCAAGGTCGAAGAAAAAAAGGGGGTTTTGTAATTGCAGCTTTGATTATATTGGTAAGTTCAAATGATTTTAAGAAAGGGGTGTGTAATATTTTCTTTTTTTAGATAGTGTAAATTTAGTTCCTCCGAAAGAGGCATTAAAGCTGTAATGGAAAAATTGTGGTGAAGAACCGGTGTTGTTTTGAAATGACTTTTTTCAAAGTTTCTAGTTGTTTAATTTGTTAATAATTACTTAAATTCTGTATGGTAATTATTTTTGAATGTGCATATTTTTTAAGGTTAAGTTTCTGGTTATTTAGTTTGTTAATAGTTAAAGTTAAATAGGTAAAGTTGTTCACTTATTATGTTTAAATTTACATATTTCTTTATGCGTATTTTTGAAGACTAAGTTTCATGTTATTTAATTTGTTAATGGTTAGTTCTATTTGTTAAAGATCGTTATTGTAACAATTTTTGAATTTAGAATTTTTTGAAGGTTATTTATTTTTGAATATATGCTTTTTTCTATTTTTTATTTATTTATTTTTTAATCCCACAACGTTTATAAGTACGTCCATTAAAGTCCATAATTTGAGTCAAAATTGACATACATAAAACGTCCAGTGAACGTCCAAAACGAATCCGTTTACAATCCCAAAGACGTCCAATAAGCGTTTGTCGATGGACGTCCACGAACCGGCACGATATTGGACGTACATTGAACGTTCGAAAAGATCCCAAATGTAGTCCCAAAAACGTCCACAAACTGACGTCCAGATGTACGTCCAATTTAGTCTCAAATTGGACATCCATTGGACGTACAGTGATCCGTTTGTGTACGTCCAATGTACGTCAATTGGATGTACATGTGTTACGTGGGAAAGTTCAAAATGTCAGAAATTTGAAAATAAAATGTTTGTATGGCCTTGTACATAATTTGTAGATACGTGTTACATGGAATGTTCTATTTAACTGTTGTTCAATATTATGCTTTTATTACAATGATGAGTAGGTACAAAAATTTACTTCAAATTCTAACGAGAAATAACTCTTACCATAAACGAAACTAACAAATAAAGTAAATAGCACAGAACCGTACATGAAGCATAATAGGCAATTTTTAATTTTCTGTATTTAGCGCGCCCTTGCGATAACGTATTAATAGGGTCATTCAGTAAGTAAACCCTAACACCAATTACGAAGTTTTTTAGATATTTCTCATAGTCCAGAGTTGATAGGTCGAAATGGAAAAGCTTTTTGTCTTCTTCCGTCAAACTTTTCCACAACGTTCTCGTATTATTGTCCTTGAAGTGCCACTCTCTCAAACCAAAGTACGAAGTGACCTCGAGAAGTTTTTTAATTTTTTGATAAGCTTTCACCATCCTAAAATACCAATATCGTTTAGATTCGACCATCATTTCAAAGAAAATACTTACATCGTTTTACGCCCAAAACAAAATAATATAAAATCGATGATGTAAGCAGGGATGATGTGTACAAGAAAATTGAGAACAGAAAAGATTATTGGGTTTCGAGTTAGGAAATATTCGTGGTACCATATCTGCCTTGTAGTAGGAACCTGTGAACCATACTTGAGAAATAAGCTACAGAATCTTTCCCAAGGAAATGTTATGTGCGGAGAGCTTACGCTATTCTAGATTCTATTTTCGATGCTTAAATTCCTGAAAACAAGACATAGAATCCAATTTTGCTTGATATGGTAGTTACCCTGCTGCATTCCATCCTGCGGCCAGCACGCAGTTAACCACACAATCTACTGGAACCATGTCGGATAGTTTATTATTATCCAAGGGAGCAACTCTGATTACTCCCAAAGCAATCCCTAATGAAAGTCCTACTGGACCATAAAAATTGTTGATCCATCCCGGAATTGGTTCTTTCATGGTGCTGATAATCATCGATGGTCTTAGTATAACCAAAGGTAATTTGCTCCCTTCGGATTTAACTACCCCTTCGGCGACGGCTTTGGTGAAAGCGTACGTATTTGGCCATGGTCCAAGTAATCTGCAAATTAAAATATGTTTCACCTAAGTTGTAAAATTGCCCCGAATCGATCTCTCATTGTCCTTTGAATTGACAAGATATTATTAATGAAAAACACTTCTAAATCACTTTCAAAAGTAACTAAAACATCATTTTTTCGGAGTAATCAATTTCTTCGTGAAAACTAAACTTACATTGGAGTTATTGCATTCAACATGTCATCATCTAGAGACTCCACGACTGAGATCAACTTTTTGCCAGAGATTACGGTGGTATCGTAGAAGACTTCATCGATTTCCTTTCTTGGACAATAAGAGTACGCCGTGGAAACATACACAAATGACTAAAACACATACAACGTTCTTATTGAGTTAATCTTGAGTATATTCCGTACTTAACTTTAATCGTATTGAATTCACTCATTAACCTGCAAGAGGTGCATTTCTTCTGCTAACATTAATAAATCTCGAGTGGCTCTAACGTTGATATTAACAGCCGTTCGTAAAGATTGATCAAAACGTACAGTGGCCGCACAATGGAAAACGCAATTAATTTCGTTGACGAGCTCTTGTCAGTCGTCATTGCTCAAACCGAGTTGAGGTTTGCAACAGTCGCCGGCGATTAAAGACACTTGTTGTTGAAAATTCGGATTTTCCCGTTTCAGACGATCGAAAACCTACAATCGATCAGGCTGAAACTTTTTGAAAACCTATATTGGCAATTACCACACAGTCGAAGATATCCTCGCAACGTTGATTAATTTGTTTCCATTTCTTTGGCCTCATCAAGATGTGTATCATTTTCAAGTCGGGGCAGCTTCTCAGTAATTTTTCGATGATCAGCCGTCCCACAAATCCGCTCCCTCCGGTCAGGAAAATAGTTTTTCCTGAATAGAACTTTTGGATGTTAGAAAGGGTTGGTTTGGCGATAGCTTCCGTTGTACTTTCATCTTCATATGTTGAGGTCAAGTTGCTAAATCACAAATAGATAAAATAAGGTCAGTGGCTTTACTTGGGTCAAGGGTCGAGTTATTGCCAAACTCCAAACGCAATCAAAACTTGAAAAATTATATTTTGCAATTTATATTTTACATACCTGGTCATTTTGCCTTCTGTGCTGTAGCGCTGGTCTGAAGCAATTTGTTAGTACCCAGCGCTTTTATCACTTTTATTCAATTTCAACTGTGAAACCAATTAATTTACACACAATAACTTTTTGCAATATTTAAGAAAATAACTACCTCATCGCGAAACCACGTGATCATTTTCTCACATCCAACTTCAAAGGGATGTCTTTTTAATAAGGTGACGTAGAGTAAAAAATATGATTTGATGCTTCAGTTCAGTTCAATTTTTGATCGCGAGAATACCAACAGCACGGCCATAAAAGGAATGACTAAATTAGCTAATGGGAGCATAGACGAAACAGGAAAAGATGCAAAGAGGCTTCTACAAAGCAAGGATAGTAAACAAATCAACATGATGAGAAAGAAAGTGGGTAAGGGTACAACCTCAAAATGAAAGAAAATTTAATTTTTGCCTGTTCTTGATTAGTCTGTATCAAGGTTATTTATTCTTGCGACATGGACGACCGGCCCTTCTTTCGATTCCATTCTGGCCACATTATTGTACTAGTGTGTTCTATTGTTGCTCGGACTTGTTCTTGGGTGCAATTCCTTCGTAGTTTTTGCTGTTTCTAAGCATGTTTTTTTGTTTCTTCCTTGATAATTCCCTGTATATACCGGCACATTCTCTCTCCAATAAAAACGCCACTTTAAAAAAGTAGGTGAACATCGCGCGCATTTATTAGTCTACCTTTGAGTTGAGGTTTATATTAAGAAAATATATCTATTGAGCACTTCTGGTAGTAACTTTCGAGTTTAATATTAAACTATGGAAACTTTTTTATGTCTAGGAAGATAAAGGAATTATTCGCTCTTACCACTTTCGGTGGACACACTGTATACAGGTTAATTTTTATTAAATGTTGGTAACTTAGTGTTGGAGCTACAACGTCACTTAAGGCTGTCAGATTTTGCACATTTGTTAACTGCATTATTTTCTGAGCAATACTATTGCATTCCGAGAGTTCTATGATAACTAAAAGTTCCAAATTTAAGGACAATGCTAGAAACTCGTGCGATTTACACAGAGCGGTCAGTTAGTTTTTCGATTGTCCTCAGACGTAAACTTTTTTCAATTTGGGTACATTTTTCTACAAGACGGATAAAGATAGAGCATTGGAATTTTCTTGTCTCTTAAAACATATACTTATATCTGAAGAGATTGAATGGAGGCATTTAAAAAATAATTTCTGGAATTTGTTTTAAAAAATTCTACAGTGTGAATTTTTTCTTTTTTTGCATAACAACGTTTAAGTATAAGAAATTAAGAAAATTGAGAATCCTTTATTCAGTAGCTCAGAAAGACTTAAAAATTAAATGTGTGCAAAACCTGGTTAAAATCCGTTTAGGGGGTCTCGAGAAAAGTGCTTTTATATAAACATTGATCCTTATGGAAGCAGCCTAGCTTACCCGACTTCCTTAAATTTGCAAAGAATTGTTTTTTCCAGTGATGATCACGGAGAACCAAAAAAATCATCCTACTGCGGGCCTACCTCCTTTTCAAGATGATCTAAGTAGTTATGCTGGTTCAAATTTCCGTCAATAAAAAATTGCCCTATTAAGTGATTCCCTAAACAAAGTGACAAAAGTCAACTGGCATTTCAGCCTGTTAGAAATAATAGTGGCAAGAAAACGCTTTTAGAAAACTATTTTTTTCAAAACTTTTTCAATAGTTTAGGACATTGAATTGTAATCTAATCGATAATTTAAAGAATCTTCCAACTTTGTCCCAATAATGGTTTAAATATTTTCATCAGGACAAAAGTCAACACGGGGTGCAACTTTTATCATGCAATTCCCTATGGCAACAGTTAAAAAACAGAACACGGTATACCTGTAATAAAAACTTTATTCAGTCACTTTGGGCGGAATCCCATTGCATACTAAAAAGTGCATTGTATTGTTTTCACCAAATAATAATGAATCTTAGTTGAATATTTCAACTGCGCAATTTCCTAGGACGTCAATGTATTTTAACTACTGGTTACAGGTCAAAAATTCTTCAAGTCATGTAAACGTTTTTTATCGCCACAAGACAATAATCTCCTGGGTAGAAACCCCTCTGACAATTATCTTCTATTAACAAGACCGTACAGAAAACTCCCGGGACATTAATCCCCTAGATAAAAAGCCCTCTTCCATTAAGCCCCTGTGAAAAAAATTCTTAAAATTTTCCACTAAAGTGTATTCCACCAACGCATGTATCGTTCACGTTCTGAACACGTTTGTCACCCGCTGTAACGCCCCAAATTTACAGTAGCCAATATAAATTGAAGTTTTAGGTTGCTCGAGTACAACACGCGGGTGTGCCGCTCCATCTGATGGTGACATAAGGTAGACAACAAATTTTTAAAAACGTTCAGAATTTTCAATGAAAATAATTATAACAAGAATTGTTCGAAATATTTCAAAAACAAATTTTTGCTAACAATAAGTACACTTAATTAACTTATGGAATTGTGATTTTATCAATGTTTTATAGTTATTACTGACTAAAGTAATATTAATTAAATCGGATTTTAACTTGTTCGCAACTGAGTTATTTACATTATTTTTTAAATTCGTGAGAAATTTAATTTCGTACTTTCAGTGGGTAATTAGCCTTGGTTATGAGGAAAATCCATTAAAGAATCCCTTTGCAGGTGTTGAAGTTTCTTGTATAAGCGCAATTTATTTTATGCTAACGTTTTTGCCAAATAACGGTGAAAGCAAGTTAAACCTTAAAATAAACTTAAAATAATAAAATAAGCATCGACAAAGTAAAAATGTATACAGTTGACTCCGGTATAACGTATGTATTAATTCCATTGTGAGCAAATCCTTAAAAATTTGTTTCTGTGGGTCTACTATTAACTCCGAGACAATTAATGTTTTTGTTACTTTTATAGATAGCGTTTTGTTCAAACTAATATAATTATCTGCAATGAATAATTTGATTTAAAATTGTTATGCGGGTTAATTTATATTAACTTCGTTGGTATTGGAGCTATTTCACTGGGCATTGATAATACTGTAGAGTCGGGATTTAGTGAACTAATTCCGGTCACGCCAGTTCACTCTTTAAGGGTGTTCACTTTCGGGGTTCTCGTGTAGATAACTTATATATTTTGAGAAACAACTTTTAATTTAGGTAGATCGACAAAATTCTGTATGTATATGTAATATAATATAAAATATAGGTACATATCACATATGTATATGTGCATTGTGTAATAGGTAGATGCATATCAAGGGTTATTTATCTATTATCTATTTATCTAGTGTATTATTTTTTGCACAACGTAATTTCTCCACTTTCGACGAGAATTCATTAGTTGTTCTCATACTCTTGTCCCTGTTTTTCAAAATTGTTGCCAATGTAGAACTCGCCAAATGTTTTTCTTTGCTGAATACAGTTTGCTTTTTACCGCTTTCAAACTATTTGATTATTGATATTTTTTCTTTGATAGAAAATAATTTTTTTGTTTTAGAGGGCGATATAATGGCATAGGATATTACAGAAATTATCGTCTACTTGAAAAGTTGTAAAAGACTAAGAAAAAAATATGCAGACGCCACGGTTAGCAGACAAAATACATTTTCGATAAAATTCTAGTTATCAAATTATCACGTGTCTTTATTTCTTCCTGGAACTCTCGTAATATCCAATCTGTTTTCGGCATTTCTCGGAATCTCTCACTATTAACGATTGGGAACGAACCAGAATCTCGCTATATCCACCTCAATATCAGAAACGTATAAAGGGGAAAATTTACAAAGAGTAGTATACAAAACAGTAAGCGACCAGATGATTTACTTTTTATAGTCGATTTTTAGTTATAACCGGAACTCGTTATAGATGAGTTCTGCTGTATTAGTAATTCAGCAAAAGATTCTCAGTATTAGCTTTCCACTGTCACATTATTTGGACAGTTTTTCAGATTATTCTTGAAATTAGTGGTAAGGCGAACAATTCCAAATTGTTGATGAATTTAACTGCAATCATGTCGTACAACACATTTAATTTGTAGTGAAAATGAATTAATCATTTTTATTGACCGCTCTTTAACTAGGCAACCTATGCACCATTTCATATCCACCAATTATTCGAACCAGCAGAGTAAACTCCGATATGCATCCTACATCGACAATGTCGGAGTCTTTGTTTTTCAAATAAATTCTTACTCATTGTAGATAATGCGCTGGACAGCCATCAATTTGTAACCAAATTGCTCTTCGTGTGGCTTTAAAATCAAGGCCCGCCAAGATTAAAAAAATATTTGGATCAAGCGGATCCACCTATACTCCTTCCAGCTCGTCATGGACTTCCACTGAACGTCTGAAAAGGTCACGATTGTAATCGCAAAAGCGTTAAATAAGCTTCCACCGCTGGACGTTCAATGAATGTACATGTGTTACATGGAATATTCTATTTAACTGTAGTTCAATATTATGCTTTTATTTACAATAATGAGTAGGTACAAAAATTCACGTCAAATCCTAACAAGAAATAACTCTTACCATAAATGAAACTAACAAATAAAGTAAATAGCATAGAACCGTACAAGAAGCGTAATAGGCAATTTTTAATTTTCTGTATTTAGCACGCCCTTGCGGTAACGTATCTATAGGGTCCTTCAGTAAGTAAACCCTAGCACCAATTAAGTAGTTTTTTACATATTCCTCAAAGTCCAGAGTTGATAGGTCGAAATTAAAAAGCTTTTTGTCTTCTTCCGTCAAACTTTTCCACAACGTTCTCGTATTATTGTCCTTGAAGTGCCACTCTCTCAAGGTAAAGTACGAAACGACGTCGAGAAAATTTTTAATTTTTTGATAAGCTTTCACCATCCTAAAATACCAATATCGTTTAGATTCGCCCATCATTTCGAAGAAAATACTTACATCGTCTTCCGCCCAGAACACAATAACATCAAATCGATGAAATAAGCAGGGATGACGTGTACAAGAAAATCGAGAACAGAAAAGATTATTGGGTTGCGAGTTAGAAAATGTTTGTGGTACCATATCTGCTTTGTAGTAGGAACCTGTGGGCCATACTTGAGAATTGTGCTACAGAATCTTTCCCAAGGGACTGTTATGTGCGGAGAGCTTACACAATTATAGATTCTATTTTCGATGCTCAAATTCCTGAAAACAAGACATGAAAATCCAATTTTGTTTGCTATAGTGGTTACCCTGCTGCATTCCATCCTGCGGCCAGCACGCAGTTAACAACACAATCTACTGGAACCATGTCGGATAGTTTATTATTATCCAAGGGAGCAACTCTGATTACTCCCAAAGCCATCCCTAATGAAAGTCCTACTGGACCATAAAAATTGTTGATCCATCCCGGAATTGGTTCGTTCATGGTGCTGACAATCATCGATGGTCTTACAATAACCAAAGGTAATTTGCTCCCTTCGGTTTTAACTACCCCTTCGGCGACGGCTTTGGTGAAAGCGTACGTATTTGGCCATGGTCCAAGTAATCTGCAAATTAAAATATGTTTCACCTAAGTTGTAAAATTGTGCTGAATCGATCTCTCATTGTCCCTTGAATTGACAAGATATTATTGATGAAAAACACTTCTAAATCACTTTCAAAAGTAACTAAAACACCATTTTCCGGAGAAATCACTTTCTTTGTATAAACTAAACTTAGTGCAATATATTTAACTTACATTGGAGTTATTGCATTCAACGTATCATCATCTAGAGACTCCACAACTGAGATCAACTTTTTGCCAGAGATTACGGTGGTATCGTAGAAGACTTCATCGATTTCCTTTCTTGGACAATAAGAGAACGCCGTCGAAACATACACAAATGACTAAAACAAATACAACGTTTTTATCGAGTTAATCTTGAGTATATTTCGCACTTAACTGTAATCGAATTGAATTCACTCACTTACCTGCAAGAGGTGCATTTCTTCTGCTAATATTAATAAATCTCGAGTAGCTCTAACGTTGATATTAACAGCCGCTCGTAAAGATTGATCAAAACGTACAGTGGCCGCACAATGGATAACGCAATCAATTTCGTTGACGAGTTCTTGTCGGTCGTCATTGCACAAACCGAGTTGAGGTTCGCAACAGTCGCCGGCGATTAAAGACACTTGTTGTTGAAAATTCGGATTTTCCCGTTTCAGACGATCGAAAACCTACAATCGATCAGGTTGAAACTTATTGAAAACCTAAATTGACAATTACCACACAGTCGAAGATATCCTCAAAACGTTGATCAATTTGTTTCCCTTTCTTTGGCCTCATCAAGATGTGTATCATTTTCAAGTCGGGGCAGCTTCTCAGTAATTTTTCGATGATCATCTGTCCCACAAATCCGCTCCCTCCGGTCAGGAAAATCGATTTTCCGGAATAGAACTTTTGGATGTTAGAAAGGGTTGGCTTGGCGATAACTTCCGTTGTACTTTCATCTTCATATGTTGAAGTCAAGTTGCTAAATCGCAAATGAATAAAATAAAATCAGTGGCTGTACGTGGGTCAAGCGTCGAGTTATTGCCGAACTCTAAATGCATTCAATGCTTGCAAATTTATATTTTGCAACATACCCGGGCATTTTGTCTTGTGTGCTGTGGTGCTGGTTAGAAGCGATTGATTGGTACCAAGCGAAAGAGACACTTTTATTTGATTAATTACATTTAATTAATTTACATACAATACGTTTTTATAATATTTATTACCAATTGATTTACTTCGTCAAGAATATAACTACCTGGTGGCAAAGCCACGTCTCCATTTACTTACAAACAACGTCAAAAGGAAGTTTTTTTATTGAGGTGACGTAGAATAAAAAGTATGATTTGACACTTTCTTTTGATGCTTCATTGGACGGAGCAAATTAAAATTATTTTTGATCGCGGAAATACCAACAGCACGGCCGTAAAGTGAATGGCCAAATTAGCTAATGGGAGCATAGGCGAAAAAGGAATAGATGCAAAGAGGCTTCAACAAAGCAACGACGGTAAACAAACCAACATGATCAGAAAGAAAGTGGTAAGGGTACAACCTCAAAATGATGAAAGAAAATTTAATTTTTCCCTGTTCTTGATTAACCTGTATCAAGGTTCATTTTACACTGAGACTGCAAAAAATGTTATCAACGTGGCAATACAAGAATTAAGAAATTCAGTAAGATAAAGTAATATCACAAATAACATTCTTTTGAAATATTTAAAGACTTGTTTTTTGACGATTTTTATTAATAGCAAAATTTTTATTAGTCCAATTTAAAAAACCTGGAAAACTGAAAGACCTTGAGTGAGCGTAGATTCTGAACAATCCTTTCAGGTTAAAATTGAGGGACCAAGTTATATTTTATGTCATCATCAGATGGAACAGCACACCCGCGTGCTGCTCACGTGCAACTTGAAACTTCAATTTCTATTGGTTATTAAAATTTTGGGCGTTACTTTTCCTCCTTTGCTCGCATGGCTGGACAGTGGATGAGAATGCGTGTGTAGCACGTGAACGATACATGGGTGGAATGCACTTTAGTGGAAAATTTAAAGATTTTTTTTACAGGAGGTTAATGTCCCGAGAGTTTTCTGTACGATTTTCTAAAAGAAGTTAATTGTCAGAAGGGTTTCTATCCAAAAGGTTATTGTCTTGTGGCGATAAAAAACGTTTTTATGACTTGAAGAATTTTTGACCTGTAACCAGTAGTTAAAATACATTGACGTTCTAGGAAATTGTATAATTTGGAATATTAAATAGAGTCATTATTTTATGGCCAAACAATACAATGCCAGACGATTTCGCCTCACGTGACTGGATAATTAAATTTAGTATCTAAATATCTGAAAATTACTTAAGTTATTATTACAGTGAACTGCAAAAATCAAGTTGGCAACGAAACGGTTAACAATTATAAGGATTGAAACATCGAAAACCGTTGAATAAATCTGACAATTAATGTCTTCATCTGGCTATTGAAATCATCAATAAAATGCTTGTAAGAGTTTGTAAAGTTGGGTGGGTGGTGACAAGTAATTGTTACGTAAGCTAGAAAAACTTTGTGCAGTTGCCTTAAATTTCTTAACTTCAATTAAAAAGTTGCTTTAATCACCGATGTTGCCACTAAATTATCTATCCTTGATAATAAATTTCACTTCGGTGCCTAGGCACAAAAATAACTGTTGTTTTTCTTTCGCTGTTTCATTGCCTACTTGATTCTTCTAGTTAACTGCAATATAAACCTAAATTGCTTATGATTTTTAATATAATAACATAGTAGGCGGCATTTTTTATTTATTTTCTTGTTTGTTTTTAATGAAGCTAATAGCGATTTGCCAAAACAAAATCGCAATAAAAATCGTAGACGGCATTGTATGTAAATTTGACAACCTAATTAGAATTAGAAAGAAATTCGGAATAGCAAATTAGGAGGAACCGTTTGTTAATTAACAAATAAATTAAAACATTTTGTTTAAGGCCGAATTTATATTTTCCGCTTTTAATATCATTTGGGAACTTTCCATTCCAACCAAATCACCGCAACGGCAACACTGCACGTCCGTTCCGGGAATTCAGTTGACACATTTCGCCAATAATATCTTTTTATTCCTTTTTATGGTAGCAGTCCAATATAACATATTAATGAGATTAATGTAATCTGAAACTTAAAAGCGACAAGTATTTCTTAATTTCCAGTTTTCTAAAATACTTATCAGCAAATTGCGTACGTTCTCGACCAGTAAAATTGCATTGTCATCGACACCGTCGTTGTTATCGTACATAGCCAAAAAAAATCCTTAAAATATTGCAAACATTACAAAATAAATCCTGAGTTATAGACATCGGAGAATGTGATAGAGTTTTGCGTGGATGTGCAAAACTCTATTACATATCCCGACTACTATACAGGGTGAGTTAAGTTTTACCGACCGTGGCAAAATAGGTCTTTAAAATAATTTGTCAATTCTCATAAATTGCATGAGTAATTTTATATTATTAAGGTACATAGAAACCAAGAGAAAATCTTTTTTTAATCAAGTAAAATTTTGGCTTTTTTTCAATTATTAATTGTTCAATTTATTAGTTTTTTTTATGTACGAACAGTAAAATATTTTCACACAATTTAGTGTAATTGAAATAATTTTAGTAATTTGCGTTTATTAAATAAAGCTATTTCCGTATTAGAAGGTATTTTTTTAAATAATTTACGACATAAGTAGAGCAATTTACCAGACAATGGTATTGATGTAGGGGTGCTTGAAAGATTATTTATGGCGGTCACTAAATTGAACTTAAGAATGCAGATCTATCGGCAACTGAAGAGCTGTCTCGTCCAGTTTGATGGGTCGATCATAAACTATTATTAGGATGGTAAACCGCATTATCTATTGTTAGAAAGTCATAAATAGGATAGAAGCATTTTTTGTGCTATATCTTAAATTTGATTTAACTCAAAAAGTAATCATTTTTTTACGAATCAAATTGCAGATATTAATGCTACGAATAATTTGACAAATTCTGAAATAAAAAACCAAACATAGAAATTTTACCCAAAACTCTTTGTTTTACTTTTTTTGGCTTCAAATAAAAATATTTTGGAAAATTTGTGGCACTAATCGAAAGCGTAAACTTCAACTGATGTAACATGTAAATTGCATACTTTCCCCTCAATCTTTAATAGGTATTATGGCCGGGGCGTTAAAACTTAACTCACTCTGTACAGGCTGGCTGGCAACTGCGGGATAACTCATAGTTGGCGTCCTAGGCAAAAATAACGCAAGCTACGGGCCATCTTGTAGCGGCAGTTAACGTGTTACGGAAAAAATAAATAGACCTTGGCAGGCTCACAAATTTATGGAATTTCAGCAGCAGGGGTAATTAGGACTTTGCTGAAATTAATATTTAGTCGAAAGATCCTGTAAATGGGTAAATTAGTTCTTTATTTTATTTTCAAATGAAACTAACAACCAAAAACTCGGTCCGAAAAGCTGGTATACATTTTAACTTTATTTTTACATACCACGTATACTATCTATATTTTCGGACGAAGCGAATAACAAACTAATAAAATATAAGAAATTGTAAACAATGAAACTAACAGCAAACAATTAGTAGAAGATGAGTGTTGCCATAAACAAAATCAACAAATACAATAAATAAAAGAAAAAATTCACAAAGTGTAAAGAGCGATTTTTAATTACTGTATTAACTAATAAAGTACACCCGACTTCCCTTTCAAGTCAAGTGAAGTCAAGTGAAAATTTTTCTTCGGGATTTTCTTTGTATCGCTATAAGCAACACTGTATAAAAAGTCCATTGAAAAATCGTGTCCGCCAAAGAAATTGTTGAAGGTCAAAGGTCGCAAAAAACAGTTTTTCTAAAATAATTCGTGAACTTTGGTTATTACAAAATTTGTTTATTATCAAAATCTGCACAAAAAAAGTTCTATACAAAAATTTATGTGGAACCAATGGTTTCTGAATATGAGACAGAAAACTTGGGCGCTGCGATGTATTCGTTTCCGCAACACCTTTGAGGTAGAATGCAAGGCGCGTTTTTTTACGTGGTGCTTCCATTAGGCCTATTATGAGTCGTTTTCTTCTACTTCCTCGCCTCCGTCTTCTTTTTCATCTATTTCTACTTCTTCATCATTTTTAATTATTTCAGGGGATAACATAATAATAAGGTCTATTTCGTCGTCGTTTATTTCAGATTCCACTGCCGCATTATCGGACGTAGTATTTATATATGACGTAGTATTTGTACAACGTGTCCCAGAAATAATGTAATTAATTTTAACCAGTGATAAAACTTTTTTAAATAATTTTTTGGCGTAAACGTTTTGATTAACAAGTTAAAGTTGTTGACAGATTTTACTCTTATTTTGTTACCCGCCTATGGATAATAATGCTGAATGTTAAACACCGATAAGCGTAGAACAAAAAACCAATGCAAGAAAGCATTACCTGCTTTTTAGTTCTGTCGACGCAGCAACTCATTAATTTGACCGTTGCTGTTATTGTAAAGTTCTGGAATGCAAATTGAAAAATGCTATGGTAATAAATAAATGAAATAATTTTAGTCCTTGTCAAAGTTTTACTACCAAAAATGGTATGTTCAAAATAATTGTTACAAGCATTTACAAGTCGCAATAACAAAGACTAGATGTGCGGCGGGTGGTTTAAATAAGTGTGTAACAAAATTATTTATTATAAAACACACATACCTTGAATATCCAATGAAAGATAATTTTTTATGCAGTCAGCAAAAACTAATATTACGATCACCGTCAGTGATTTATCAAATCAAGGCGGCTCGTTAATTACAGGGAGGGTAAAATGCCAAAATAAAATTGCGATTTCGAAAAAATGGTACATCGAAAAAATGTTCGTTTTGAGGAGTTCTTCTATGGGTTAAAATTAATGACATTATTTCCAGGACACGTTGTATAAATGCGTCATATTGTCTGAATAATACACAATCAAACTTTCTTAGCCTCATATCTCGAAAATTATTGGTCCCACGTAGATTTTGTATAGAACCTTTTTTGTGTAGATTTGGATAGTAAACAAATTTTATAACAACCAAAATTTTTTCACGACCTTCGAGCTTCAATTATTTCTTTGGCGGACGCGATTTTTCAATGGACAGTGTTTCTTATAGCAACACAAAGAAAATCCCGAGGAAAAATCTTCACTTGGAGTTTTTTAGAAGATTGGGTGTTTTTTGTATAAAATGACTGGACTACTAAGCAATTTGTTCATTCATTTATCATAATCCAAATCCAAAAGTGTACAAGGCAATTTTTGTAATAAATAATTAAAATTACAGTTTTTTATTTCATTTTTTACTAAAAATCAACTCAGCATAGTTACGCTCATTACAAATTTCTTAAGACATTAAATATTTAACATATGTTATAAATATCTTTAGGTTTGATTTTGGAATTTAACCAAATCTTTAACAATTAATATCTGAAAACTAACTTCGCGTGGCATCTAGCCTTGTTGCCCTAAGCTCCTCAAATATAATATAAAAGAATCAATAGAAAATAAGCCTTGCCATAAACGAAAATAACAAATACAACAAATAAAAGAAAACGGTGCAGAAAATGGCATGTGCAATTTTTAACTTTCTGTATTTAGCACGCCCTTGCGGTACGGTATCCAGAGGGTCCTTTAGTAAATACACCCGAACACCTTTTACGCAATTGCCGTAATATTCCTCAAAGTCTAGAGATGATAGATCGAAGTTGAATAATCTTCTATCGTCTTCAGTCAAGCTTTTCCAAAGTGATCTTGTATTGTTATCCCGAAATTTCCATTCTCTTGTAGAGAAATATATCGTTAAGCCCACAAGTTTTTTAATCTTCTGATATCCTTTCACAGCTCTAAAATAAACGCAGGTTTTAAATTACAGAAGTTATTGACTATAACATTACTTACATTGTTTCGCGTCTCAAACAAAATAATACAAAGTCGATGATGTACGAAGGAATGGTATGCATCAGAAACAGACAAATTGAATTCATCAATTTGCTCCGATTGATGAAGTATAAATGATACCACACCTGCATAACACTCGGGTACAATTTACCTTTCTTCTCGACTAAATCTTGGAATCTACCCCAAGTCATATTTTCATGTGGTGTACTTACGATGTTATGAACGGTGACTTCCTTGCTCATGCTTCTAGTCCTAAAAACAACATGGAATAAAATGGTTCGTAGTAAAAAGATAATTTGTACCTTGCCGTTTCCCAACCCGTCGCCAGTATACAGTTAACCACATAGTCTCCAGGAACCATGTCGCACTTTTTCTCTATGTGGAAACAAACGGTTCTAACTAATCCCAGACTAATTGCGGTTGACAACCCCAATGGCCCATAAAAGTTATCGATCCATCCCGAAACTGGTTCTTTCGCTGTGTTTGTAATCATCGATGGCCTTACAATAGCTACTGGTAGAACGACTCCTTCAGCAATGGCTTTGGAGTAGGTGTAAGTGTTTGGCCACTTGCCAAGCAGTCTGTAAACAATGAAAGTCTTTCCAACTGAACGTATAAAGACGTAATACTACGTCAAAGTCAACATAGTGTAACCTACATTGGTGTAATGGCATTCAATACGTCATCATCTAGAGGATCTATGACTGACATTAATTTCTCTCCCGGCAGTATTGTTGAATCATAGACAACGTCATCGATTTCTTCTCGTGTGCAAAAAGAGAACGCCGTCGAAACATACACCAATGACTAAAATGACATGAAGAAACACATAAATTCAGCTTTGCGACTTACTTGCAATTGGTTCATTTCTCGAGCCAACTTCATCAAATCGCGAGTGCCTCTAACATTGATATTAACAGCAGTTCGTAACTTTTCGTCAAATCGTACGGTGGCTGCAAGGTGAATCACACAATTCACTTCTTCGATTAGCCTTTGACGATCGTCGTGACTCAAATCGAGATTCGATTCGCCACAGTCGCCAGCAATTAGACGCACTTGTGTTAGATAGTTCGGATTTTCACGTTTCAATCGGTCGAAAACCTACAAATTATTATTTATTTTTTTCGAGCACTTTGGCCAATACTCACGACATATTCGAACATTTCCTCCAAACGTGTTTGAATATCCTTCCCTTTTTTTGGTCTGATCAGAACGTAGATGATTTTTAGATCGGAACATGTTCTTAGTAATTTTTCGATGACTAATTTCCCCACAAATCCGGTTCCTCCGGTCACAAATATCGTCTTACCGGCATAAAAGCTTTGTATGTTGGTTAGTGTTGGTCTGTTAAAAACTTCTGTTGCGGTTTGGTCGTCGGACGTTGAAAATATAGTTTCACTAAATTTGTCCAGGAAAAATATGAAATTAAAATACAGTCGAAGTCGGTTATAATAGCATGCAATATTTATTAAATATTTATAAAATATTTAAAAAATATTCGAATCTTCTCTAATATTTCTAATGTTTTTAAAATATTTTTAAAATATATTTAAAAAATATTTATTTATGCACATTTAAAAAATATTAGATTTACATAATAAAAAAAATATTTATTTTTGTGCATTAAAAAAATATTAGTTATAACAAGAAAAAAATATTTATTTGTCCATATTCAAAAAATATTAGATTTACGTAACGAAAAAAATGTTTATTTTTCTACATTCAAGAAATATTAGATTTATACCAAGAAAAAATATTTATTCTTGCATATTCAAAAAATATTAGATTTACATAACGAAAAAAATATTTATTTTTGTATATTCAAGAAATATTAGATTGTTTGTTTGTTGTGTTTATTTAATGATCAGTTTGACACAATGAAACAATTTGTCAATAACCAAAAGAAGACGATAAGAATAATTTAATTTATATTTAAAATGGCTTAAATGTGTGGTTTCTTAAAGTACCTACCCTAGTAGTAAAGAAATATTCTTAAAATATTTGTTTTGAATATTTAAAAAATATTATTATGACAGATTTCTTTATATTTTTAAAATATTTTTAAAAAACATTAAAAAAATATTATGACAGATTTGTTTATATTTTTAAAATATTTTTAAAAAACATTTAAAAAATATTTTTAAGAAATAAGAAACATATTTCAACTGAACAGCAGTTTACCGAATGTTACGTTATGCCTTTCCCATTATCACTAAAAATCGTAGAAATTACCGCCCCATTTCATTTTAATGTAGATAATATTCGGTTTTATGTTTACTTTTCCCGCAATTTACGTTGGAAATATTCAAGAGGCACTTATTAATCTACTAAAATTAAAAATCGCGATCGCGATTAGGTGGACAATTTGTTATTTCATTTAATTATCGAAAAAGTGAAAAACACGAGAATTCACGCGTTTCGCTCGCGCATAATCTTGATATACCACTTTGGCTACAAGAATAATAAATCGTGAATCAATTAAAAAAAGTTCCATACAATGTGATTCCCTAGCAAAAGAAATCTTTATTACATAGCGGAGAGACTAGCCTCGAACCTTTTTGGTTCAAAAGAACCATTATTGTTTGGAGGGAACGCCAGCTACGAGGACACAATTGACGGAATGCTGTCAATTGGTTTATGACCGACAATTTTTAAAGCTTTACTGACAATAGATAAATTACTTTAGAATTTCTTAAAAGTTACCTCCGAACCATCAGACCTAATTCGGCTTGCAGTAAGTAAATACATATTACGGTGTGCATTTTCTGTATTTTTAATGTAAAGTAAGTTTTAGTACCTTAAATAAATAGTGAATGTTTAATTATGAAGAAATAGGAAATATTACAAGTGGTTTAATGTGCTGAGATGAAGATGTTAATTTAATGCAATGTCGATCAACAAAATGATCAGTTTCAAAGACCATTTCTGTGTGTGATAAATTCGCATGTAAGTAAATTTGTTGTAATTTTAATTTTTCCCACACTTTACCTTATCGAATGAATTTCTTAAAAGTATTTTCAGTGTAATAGCTATTAAACAAATTGTTTTTTAGTTTCTTTCCGTCAGAACAAAAAGTAAGAAAAGATACAACAAGAAAGGACATGCGAACCAGTTGCTTCGATAACAGAAATTATAGTAACGAGGAAGGTAAAGAAAAAATTTTGATTTTCTTTTATACATTTAGTGTTATATCTATCTTATAACAAATTTTACTTTTTAGCGCATGTAGAGTTCTTTGTAAGAATTTAACAAAATACAAGTGTGCCTGAAGTACGCGGATTTGCGGAAAGTAAATCTACATAAAATGGAATGACACCACGACTTTTTGTTTATAGACGAAAGGTCATTATTGAAACATTCAAACTGGTCTATATTGGTAAATTTTTATAATAATATATCCGTGGTACAATGTAAACATTTTGTTTCTTTGTTTTTAGATTGACGTAGATTTTGGCAATTATTTCTTGGGAGAAAAATAATTTATTTGCGTGGCGGCCAAAATTCATTGATAAGGCTAATGACTTCGACGAGCTTCCATTTCATATACTTACATCTGTTACTAATTATGTATTACATTACAATATATTATTTTGAATATTATTTTTTATATTTTTAAAAAACATTTAAAAAATATTTCCTCAAAACATTTAGAAAATATTTCTTCAAAACATTTAAAACATATTTCTTTAAAACATTAAAACCATATTTCTTAAAAATATTTAAAAAATATTTTTATGACACTTTTGTTAATATTTTAGAAATATTTCTAAAAAAACGTTTAAAAAATATCATCTTAAAACATTTAAATAATATTTCTGAAAAACATTTAAAAAATATTATTATGACAGATTTGTTTATATTTTAAAAATATTTTTAAAAAACATTTTAGAAATATTTTTGAAAAACATTTAAAAAACATTTCTTAAAAATATTTTTTTTATCTTTTTAAGAAATATTTTTTAAATGTTCTTTAAAAATATTTTTTAAATGTTCTTTAAAAATATTTTTTAAATATAAACAAATCTGTCATAATAATATTTTTTAAATATTCAAAAAAAATATTTTAAAAATATTTCTTTGCTACTAGGGTAGTTATAACGTACTCTGACGGGATCGCCTGTTTGGTACATGATAACCGATGCACTTAATAATCGAAATTTTTTAAATAATTCTAACATCTTGTTATTAACAACCGATTGTCAGTTTGGTAATTTTGTGAAATTGCTAATTGCGGTTGTACATCAATAAATTTAAGGCTCTGCGTTTATTTTTCGGGGACATTTTTCCACAAACAACACTATCCAGAATTTTTACGAATTTACAAAAAAAGTTCTGTTTTTTATATAAATTGCTTAAAGTGGCAAAGAATTGGGATTTAATATCGCAAACGAGATTGGATGTACGGACAATGTCATCACTCTTACTGTCATAAAACCCCACACAAACCCATACAACACATAAAATGTAACGAAATATTTAAGATAAGTTGTAATACACAAAAGTTGTGTAGTTAAATTCTAGATTTATTTATTTCACTTACCCCATTATTGTGCTAACGACTCCAGCGGTGACTGACTATATATAGCCTTTCCAAACTTTGTTGGAAAGTTTCAACGAATGTATTAAATCAAATAATTTGCACATAATATACACAGTGTTTCAGGTAACTTTTTGAGGCTTACGCCCATCCAATAATAACAAATCACAGCATGCTAGATACAAAAAACCTATATTTAAGTTTCATATTTTTGGAAACTCCTGATAAAAATATCTGTCAAACTGACAATTTAAATATGATCATAATCTACGACGAGCATCACAAAAATGCAGTTGTTGCAGCCAGATTATACAGTCATCGTTATCCTGAGCGTATACATTCAACCGACAAAACATGTGAACACTGTTTTAATAATTTAAAAATAAATCCTAAAATTATGAAAATGAAAATAAAATTCAACGAAGCAAGTGTTCATTTTCTAAACAGGCTCGACTGCATCTCATAAAAGATCCACGAACCCTACTTAAACTTTTTGGTTTGATTTCTTTACAACCATCGTATTCTCTCTTTTAATTCCTCCAAATTTTGAAAAGGAGTTTCGTATACTTTATTTTTTACAGTTCCCCCCATAGCAAGAAATCCAAAGGAGTCAGATCCGGACTACGGAGTAACCATGCATTAAAGCTGCCCTGTTCTATCCAATTTCTTCCAAATCTGTTGTCTAAATAAGTAATCGTATTTTGTGCAAAAATGGCGAGGGGCCCCATCCTGTTGAAAGTACATTCTTCTTCTAATTTCTAAGGGCGCATCTTTCAATAGTGTTGGTAAAATGTTTTGCAAAAAGTTTAAATAAATAACACCGGTCAAATTATTTTCAAAAAAATAGGAACCAATAATGTAATTGTCTACTATGCCGCATCACACATTGATTGAAAAGACGTTCTGAAAATGGCTGTGTCGTATCCAGCGTGAATTTTCTAAAGCATAATAATGGCAGTTGTGGCGGTAACTGCTCCATTATTTGAAAACTTTGCCTCATCACTGAACATCACCAATCTTTAAAAAATCCTCTTGATGATCTACCACTTATTTTGCAGAAAATTACAAAAACTGTAACGTTGTGCATAATCAGTTTCCTTTAAATTCATGCACCAAGGTCACATGGTAGGGATGAAATTTATTTCCTTTCATTATTCTACATACTGACGCCAAACTGATTTCAGTATAATTTGGCTGGAACAACTGCATTTTTGTGACACTCGCCGTAGATTATGATCATATCCACTCGTTCATCGTTTGAATGCATTTTGTAAATTTAAATTGTCACTTTGACATTTATTTTTGTTAGGGGTTCCAAAACCATGACACTTAAATATATGTTTTTTGTGTATCTAGCACGTTGTGATTTTTGAATATCGGGTTGCATGCATTGGGCGTAGACCTCAAAAAGTTACGTGAAACACCCAGTATATATTATATGCAAAACTTTGTACTGAAGCTGTTTTACTAATTTTGGTCATGTAATGCCGAAATTTAACAAAGGAATAGAAAAAGAAAACCGTTTTCTTGACTAAACCATGAGAAGTGAAAATGATAATATCAAATTTTTGAATAGGTAATAAATTGTCTACACCAATTTTTATTCATGGATATAGTCTAAATATAATGTTGCATAAATAGCATTTATTATCTTCACCATTCGGAGCTCTAATGCGACATTCGCCAATCGCCAGTCAAAGAAGTGCAGATCTGATATTTGCTGACTGTTTAAGGGCTTATACTTTGGTTGGATTGGCCACCATTAGTCCGCAAACTACATTTTTTTCATAAACAAATATTCTCAATACAAGCATCTTTGCCGACGTTGACTGAAACCCAAATTTATTTTCTCCAGCACCATTTACTTCAAAGACGTAAAGTGACTTCCCTTTCTCTTTTTACCGTAAACAGTAAATAGTGCAGCAAATTATTTAGTAAAGACCTTAAACATAATTCCAATTATGAACATAACCAGCAAATACAACAAACCCCAAAAAGCAACATAGCACTGTAAAGCGTTATTTTAAAGTTAAAAATTATCGCTCTCCAAGAACCCATTTATGGCTATGCGTTTATTTTTTGGAGACATTGTTCCACAAGCAACACTATCCAGAGCTTTCACGAATTTATACAGAACTGCCTGCTTTTTATGTGACTTGCTGGAAGCGGCTAAATTTAAAATTTATTATTACAGACTTTATTGCAAAACCCTTGCTGTCATCAAACCCCTCAAAAATGCATCGACCCTTACTTTTGATAGATCGACCGTTAAAGTGTAGCAAAATATTTAAAACACCATATTTTTTAAAATCTCTTAACTACAAAATCGATTACATCAAAGTTTTTGTTTTTAAGTTGCAATGCATACAGGTTTTGTAGTGGAATTTGATATTTCTGGATTTAACTCACTCCATTACTTTATTCTCAAGATTGTGCCGGTGACTAACTTGGCGCACTAGACTAATAATTGGCACATAATAATACATATGCAAAACTTTTGCTGCTGTTCTACTATTTTTGTCATTTATTTGAGGAGTTTAACAAAGGTTTTTGAATAATCTAATATTTAGTGACATTGCTTACATTCAAAAGTGCATTACACAATCAAATCAATTTTCATTTATGGATAAAATCTAAATATATGTTCCGTAAATGGCATTTATTACTTTCACCATCCGGAGCTGTCGCACGATATTTTCCCATCGTCAGTCAAAAAAATGCTAATCTTATATTTGTAGACAATAGTTGTCGTATAGACAAAGAGTGCCTTGTGGGTTAAGGAACATGCGATCCTGCACTGAGAAAAAAAAATTCTTAATTCAAAATTGCTCCTTCTTAATTAGGGCTCAAGAATTGGTCATTTTTGAATTTTAAGAACGTTCATTCTTTTTGTCAAATTTAAGAGCGGACCATTCTTAATTTCAAGAACTTTTTGTGCTTCTTAAGAATGGCTCATAATAATTTGAAGAAATTTTATTTTATTTTTTTACGAATGTCTTAAGAATGGGTTTTTTTATTTAAGAATTGAAGATGACCTTATGAGATTGAATAAGCGCTTCTAAATACAATCATCTTTTCTATTTTTTACCAATGTTTCTCAAACTATTTTATTGTAAATTTCATCGGTCATATTGCATATCTCTAACATCATTGAATGTGTAAGTATAATAATCCAATTTCACTGAATCCAAAAAAATTAGAAAATCTGGCACAACTGATTTCCCCTACATTCCATCAGTGTATCACACTATTTATGAAGAAATACGGGCTGCTATAGCTGCACCAGAAAATACCACTGAGGAGGTAACAAATAATGAAATACACAGGTTGTATTATATTATTATATTATATTATACTACACTCGCAAACTCTTTCGCTAGTTTAATGCTCTTTATGTGCTGCATTTCACGCAGTTCTGTTTCAGATTTCGGACGTTATGTTTCGTGCGGTTTTTCGCTTTGTTGCTTTGTCGTTGTAAACTTTGATTTTATACTTTCGTGTTCGTGTAGTGTGTTAGTGTTTTTTGACAATGGATGTTGTGAACAATTTGATTAACTTTAAGCGAATTGTGAAGTATAGTTACGAAGAAAAAATAGATTTGAAAAATAAAGGTATTAGTTGGGGAAAACCATATAAACGTCAGTTCAATAAAGAAATTTATGCAATAAATAACTGGATTTGTAGCTGCAACAAGAAAAATGCTCTTTTTTGCTTTCCATGTTTACTTTTTGGTGGAGATAAAGCATATGAACACAGATAGAAGTGACTCAGGGAAAAAATAAAAAGCATGAAAACTCCGAAAGTCATCTTCACAATTCAATGGAGTTAGCAATTTTAGGAACAATGAAGATCCAATCTCAGTTAAATTTGGCATATTGGAAACACATACAGCAGCATAATGATAATGTGACAAAAAATAGATACGTTCTATTAAAAATTATAAACTGTATAAAATTTTGTGGAGCCTTTGAGTTGGCATTGTGCGGACATGATGAAACCGAAACCACTGATGTAACAACAAGTACTCAGTTATATGAGATGTAAATTGCAGAACACCTGTTTTATTGTACCACGAGCCGCCACTGGTAGACCACCATGCAAAAAGTGCCAATTACTTAAGGGGAAATGGGGTTGTATAAGCATAATTTGTATTCCCCTGAATTGGAAGGAACAATATTTAAAATTTTATATTTTACAGAAAATTTTGTAATCAGAAGCCTTTCTTTTGAACCGCTACCAAGGCAACGCAAGTATTTTTTCGGAAATTTTTTCCGATTGGAATTTTAGTGGAAATTTTTTGACGTCATAATTACTGTCACTAATATTTACATTAAGTACATGTAACCAGAATAAACGATGCTATTTGACATTAAATGCCATTCAACGCTTCCCATAAACTTGCAATCAAAATATCGTATTATTTATAGCGTTGAGTGACGTTTATAGATAATATATGTCAATACATAAATTAAATTGCAAAAGGGTGAAAAATGGGGTATTCTCATGTATGTTAACTAATGCCAAAAATAGATGCCTTACCCCCAAGTAGACTATGTACACAGGTTTATTTAGCTCATTCTTTTATAAAATTTAGATAATTCAATATTAAACAATTGTGGAGGGGATTTGTGACGTCAGAAGATTTTCGTACCTCCCATCGGCGCAGATGGCGCCATGTTCACTATATTTGAGGTAGTTGTCCAAACTAAAAATCGTTTGGATTCGTGTTTAAACGAATCGACTATTGAACGAACGAATGAACGACACGATTAAGAATACAGGTATTGAAGTTTCTTACTTTTCCGGCGCTGAGAAATGAACCAATCAGGTTTAAAAAATCTAGTGACATCACGTTTATCAAAATTTAAACATTTACATGTAATAATTCATTAACAAAATTTATTTAGAACGTGTTAACTTCACTAAAGAGTATTATTCAGGAAAAAAATAAGAAATGGCAAAAAAAAAGTACGAGAATACCCCATTTTCTTACCGAATACCACTCGACGTTAAATTAAAATCCGGAAATAATTTAACCTCTAGCGGTATTACAAGTGAAAATATTCCTGTTACCTAAAATTTGGATTACACGAAAGAATATGGTTTTACTCTATTCGCAGACCGATCACCATTACCCGAGCTGAACTGGCTATCTTTATGGCAAAAAATACATTTTTTCATAAACATCTTTTCACATAACGACCATGTTTCCTAACGTTGACTGAAAGTGAAGAAATGTGTCACAATAATCAAATTTATTTTCTCGGACACCATTTATTTTAACATTTGCCACAAACAGTAAATATTATAACAAATTATTTAGTAAAACCCCTGAACATGATTGCAATTACGAGCATAATCAGCAAATACAATAAACCCCAGAAAGCAACGACGACACTGTAATGCGTTATTTTCAAATTTCTGTGCTTTTTGCGTGCCTGCGGTAAAGTACTTAAAGGATCCTTTAATAGGTAAACCCGAGCACCGATAACGCAATTTTTTGCGTATTCTTCATAATTCACAGACGCCACATCAAAATCAAACAACTTCTTGTCATCTTCGGATAAGGTTTTCCAAAGCGTCCTCGTATTATCGTTGCGAAAGTGCCATTCATTCGTGCAGAAATATGTTATGACGCTGCTGAGCTTCTTAATTTTTTCATAAGTCTTCAGTGCCCTAAAACACAAAGTCGTTAAATCGATTCAATTTTGACTATGCTCTTATTTACTTTATTTTAATAAAGCAAAAAAACTACTTTATTATTATTATTCTTGCGAAAGATAGATGGCAACAGTTTAAAAATATCCTGAATGAAATAAATTAATGACAACTACTAAATTGCTTACCCTGTTTCCTTTCCCATAATAAACAATACAGAATCGATGATTTCAGCAACAGTTTTGTGCAAGAAGAAGACATACACTTTATGAATAAATTCGTTTGGATTTAGAACATAGTTGATATGCCATAATTGATGCATACTAGGTGTTTGTGCAACGTACTTATCGGCCAATTTCGTATATCTACCCCAAGTGACGGTTTCATGTGGAGAACTTACGAAATTGTAAATCTTAATTGTGTTATCGCGTCGAAAAGTCCTAAAACAACAAGTAATTTGAAATTCAGGTTTATTTGAGGAAGCTTTTACTCAGCCGCATTCCAGCCAGCCGCCAGAAGACAGTTGACCACGTAATCTGCAGCAACGAAATCACACACTTTATCGGGATCGACGTGCAACGTTCTGACTATCCCCAGAGCAGTGGCGATTGTTATTCCAATCGGTCCATAAATGTTGTCGATCCATCCGGGAACTGGTTCTTTGACGGTGTTGAGAACCATTGATGGTCGCAGAATAGCCACAGGTAAACCTGTTCCTTCGGTTTTAACTACCCCTTCGGCAACGGCTTCGGTGTAGACGTAGGTGTTCGGCCACCTTTTGATCAACCTGCGAACCAAATGGAAAAAAAGTTCATCTATATATCTGTACCATAGAAGCAGAACGATGTATGTCCAAAAGTGGCAATGTTCAGGAAATTCAAATTAATGACTTGATCTCTTTGGTGTTGCCTTAAAGTAATGCAACACAAATTCTAAGTTCGGACATAATTCCCCCTGTAATGTGTAGATGGGACATATTTTAACCAATATACATCAAAATTTCATGGTTGGAAAAAGTGGACATACATCGTTCTGCTTCTCTGGTACAGATATATAAAACTGGATGTATGTGTGTTTGTGTGTGTGTGTGTGTGTTCCATATAGACTCCGAAACCGTTGAACCGATTTTGATGAAATTTTCGGGAAAACTCTAGCATAGTCTGAAGAGTGTTCATGTGAAGTTTGGTGCCGATCGGACTAAAAATTAAAAAAAAATCCCATCGTGAGACGACGAAAAAACGGTCGAACGAATGCGTTTCTTACGAACGCTTCCTTAACGGTAAAATATATATGAATGATTTCTATAGAAAAGTTGCAGAGCTGAAAAAGACCTGTAAAAATATCCGCGACGACTTATATCTACATGTTAAGGTTAATTCACAAATTGATAAAATATGACTAAAAGATATATTTAAAATTAATTAATTAAGTAGGTAATGTTAAATTCTTAGTAGTTTAGATTTTACGATAGTGTTTTTTGCAAAACAAAAATAAAATACGCGTCTGACTGAACATTTGCCTATGTGTCGCTTAAAATAATGAATATCTTTTGTCCCGTATACGTTCCTAAAACATTCATATAAATGAAAAGATATAATCAAGGTCAGCGTTATATATTTGGTGTCAGCGGGTGGGGAGGGGAAAGACGCGTACGTCTACGGGTATCACTATTATCTATATTATATAACAATAAATGTCTGTCTGTTTGTCCGGTATCGACTCAAGAATCGATCGATTTCGCTGAAAATTTCACAGTTTTCATAGAAAGTGTTTAAAGAATGGTTGTGGGGGGAGGGGTGCGTATCGCCAGAAAAAAAATTTGCATAGAAAGAAGTGTTCTACAGTCACTAAATTTTGCACACAAGTGTATTTTAGGAGAGGGGGGCGTATCGCCCAAACAGATTTTCGCATAGAAAGAAGTGTCCTACTTCAGCTAGTATAAGTATAATTGGGCCGCGGGAGCGGGGGGGGGGGGTGCCAGCAGTTGACAAATAAACTTTTGAACGAGTATAGTTAAATCTTCCGGTCTGGAAATTCTGGATGATGCCAATAATGTTTAGACATCATCTAAAAATAATATTTGTTGTCGCAATTATTGCAGAGAATAAAAAGTACTACTGCCTACTGATAATCGGATTGCAAGGGTTACTATTGAAACTTAAGTTTAAAGAAAAAGCTGACATAATACTTATACCCAAGCCCGGTAAAGACCTCAGCTGCGTAACATCATAGAGCCCAATAAGCTTGTTATCGGTGATCTCCAAACTTTTCGAAAGGCTTGTAGACCCCAAATTCACACCAATACACTGGATACCAGACTACCAATTTGGTTTTCGTAAATCGTACTCAACAATCCAACAGTGTCTTCGGATTACTGCTTTCGAGGGAAAATCTTACCGCATAGCCATTATTCTAGATGTTAGTCAGGCATTCGATAAGGTCTGTGATAAGGGACTTATCCACAAAATCCAACAAACCTTACCCCCTTTATTCCACAAGTTACTACAATCCTACCGAAGTCACAGGCAATTTAGAGCACGAGTCAATGACTAAATTTCAGCTCTATACCCAATCAATTTAGGGAAGCATTCCTATATCGATTATTCACTTCAGACCTCCCAACTACTCCTTCCATAACTTTCTTTCTTTCGCTAACGACACCTTGCAAATCATCGATGTAAATGTTGCATCAAGACAAGTTCAAAGTCACCTAAGTCTTTCTGAACGATATCGAGATATCTCAGTCTACCTCCAAGAAATACTTGAGACTTCACCTCGACAGCAGAATTACCTGGTGGGACCATATTGGCAAAAAATAAAAAACAGAACTAATATTGAAAAAGCTCTACTGGTTATTTGGAAAACATAATACCTATCTGTGGACAACAAACTTTTATCATATAAAACTATCCCCATATGGACCTACGGAGTGAAATTGAAGGGCTGCGCCAGAAAATCCAACATCGTCATGATTTAAAATTGCCAGTCTAAAATACTGCATTGCATCATGGTACATAACTAATCAGATGCTACACGAAGAACTTGGTACTCCGTTTATAACATAGGTCGTGCGGAATAGGACAAAAACAACGCCTCAACACGATCTTACTCCGATACCAAACCCCTGTTGTTCGACTTCCTACACCACCAGAGGATCAATCTCTGGAGGGGTCCTCACCACGTTAGTTCAGAAGTCAACCAATTAGCCTCTGGAATGCTTTGTTATTCAGATTGCTGATTTTTTACACATAAAACAGAAAATAAGATAATACTGTAAAAGTAGATTTTCTCGAATTTCATAAGATTCGAGCAACGAAAAATATTGTTGTTAACTTTTGTATCAATCGACGTTTAATAATCTCTACAATTAACGCGCTCACTCCGCTCACGCATTAAAATGATTCCAAATTGCGCTCATTAAATAACTATTAACATACGTGGGCGTAATGGCACTCAAATTTTCATCATTTAAGGTGTCCACGATTGATATTAATTTAGTTCCAGACATCACAGCTGCATCGTAGAAGACTTCATCGATTTCTTCTTGCGGACATTGAGAGAACGCCGTCGATACATGCACGAACGACTAAAAACAAAATTACAAACCTCCTAATTTCGAAGAACCACAAAGACACTAAGGGGCCGTTGTTCAGTCGCGATTTAAACTTCAAGTATAATGGGGGAGAAAATAAAAACTATACAATTGTGTTGGCAATGCTGAAAATTTGAATCACATTTCACCACACAACCCCACTAACTACGCGTCAATTTGAGTTAAATCGTGACTGAAAAACGGCCCATTGTGTTTAGTGGGACTTGCATGCATTTGGCGCATTTCTTTCGCCATAATCAACAAATCTCGAGTGGCCCTAACGTTGACGTTAACGGCAGTGCGCAATTTTTCGTTGAAGCGTACGGTGGACGCAAAATGAATTATGCAATTAACTTCTTTGATTAGTTTTCTGCGATCGGCGTCGCTCAAACCGAGGTTCGGTTCGGCACAGTCTCCGGCGATTAAAGCCACTTGAGGGCCAAAATTTGGTCTTTCGCCTTTCAAGCGGTCGAAAGCCTGCAAGTAAATAAATTTATATTTTTGAACGTTAATTTTTTGTGTTACTTACCACAGATTGGAAAATTTTTTGGAATCGTATTTCAGTTCCTTGTCCATTCTTTGACCTAACCAAGACGTATATTTTTTTTAGGTCGGAACAGGTTCTCAATAGTTTTTCAATTGTTAATTTTCCCAAAAGTCCCGTTCCTCCTGTCACAAGGATTGTTTTCCCGGAGTAAAAGTTTTGGATGTTGGTAAGAGTGGAGTTGATAGGTTCTTCGTCGGTTGCGTCCTGAAGATCCATGCTGCTGAAAACAGTTTTTAATTTTATTATTAATTTTTTTTTTTTTTTATAAAACTAACCCCAACATTTTGTCTTCGGCGGTAGGTTGCTCCCAATTGCGGCCTTTACGAAAGTGGATGATTGCTTTTATGGGGGTTCTATTCAAATCTTAGCATTTGCATACAATACCAAGAGAACAAAGTATACCGGACAATCATAAATTACCAAAGTTAAAAATTCTGGAAATTACATAAAAAAAAATTAGCAGTTGGCCTTCCACGTAATTTGTACAGGGTGTCCCATTACTTGTGAGCTTTAATTGAAAGTTATTTATTTGAAAGTTGGTGCACCTATGGTCCTGGTATAAGGCTGGAAATTTTTAAATTTAAATATTAATTGTCGGCGTTAGTTTTCGAGAGAAAAAATAAAAACTGATTTTTTATGAAAATAATATCTCCGAATTTCCTCAAATTTCACTTTTCAGGATCAGTATGATTGAGACAAAGGTAACCAAAGTACGAAGCAAATTCCAAAAGCTGTAATTAGTCTAAAATTTCCTTTTATTGGGATGTCAAGAGTAAAAGTAATAACTTATAGCCGTAAATAGTCGTTAGTATCTTCCCGCAAATTTAAATACGATTTAAATTTATATTACCGTCGAAGAAACAAAATTTAAAAATAGTAATTTAATATTTGAGACCAATTTTGGAGGTGACCATTAACGTTGGAATACCATGTATATGCAACAATTTACTTTTTGGTTGAAACTTTCAGTTCACCTTTAACATTTTTGCGTGTTTTTTCGGTTCAACAAAATAATCAAACTAAACTGAATTAATCTAATCAAAAACTTAACCCTGGCATAAATTTTTATTACTGGTTTATTACTAGTTTTTGCATACATATCGTACAATGTCAATGCATAATCAAACTGTATGGCATAATTTTGTTTTATTTATTTAAAATTCATAATATTATTAAGTAAAACTACGCAATTCAACAAAATTCAATTTTTATATTCAGTTTCTATAACGGATGTTCACAAAAGATTGTCTCAGGATATCTGGTATGTTTAATTTTGCTACAATCTTTTATGCACACACGGTCTATACGCAATTATGAATATTTGTCATATAACGTGAATTTGGTTGATCACTTTATTATGAATCGTGTATTTTTGACCGACTGTAAAATTAAAAGTATCCACTCATTTCTTAGTGAAAATTGCATTTATTAAATAAATTTTGTAGCTTGCTATTTAATATTGTCGTAGTACAGAATTGCAGAATGGACATCTCGTTGAAACCAATAATTTTCTCTTTTGCAGAGGGTAACAAACAGTTTTTAAAAAAATGTAGTTATACAATTTATTACAAAACAAAGGACATGGGACCGTTATAACCCTAAAAGTTAATTTCAATATTGTTTTAAAACGTGACAAAGCATGTTCCCTGAACATTTGTATTATGTTGAATAATTTAAAGTTAATATCGTTAACCAGGGATTCGAAAAGAAATCGGACTTTTTTACAGTTTACCACACCACAATTTTAATAAAGGGACCTGAACTGTTGACATTATTTTATTTTTTTTTTGCTTTTCAAGGACATACAAACGACCGGATCGCAGAGGAAGAAATAATAATTTTCGCCTAAACAAATTAAAATCAAAAAACAGATTTTCTTATCTCAATGAAAAATCTCGACACTTGTGTCAAAATGTGGCTTGTAAAAATGTCTGATACTTGATCTGGCGAGAGAGCTCTACGAACGATCATTCGTTGCACTCACTGCGGCAGATTTGAGTCCATAAATCAAAACAAATTTAGGAAAAGGAACGTTAATATCAAAGCAACACAACAACGTTACAGTAACTCAAAAAGTTCCTTGATAACAAGCAAAAATACCACCAAAGGCAACCACGACACTGTCAACTAATACAATTTTTTTTTTTTAACTTAGCAATGTCAACTTTTAGTGACTTAAAAAAGTCTCCAATCGACAATTAATGAAAACAGCAAGAACAGCAAGCAGCCAAAAACCGCGCACAAAGTGTAATGTGCCACCATCAGCTTCTTCGTTTTGGCGCGCCCTCTAGGAATCGTTTCCAAAGGATCCTTCAACAAGTAAACCCGGCCGCCCATCACACCGATCTTCATGCATTTTTCGAAACTCAGCGCCGACAAATCGAAAGAAAACAACTTTTTGTCTTCTTCTGTTAACTTTTTCCAAAGGCCCCTGGTGTTGTGGTCATGGAAACGCCATTCCCTCGTCGCGAAATACGCAATCAAGTTGGTGAATTTGTTTACTTTCCGATAACCCTTCACCGCGCTGCGAACAAAAATAGGAAATTATTCAAGAATCGCGCGTTTGAGCAATGGAATTGAGTCAGTTGTGACTAATTCCGTTACCAAAACGCGCGATTTTTGAATTGAGCTTACAGCGTTTTGTGCCCAATGCAGAATAAAACTGAATCTGCAACGTACGCAGGAATCGTGTGGAGAAGGAAGGCGAAGATTACATGCATCAACCTGGTTCGACTTATGATGAAACAGTAATGCCACACCACCAAAGGAGATGGTAACTCTTTGGCATATTTTTCTGCTAATCGGTGGAAATCGCCCCAGGTGATTTTTTCATAAGTAGAACTAACGTAATTGTAAACAGAAGGTTGTGCACTGTCCTGATTTAAAATTCTATAGACACAGATTACAGAAAATTTTAACACTGAAGTGTCAGTTACCTGCTGTTCGCCACATGCCACCCAGCCGCTAGGATGAAATTTATTACATAATCTGCGGGAACCATGTCTGACAGTTTATTAGAATCAGCTTGTAGGGTCCTGATTATTCCTAAAGCTACACCTGCTAGAATTCCTGATGGGCCATAGAAGTTGTCGATCCATCCAGGAACTGGTTCCCGGATCGTCGTCAGCACTATCGATGGCCTGATGATGGCTAAAGGCAAACCTTTACCTTCAACTTTTACTACTTCTTCGGCGACTGCTTTGGTGAAAACGTAGGTGTTCGGCCATTTACCTAATAACCTGAAAGAATAAATAAAAATAACCACAAAAAAATAAGACGAAGTACTACGTCATTAGCGCGCAACTTTTACTAATTAAATGACGTAGAACTACGTCCAAGTGTAATTACGTTGGTGTGATTGCGTTCAACGTGGCATCGTCTAAGGATTCCACGATTGCCATCAATTTTTTTCCTGATATCACTGTTGAGTCGTAAAAAACTTCGTCAATTTCTTCTTGAGGGCAATAGGCAAACGCCGAGGAAATATGCACAAACGACTGAAAACAACCAAATAAATTTCTCAATTAAACAAAATATACAGGTTGTATTATACAACGTGTCCCAGAGATAATGTCATTAATTTTAACCAGTGATAGAACTTTTTTAAATAACTTTTTGGTGTAAACGTTTTGATGAACAAGTTAAAATTGTTGACAGATTTGACTCTTATTTCGTTACCCGCCTATGGATAATAATGCTGAATGTTAAACACCGATAAGCGTAGAATAAAAAACCAATGCAAGAAAACATTCCCTGCTTTTTAGTTCTGTCGACGCAGCAACTCATTAATTCGACCGTTGCTGTTATTGTAAAGTTCTGGAATGCAAATTGAAAAATGCTATGGTAATACATAAATGAAATAATTTGAGTCCATGTCAAAGTTTTACTACCAAAAATGGTACAAGCATTTACAAGTCACAATAACAAAGACTAGATGTGCGACGGGTGGTTTAAATAAGTGAGTAACAAAATTATTTATTACAAAACACACATACTTTCAATATCCAATGAAAGATAATTTTTATGCAGTCAGCAAAAACTAATATTAACGATCACCGCCAGTGATTTATCAAATCAAGGCGGCTCGTCAGGGAGGGTAAAATGCCAAAACAAAATTGCGATTTCGAAAAAATGGTACATCGAAAAAATGTTCGTTTTGAGGAGTTCTTCTACGGGTTAAAATGAATGCCATTATTTCCGGGACACGTTGTATTATGTGTCCACCTGGTAACTTTATTATTATTGGAGCTAAAAATTACCTCAATATTTGACATTTTCAGGGAGTATTTATTTTTAATTAATTAAAACAATATTTAAATGTTTTATCGGTTGGGTGTCTACGCGCAGTATAACGATTCCTGTATAATCTGGCTGCAACAACTGCATTTTTGTGACGCTCGTAGTAGATTATGATCATATCTAAATTGTCAGTTTAGCAGTTATTTTTATCAGGAGTTTCCAAATATATGAAACTTAAAATATGTTTTTTGTATCTAGTATGTAGTAATTTGTTAATATTGGCTTGCGTGCATTGGGCGTAGGCCTCGGAAATTCACGTGAAACACTGTGTATGTAAAAAATTATGTTGTTCCATTTAAAAAAATGTTATTTTCTTGAATATCTCAAGCAGTTGAACAGCGAAAAAAACACCAATTCTTTGCTAATTTAACCTACTTTGGAGCTCCAATAATAACAAAGTTACCAATATAAAACAACCTGTATAATTACCTTTAACTGTTTCATCTGGCGTGCCATCATCAACAGATCTCGCGTGGCTCTAACATTGATATTAACAGCAGTGCGTAATTTTTCGTCAAAACGTACAGTGGCCGCGCAATGAATCACGCAATCAACTTCGTCGATCAATTTCTGACGATCGTCGTTACACAAACCTAGGTCAGGTTCGGCGCAGTCTCCAGCGATTAGAAACACTTGCGATTCAAAGTTTGAATTCTTGCGTTTCAATCCGTCGAACAGCTGCAAAACCTCCAATCAAATGTTTTGTTTACAAAAGCTAATCGATTACCAAACACTCAAAAATTTCCTCGAAACGTTTTTCGATTTGTTTGCCCTTTTTCGGTCTGACCAGAACGTAGATCCTTTTTAGCCCAGAGCAGGTTCGTAGAAGCTTCTCGATGGCGAGTTTGCCCAAGAATCCGGTTCCACCGGTTAGGAAGACGGTTGTGCCGGAATAGAATTTCTGAATCTCGCTAAGTGCACTTATTTGTTGATCATGACCTGCTGTGGTGGCCATTTTACTGAAACTGTTAATTGCAACGATGCATTTTGCAGCTAATTGAAGTTTTGTAATACAGGGTGATCCAGATTGGTCGCAAGTGCCGCTTGTTTCAAGAAACTTTGGTTATTTCCGATTGGGCGGGAAATTCAAAATTTTGAAATTTTGTTAATATTATAAAAAACGGTTGCTGTCGATAATGGAGAAATACTATTCGACACACAACATACATACCATATTTAATCTGTATCACATTGTACAAGAAAATAAAATTTCAAAAAAATTAATTACAAAATTACAATACCAAATTTCACTCCATTTTAGAATAATACGAACGAGATTGTGGTGTGAACAACACCAAATAGGAAGTAATAAAATCATAAAAGCATAAAACAATTAAAACATTCTTAACTTAAAAAATCATTTTCTAAGTAGGTGAAAATTAAAAATTAAATTCTTTTTACAAAAGGCGTCGGTCAAATTATGAAATTAATTTAACATACCTCCGTTATCTTTAAATCCCAGAAAAGGGCCACAAGTTAAAGCACTTTTGAAGAAAATTCTTTTCTGTGAGATTAGACGCTGGCTGTAACGATAAGATGCGTTCCTCGCTCAAGCTAATATTGTATTTGGTAATTGCTGTGTCTACGAAAATTAGAACGACGAAAAATGTTGTCACGTGGCCCATAATTTCGTAGTTTAGAATTTATTTTACGTTCCACAATTTAAAACAAATCGAATTATATAGGGTATAACTATGCTATAAAATAAGACAAAAGATAGAAGACATAGTAAATAAAATAAAACAACAGAGAACAAGATGGTTGGGCCATGTATGGAAAGCAGGTGGAAGCACAGTAATATTTTTGATGTTATTACTCCAAAACATCCCCTACAGCACGATATATTGCTGCAACATTGCTGCAACATTGCTGCAATATTACAAAGCAATGTTGCAGCTATTTTGTAGCAATGTTGCAGCTATTTTGTAGCAATGTTGCAGATACATTGTAGCAATATTTTCTAGTATTGTTGCGTTGTAATTGAAAGGTATTAAAAGACTCGGGTAAACACAATTATGAATTTATTATATTAACCAATAATATATACATAATAATAATATACAGGGAGCGCCAGCCAACTGGAATAAATCCATTATTTCAATTGTTGTGCATATTAAAAAAATCCCGAAACACGTCATTTTTAGTCTATCACATGATATCCTGTAAAGTGAATATTTCATCCCTAACCTCAACCCCCTTCGAATGACAGTTGCAACACCCAAATTTTTAAATGGGAAGGGGGGTTTGTGATACCTCATTTGAAAGGTCTCTTCATGCTGTATACAAAAATGACATGGTTTAAAATTTTACTGCAAAAATAAAGAGTAAAAAAAATTAATCTGTTTAACGAAATTCGTTACGACACACTAAAAAAATCAAAAACTAATAACGTCTGGTTCTTGATACTGAGAAACCAAGCAAAATCAATTGAAATGTTCAGAAAGTGACATAAAAACTTATCAACATTTTTCGTTAGTTGACAGTGTTAGTTTAGTTTAAAACACTGATCGATTTGTATTACATTACTAAGAACGAAACGCTACTAATTTTTGATTTTTTAGTGTGTTGTAGCGAATTTCGTTAAACAGATTCTTTTTTTTTACTCTTTATTTTTGCAATAAATTTTTAAACCATATCATTTTTGAATAGAACATGAAGAGACCTTTCAAATGAGGTATCACAAACCCCCTTCCCATTTAAAAATTTGGGTGTTGCAACTGTCACTCGAAGGGGGTTGAGGTTAGGGATGAAATTTTCACTTTACAGGATATCATATGATAGGCTAAAAATGACGTGTTTCGGGATTTTTTCGCAATATGCACAATAATTGAGTTAATGAATTTATTCCATTTAGCTGGCGCTCACTGTATACACAAATTTATATTAACATTATACGCATTAACTTAAATAATTAGCATTGCAATTAAAAAAACAAACATTGTTTTTCAGTCGAAGTTTTAAATACCCTCAACAAAATAAAAACAATTATTATTAATTATTGGAATGTAATCCAACATTTTGGAGCAGCAGTGAATTTATTATGTCAACCAATAATAAAGTATTACATAAATTTGTATTAACATTAGCGCATTAAGAAGGCAATATTGCTGCAATGTATCTGCAAATATTGCTGCAATGTATCTGCAATATTGCGTAAGGCGGACATAGATAGATTGCAGCAACATTGCGGCAATATTACACGCAACATTGCAAGATTGCCGAGTAATCTTGCTGGAATGTTGCTGCAATATATCGTACTGAAGGGGATGCAAGGGTAGACCAAGATCAACATGGCTACAAGAGATAGCAAAAGACCTTAAAAGGATCGAAATTCACAAATAGAAAGATAAAGTGAAGGGCAGTAGAAATTGGAAGAAAAATTTGTGAAAAAATTTAATGGAAAGGTTACTCCACATGGGGTGTTTAGCCTATGATCCTTAAAGGTTGTTACGCTACGTGGCACCCTTTTATGACAATCGTAACCCCCGACACGCATCCCCAATGGAACCCGCTCCCGAATTTCAGGAGAGAGAGAGCAGCTTTGCAACATTTCACCGTGAGGGTGGCGGTGTAAAATGAAACAACCATTGAAAAATTTTTAATTTATTTAAAAAAAAATACTAGTCTATCGTTTTAGGACCTTCCAACTCTCGAATTTTCTTCAACGCTTCCCCGGGAGCAGGCTGTAACTTCTCTGTCTTCACCACCGGCATGAAATCCAAGTTAACGATCTGACCAAAAGAAACAATCAACACCGAAACAATAAACCCAAAAAACTGCATACCTGCGGTAACGCACAAATCGTGTAGGGCCTGTACCTCTTGTCATCAGTCATGGGGTTGCCATGGAACGTCACGCTCCTCAATTGGTCCAAACCGCGCAATTTAAAAACTTCATCCATATTGTTCATCAAATTCCCGTGAAAGTAAATGATTTTCAAATTCGGAAACTTCTGAATCGACTCGTCGATGTCGGTTATGTAGTTGAAGGAAAAATCGATCCAGCCCAACCTTTCCGGGTGCTCCAGCAGTGAATTTACCAGAGCGTCCATGTTTTTGATGCTGGTCAGCTTGTTGTTGTTGAGCCATATCGATTTGGTCAAGTATTTGCGGTTCTGGGCGCCTCGTTCTGGGATTTTTCCTATCCGCGACGACCTGGCGCCTTCAACCCCAATCGCTACGAACACAAACTCAATTAAAACCTTCCGAAATGACTTTTAGCTTTGTTTGAAAACGTCAAAGCGGGTCTGACAGGCGCGCGTCCGCCGGCGGGTTAAGCGCCAACTGAAAATTTACCTTGAAGTTTGTCGAATTTTTTGAACGAAAAATCGACCGGGCGCTCGGATTCTAATATCGTCGTTTCGTTTATGTGAAAATCAACGACTAGCTTCTTTTCACACAGTCTCATTGCGGAAAAAAAATTGTCAATGTTTGTTTATGACGTATAAACTATGGCGATCGAGTGACGTTAGATACCTGTTAGGGCCTTGAATTTCTTGAAGGAGAAGTCCACCGGTTTGGAGGTTTCCAATATGTATTCCTCGTCGTTGAATCTTGCACTACTCGCCATAGTGTTAAGTTGCACGCATAATTTATCAACTCGCGATTAATTAAAACAAACTTCTCGGGACGTACCAAAAAACGCGTCAGTCAGCCCCGGTGGCACCGCCATGGAAATAATTTATTCCGAACAAAACACAAGAAGTGATAGACGGCCACTTGGCGATTTGAGAAATTATTGGCATGTGGAAATAAATTTTTAATTTGTAAAAAAAATTTTTAATCGAGTTTGCGTGTAAAAATCTTTAAATTGTGTAATTTTCCAGTGTACAGGTGCGCAGAGTTTTGCCTCCATCCCGAAAATCGAAACTGCTAGTAATGCGAGGGTACCAAAATTTTACAAACTTAATTGAATAGTAAGGAAAATTTTAATATTGAAGTTCCTGTCAGTTATTTTATGATGTTCCATAGAACGAAACCATCTCAAATGCAGGCAAGTTTCACAGGACCGGATTAGTGCCTTCTTCACATCTTATGAACCATCGTATCGTAACTATTCAAATGATTTATATTGGTAAAATTGGTAATACCGATTTGCCGGATAGTAAAACAGTTAATTATAATTAATGTAATTGGTTGAAATCTTAGAACAGAGAGTGGGAGGAAGGAGCATTTGCTACCGATTATGGACGGCAGGTGGGAAACAAAGTCGGCCATTTGTATCAACCACGTTTGACTGACGTTTGTTTGCCAAGTGGTTTTTGAGTGTTTTTTTGTGATTTAAAGACCTTAGTTTGTAATTTTTGTGGTGGATCGAGTAGAGTATAGTGTATATATAGTTTTTAAGACTTTAGTGATAGTTAATAGTTGATAGTTGAAAGAAACTTAGAACTAAAACATTTGTGTAACATGGTGAGTTGTGCTGCGTGTGGCTGCTTCAAGACACCCAAGACTACTTCTCAAGGGATCACGTTTCATCGGTAAATGTTTATTATTTTATTTAAAATTCAATTAAGTTAAAATTCAGGCAAAAATATTATTTTGAGTTTATGTTGACATTGACATTGACAAGCCGGTTCATTGGCGTGCGTGGGTAATTCTTGAACAAAATTACAAAGTTTTAATATTGATTTTTTTGTTTTATGAGTGAAAATAAACTAGTTTTAACTTAATTTGGCCTATAATAAAAAAATAAAATTTTCAGTTTTCCCCAAGACGAGAGAAAATTAAACGCTTGGTTGAAAATTATTACCAAAGAGGATTGGAAACCAACGAAAAACAGTGTCCTGTGTTCACAGCATTTCAGTCCAGAATCATTCGATCGGTCCTCAAATCTGAAGGTTCGATTGCAATTGAGTGCTATACCGACTATTGTTGTTGAAAGATTGAAATATGTTAGTTTATTAATTATAATATTACAGTTTATTAATTTATGTTGTTATTGTAGGTGCGACATTTTACTGAAGTAATTAGCAAACCTATGCAGAAAGTACAAGAGGAGCCAACAGTTGTTGCATCTACATCAGAACTCTCCACAGCTGAGAGCCCTCGCAAAAACATAATGAAGAAAAAAATTTCTAACTTGGAAGCACTGAACAAATTAAAGAGCGGCCAAATAAAGAAATTACAAAAACGTGCTTGGCGTCAAAAACAAAAAATAGAGTCTCAGGATGATATGACAACAGAACTTAGGCAAAAGAATTTGATGTTGACTGAACATGAGAATCTCCTCGTTGATACTTTTGGGGAAAATAAGGAGCTCATAACACGTCTTTTCAAAAAGACGACAAATGTCTCTGTGAGTAAGAAATGTGAGAAGCCTGTTAGAGCTTTTGCAATAACTCTACTTTTTTTTTCACCTAAAGTGTATACATATGTGAGACAAAAATTTCAAAATTGCTTGCCTCATCCTAAAACTTTATGCAAATGGTACTCTTCTATTAACGCTCAACCTGGTTTTACGACTGAATCTTTTGATTTACTAAAAATCAAAGTTCACAATTCTGATAAACAACTAATTTGTTCATTAGTTTTTGATGAAGTAGCAATTCGTCAGCATGTGGAATATGATGGAATTAAGTATCATGGCTATGTGAATTTTGGGGGTGGTGCGGACTTTGGTGACGGTTCCCAAATGACCAGTGTTGTCTTATTGTGTTTAGAAATAGAAAAAAAATTCAGACAGGAGCAAATAAGTTCAAACAGAATTTCTAAACAAAAGGTTTTTTTGCGAACTTTTAATAAAGTTGATACTTTAAAAGTGTTTTTAGATGTAAATGTGAGACTTATGATTTACTCAATAATAGATTTCTATTAATTAAGAGTATCTGTTTTTGTTATATAGAGACTCGGATACATTTCTTATGTCGAAACTTGTCGTACCAAGAAAGCATTAGAACGTTTTCTAATACAATTGTACTTTTTAAGGGCCAATAAATGTAAGCTTTGTAACAGCATTTTTTTTCTATGAGTATTAATTTTGTCCTTGTTGACTTTACAGTTTCAAACCATGTATTCGCATTTTTGTATTTAAATCCATGAGCAAAATTTTTTGCTGTCACTGTTATTTTTTTTGCATTAACGTACTACGGTTTAGAATGATTGACGACGAAAAAAGTTTTGCTTGCAGGCGTAAAATATGCGATGGAAATCCTATTCGATACGCCACTGACAAGGATCCGCCATTTGCATCAACCATCCCATTCCACTGCAACCTTGCATAATGCTCCTTCCTCCCACTCTCTGTTCTAAGGTTGAAATTAACTAGTGGGCCTCCCTGATATTTGAATTGTAAAAATAACGTTTCGGTCCTGGAAACCTTGAAGCACTAGATGCTCCGATTGCGAGGTCAGTCATAAAAGCCTCGGCTTTCGCTGTTCGTAGTCTATTGTTGTATAAAATTGCAATTTACTGGAAATCTAATTAATATCTTTCAATTCTGTTTTCAGTCTTCAGTTCTAGAAGTTGAAATAGACATCGTAGCGTAGAGAATAAAATCAGGCTTTTTTAATTTTAGGGCCTTCTATGAACATTCTTAAAAACCTAATATGCACTCTGTAAAGGCTAATGTCTCAATACACATGCTGTATAAGTTTCGTTTTCTTCCTATAATATTTAAGACTAAAAAGTGAGGTGGAGGTAAAACTCGGCGCACCCTGTACAGGGGCCTCCAACATTAATGGTCATCCCCACAAAATCCTCAATGTCAGATAGTAATGTCACGCGTTCCGTATCAGGGCCGTATTTACGGTTTGAAATTTCAGATTTACAAAAAGTCACTAAAACAGTGGCTGCTGTTTTCGCTTCAAATAACTGAACAAAACTAATATAAAAACATCATAAAGTGAAACCGAACCCCCAGGTTAGCTAAGGCTAAAAGTCATCATGGGTAGAAAATTTATTTTTAGTACGTAGCTGATAACCCCAGGTTACAGTGAGGTCTGATTTACAACCCCCCATATACAGAGTGGTATAAGTTTTGCCGTCGCTGGTAACAGTCCCTTGAAAATAATTTGTCAATTCTAATAAATTGCATCAGAGATTTTATATTTCTAAAGGAACATAGAAATAAGAAACTTTTTAAAAATCATGTAAAATTTAAAGGTAATTCAAAATACGGCTTAGTTAGATGAGTAAACAGAATTAACAGTGATCTAAATCAAAAAGTACAGTAGAATCTGGTTATAGCGAACCTTAGGGGACCGTCAAAATCGGTTCGTTATATCCGAAGTTCGTTGTAAGCGTTAATGAAAGAATAAATGCAAGAGTGTTTTATGAGACCGTTATTGTCTAATATAAATATGCATATGTATAAAACCATTATAAATATAAGGACTAAACTTAAGTGAAACAAAGCAAAATGCAATAAGTAATTTTATTTGAAAAAAAATGTTATTTTCGATTAAACTGTCGCATTTTTAAATTATAAATTGTCCACACATTTTCAATAATCTGTAAAAAATTACGAATGTTGTTAATACTTTTCACAGCTTCCTGTGTACATAAAATCTGTAATGCTGGTGGTTCCGGCTCATCCTTATTGGCTTCTTCGTGGTCATTTTTGTCTACCACAAATACCCAAATATTCTAGTTGTAAGTTTTCGAAAAAATTTGAATTTTCCAATAGTTGAAATTCACGTTCCCTTTGTTTCTCTTTTTGTAACCACTCAATTAATGGCAAGTCATCATCAGCTTCAAAGGTTATTACGTGTTATATACAATGCAAAGTTCGTTATAGCCGATTAAAATTTTATTAATACCGGCTTTTCAGGTTCGCTATATCCGATAGTTCGTTATAATCGATTGTTTTTTACATTGTTACATATGGGAAAATGTCGGGACTTGGAATAAAGTTCGCTATAACCGGAGCCGTTATAACCGGATTCTACTGTAGTTAATAATTTTTTTGTTGGTCAGGTTACAAATATTAATGCTGTGAATAATTTGCGAAATTCTGAAATAAAAAACTAAAAAACGAGATTTTCCCCAAAATACTTTTATTTTGTGGCTTCAAATAAAAATATTTCGAAAACTTTTTTGCACTAATCGAAAGTGTACGTTTCAGCTGATGTAACATATAAATTGCATACTTTCCCCTCAATCTTTGATTGGTATTATGGTATTATAACATCCTGTATATCGTTAGGTTATCATTTGCAATCGGCTAAAGTTGCTATTTAAAATCGTAAATTTTTGTTGAAAGTTTTAGTGATTTTATCAATCCATTTTTGAGTCAAAAAAGTAAAACAAAATTAAAACATCAATTTTTTGTGCAGTTGGTAAATTCCACAAAAAAAAACATATTAATTTTTAAAACACTAAACTTTTTTGGTTGTTTTGCTGGTTTATCAAAAAAAAAATAATAAATATAATTTGAGGATAATAATTTAAGATTTGAGATTAATTACATAAGTGACCAATAACATTGGAGAATCTTGTAAACAAACGTCTTTTCAAGAATTACCTTTTCTTGCCAAATCAAATATAAAACGATTTGCAAGAATCGAGGACGCACTGTATAACAATCCTAGTTTTTTAATTTTTTTTCCGTTACAATCATTTTTATTAAAACAATTAATAATTTTCACTTAAATTATCTCATTCTGAAAAACTTGTTATTTTAGTCAATCATTTCAAAAAAGTAACGACAAATAAGAAATTGACAATTATATTTCATAAACTTTAAAAAAAATGTCTGCAACCTGCAGTACTATACTGATTTCTTCGTTGCTCACATTGAAAACAATTTACAATAAATTTACTTATTGCATAACTTTTTTTCCTTAAATAATAATTAACAAATTCACAAATCTTCAGAAAAGAAATCTTCAGAAAACAAATCTTCGATTCCCTCAAAAATATTTTCGAAATTCCCCTGATTCTGAATTTCCCTCTGCTGATTGCCCTGATCCTTTGTTAAGACCTCCTTAAAATTAAATCTCGCCTGTTCAGGTTTCACCTCTACATTTGTGTCTGCAGGCCTCAAACAAGGAAGGACATTAACAGGTTTTTGTGCATCTTGAAAAACATCTTCACAACCGACCAACTGTTCCAGATTCCAGTCCTCACTGCTTTTAAAAATGTCCTCAATTGAAAAATCACTAAAAGTGGCCACCTTAACTTCACTGTGGCGATCACCTTTCGGCCGGTAATAAATCCTCCTCAAACCGTTCTTCGTAATTAGCACATAGCTACTTTCCCTCTCCATCGTGAGGACCCTAACCAGCTGCAGCACAACCACTGACCCCACCAACAACTTACTTTTGTATGTTTCATCCAACCCATCCAACAGACCACAAATCTCGCCTGAAACATTCAATCATTCACTAAATCAATCAAATTACAGGTTGCACCTGTTGAATCCCTCAACGTCACTTTTGGAAACTCAACGTCGCCAATAACTGCCACTAAAGCCGGCACCTTCCGTTTAACCAACTGGGACTGGTTCAATTTGATCCAATCTATTGTGTGTCGATCGAACTCGTGCTCCTTAAAATCCTGCAACATCTGCAACCAAGGGCCTTCATTGAATAAATTCACGGTAGCTTGAGAACACAAAATTGGCTTGGTTGAATTTTGCGGCGAGTCGTCACGTTCCAAAAGGAGGCCGGCCGGGCCTGGAAACTTCCTTTGCACCACTTTCTTAACAGGGGGACTTTTGAACGATTCGATCTTGACTCGTTTACTCGATTCTGGTGCGACTTCAAGTGGACGTTTATTTGGGGTCACATCAAACGCAAGTAACTGAAAATGTGTGATTAATTAAACCTTGTTTGAAATTAAAGGGGCCACTCACCTCATCTAAATTAATATCATTTGTTTGAAACATTTCACTTAACCTAACAAAACCATTTCAAATCGCAATTTAAATCAGTAGATGGCGCTAGGAAATTTAAACCTCAGGTTTACCAATTCATTCAAATTTTTGATTTCAAATGTATTTTATAACTATCCGCACCTTCTGTTTAATCAAATGGGCCTGATTTAATTGCAAAAGGAAGCCGACTGGGCCTGGAAACTTCTGTTGCACCACTTTTTTACAGGGGGACTTTTGAACGATTCAATCTTGACTCGTTTGCTTGATTCTGGTGGGCCTTTAAGTGGACGTTTGCTTGGGGTCACATCAAACGCAAGTAACTGAAAATGTGTGATTAAACCTTGTTTGAAATTAAGGGGGCTACTCAGCTCATCTAAATTAACATCATTCATTTGAAACATTTCACTTAACCTAACAAAACCATTTCAACTCACAACTTGAATCAGTAGATGGCGCTAGGAAATTTAAATCTCAGGTTTACCAATTTATTAAAATTTTTGATTTCAAATACATTTTATAACTACCCGCACCTTCTGTTTAACCAAATGGGCTTGATTTAATTCCAAAAGGAGACCGACCAGGCCTGGAAACTTCCGTTGCACCACTTTCTTAACAGGGGGACTTTTGAACGATTCGATCTTGACTCGTTTACTCGATTCTGGTGGGACTTCAAGTGGACATTTGTTTGGCGTCACATCAAACGCAAGTAACTGAAAATTTGTGATTAAACCTCATTTGAAATTGAGGGGGCCACTCACCTCATCTAAATTAATATCGTCGAATTTAAAAACTTCACTTAACCTAAAAAAAATCATTTCAAATTAACCGCAACTTAAATCAACAGATAGTGCTTGGAAAATGAAACGTCAATTTACCAATTTATTCAAGTTTTTATTGATTTCAAATGCATTTAAAACTACAGAACTTGGATAATGCACGAATCAAGTGCATTTAACTTAAAATTAATGTTACCATGGTCATCCCGTAATTTATAACCGCATCACGTTGCAGATGGTTAATTCGTGATGCACTAAACACAAATAAAAGTACATTCACAAGCTATTATGGTTAATTTATAGGTTAAGGATTGTTTACATGATAAAAAGAAATTATTAGTGATGGGCCGATCCGTAAACGTTTTCGTCTGAGTAGGCTATGTATAAGAAGAAATCTTCTTCGTGGTGCTCCTAAACACAAATCAAAGTCACAAACCGTAATCAAAAAAAGGGGGTTTCGTACCTGGTATAGCGACCCCATTGTGGCCGACGTCGGAGGGATCACATTGTTTACGAAAAAGAAGAGCGCGTCCTCGGGCCGGAGGTGGATCCTCTTGCGGATCAAGAAATAAAATTGGCCTACGGTTAGGTCGGACGGGACGAGGTATTTCTTCTTGTCCAGGTCCCCGATGCGGGCTTTGGGGGCCTTCTCGACGATCACCTAAGCCAAAATCGGTGTAAACATATGATTCATATTTCGGTGACCTTGGGACGGAAAATGATTACAACGCCATTGGGACAAAGAGTCGACTTAGCTCGGTCGAATTGGGTTTTGGGGCCGTTTTTTGCCCGGATCGATTGCGACGATTCTTTGTCTGACTGGCAGCGGAATGGTGCAAGACTTACGGGGACTCGATCGGGATATTTTCTCCTGATTTTCTCGCCCTCTGCCTTTCTCTTCTCGAACGGGTGCTCTTCTTTGTATTGGAACTTCATTGTGCACAGGAATTTAGAAGCAAAATTGTTTAATCTCGCAGCTTTCAATTTACTTTTTTTTCACTCGCTTGTTATGACACAAAACAATCGATGGCAATGACTACGTGAGTCTTGGTTTCCGCTTTCATGCGCACTCCGGAGTCAACGCGACGACCCTCAATTACGAAACTTTAACTGCGCATTTTAATTTTATTGCTAATTTGCACACTAAGAACGATTTGGTAATTGACTGCAAAATTTAATTTTAATTATTTCGGCCTTCGATGCGATTTGCATTTATAAATTGCCGGAACGGTAACATCGCCTGATTGCAGGCAACACTTCATACAAGGCCATTAGAAATTAATTGGAAATTAAAATTTTTTAAATTTATCTAAATTGAAGAACTATTTTTAGTCCATGAAAGCAATAAAATTATTGTTTTATTTCAATAGTGTTGGTATAATTCCAGAAACGGTTAGAACGATGAAAGAAACCTTTTTTACTTTATGTTGAGAGTAATGGTATTTTACATCTGTCAGTTTAAGGTTATATTAAGACTTCTGGACCTTTTCGGCCGGCTAACCATCGGCGCAATGTGATTTAAATGGAAAACCACATTTTTAAGATTTGAAGAATAGCTCGCTATTGCATTTTATAAGAGTAATCAGTCCGAATTCTTACATCTTTTTTTTTGATGGTGTCTCGATTAAGCTAGTTATTAATTAAAATGTAAAAATTTTCGAACTGGCATCCCTCATAAAGTCTCCAAATATTTAAAATTTTGGTTTCAAATTTATATGAGCTTATTGCTGACACTTAAACGCATTATTATATCCGCATCGCTTTTCTTCAAATATTATAGTTTGTTCATAATTTAATTAAAATCGTTTGAGCTCGTTTTGCAGAAGCGCATTTTTTCATAGCTCGAGGGTAAAGTGTCAACAAAATATATTGCCCCAACAAAGGCACTTATTGACTGCCATAAAGTTTACCTTAAACGAATGGAATCGTAAATTATTTCTTCGCAAAGAATTTATTTTTGAGATCTTTTGCAAATGATTTTAGTTTCGATAATTTACTTATTGTGTTGTCATAAATTTATTGATAACATAAAAATCTTATTTTATCGAAAATAATAATTGAAATAAAATAGGATTGTATATAAATAATTATCCCCAATTTTAAAACGAGGAAGAACGTTTTAGCAGGCTGTAAAATAATTTTTCCTTTTGTGTTGGTAGTAATGCACCGATATTGGCATTTTACATCTGATGGTTTAAGGTTACATTAGTAATGCCACTTCAAAATTAGGACATGTAGCGCAAAATTCCTAGGTGAAAGGAAGCAATTTAACCATTTTGAAAACGTTTGCCTTAAATATTCTGCAACATTTAAATGATTGTTAAAGTTGTATAAATTATTAAGTATTCATTACTACCAACACAAATTAAATAAAACAATAATTTCGTAGCCTTCTAACGCTTCTTCTGGTTTAAAAATGGACTATGGTGTTTTTTAATTCCAGAATCGATTAGAAGGCTGCGAAAAAAAATTTGTTTTTCTTTATGTTGTTAGTAATCATTACAACTTTGATAGAAAATAAAGTTTTTCTCATCCTTTGACAGAACCGTTTGGTGCTATATTTTTCAATTTTAAAACTACTTATATAATCTTAAACTGGCAGATGAAAAATGTCCTTACTATCAACATAAAGTTAAAAAAATATTTTTCGCAGCCTTCTAATCATTTCCGAAATTAAAAAACATATAGGGTCAATGCAACGCCATCTTTATTTACAAGCCGTGAAGCCATGCTTGGCAACACCGCATTAATGCACAGAAGTAGGCCGGGTATCATTGCACGTCGGTTGCAATCGAAACTTATTAAAAAATAACTAACATGAAATGATCCATACTACATCATTATTCTGATAGTATTAAGAAATAAAACAAAAGTTAGTAAGGGCAGGAAATTTTATTTTGTGGTATTTATTAAACATTAAATGACATTATTTACAAATAACATATTTTTAACGTTTATTCTTCTCTTTTGTTAGCGTAGCTAATTTCCTTTTTTTCTCTAAATTTTTAGTGCCATTTGTTTCTTTTGAATATTTTGTGTAGTTATTCAACAGAATATTTGCAAAAACAGAATACAATGTTTTAAACAATCTAGAAACATCGTTGCCACACAGACAATGTAATTCAAATTGTTAAAAAAAGTTATTGGAATTTAAGCTTAACTGTGTCAGTTGAATTAAAATGCCTTTTTGACAGGAAGATTGCAAAAATTTTGTTTCCCACACGCTATTAGCTACAATATATTCTAACAAAGCATACATATGAAAGAAAACACACTTAACATGGTAACTTGGTACACTTAAGCCACCTCGCTGTAAAAAGTCAAAATATTCGTTGCAAACATTACTGCCGCGTCCTTCCTCAAATAAAAAAACACAGGCAGTACATTCCAGTTTTTTGCAAACAGATCGTGCTCCATAGCCACAAACATATATGCAGCTTGATTCCTCGATTTCACATAATTCAAGATAATTTAAAGTTATAATGGGGCGAAATTGATCAATGTCAACATTATATAAATTTGATTCAGTACTTTCATTAGCAAAGTTGCTAAAGCATGCTTCTTTTTTATTGATCATTTTCAAAATACGTCTTATTCGTAATTTGTTTTCTGATTCAATTACTTGCCTAACTGATACATTATAGTTTGATCCAGATAGTCGTCTGTACATTCCAAACCTTTTCTCTAACTTGTCTGTTTGAAATTTCCCCAAGAGTACATATGAAACATTAAATTTTGTTACAGCATCGTTAGCAATTTTACATAACACTTGAGATGCTCTTCTTATTGCTTCAAATGTGTCGGAGCTTAAGCCAGCTTTGTCCTTGAAAGACTGCCATGCTTCTATCCAAGACAAAAAACGTTTCAAAAACAATAACTTTTCATCCTCAATACTACAAACTGGTCCTGCCCATTCATTTCTTTTTATTTTTCCTACGATAGGGTTTTTAGAATTTACAATATCCCACCAGATGCGAAAAATTTGTAAAAAATTTGGAGTATCTGTACATTTTTCTTCCGTTTGTAAAGCAGCAATAGTTGACATATGAAAAACATTATCCACTAACAAAACGTTTTGTCTCTCTAAATTCGAGGGATACAAAGTTTTATAACTCAACTTATATGCTTTTTTAATTAACTTATTTTGCTCGTCCTTGAAAAATAGTCGCAAATGTTCGAAACATGCATACCGTTTTATTGTATAATTTTCAAAATCAGGATATATTAAAGTGTGAAAAGTATCTTTTTTGTTCAACCAGTTATTCCTAACATTTTTAAAAATGTGAACAGTGTCATACGATAGGTAGGTATTAATATCAGGGAAGCATGGATTTGGCATAGATTCGTTTGAAGAAATTAAAGTGAACATATTCTGATTTATTCTATTGTTATCAGTTAGTATCGCAACTATAGGAAAACCACATTTTTGAACAAATTCAATTACCTCATTAACGAGTATCTTTAACTGATCTCCTGTTGTGTTATTCACAGGAACTAGTCGAATAACTTCACTAAAATTACCAAAAGCAGAAGAGATCATAAAAGTTTCAATAGTTTTTGCCAGATCCTTAGCATTATTTTCTGAACTGCCAACAATTCCATTGGCTTTAAAATCTAACTTAGATTTCACATAAATTTCATCAATTTGTAATATTGTATATTTTTCTCGAACAGTCAAGTTTTTGGAAATTTGTTTCAAATAGTGACTTGGTATTTGAAAGATTTTTGTCTGGTTTTACATTAAATCTAGAAGATATTTGTTGTAAATATCGTTTACTAGGCAGCAGCAAATTATCTTGTAAGAGCATGTAACAAGACAATGAATATGAATAAGCCATAAATGCAAACAAAATAGTTGCTGGGGAATATTTTCATCTTTTTAACAATATCATGTTTAACTGATCAATTAAAAGTTCCAATTGTTTTTTATGTTGATAGTCTTCCATTTCTTCAGCTTTTTCGTTACACATAACTAAATTTTCATACGACTTTTGCAAGAAAAATTCAAAAGATCAAGTCCTTAAATTGTGTTGACTTACGTTGGCATACCTAACTAATATATTTTCAAGTTGCGACCATCGAGATAATTTTAAATCACAAGGGAGAATCCAGTTCAAATCGTGAGCAGAAATTTCTTCTTTTCCAATAAAGAGTTTTAATGTTAAATCACTTTTCACAAGAACACTACATAAAATTTCGGCGGCACTTAACTCAGTTTCACTTTCAGAAGAACTATTAGAACACTCAATATTTAATAAATACAGCCAAACACCAAAGTTGCTCTTAATTTTAAAGTTCCACTTTGTTTCACTGTTTATACCATTTAGTTTTGTTTGAAGTGTCAAGAAAATTTGTAAAGTCATTTATAATATCAGATTTTACAAATTCTTCAATTTTTCCAGCTTCTTTTGATTGCAACGCTTTCCTTCTTACTTCAGGGTCTTTTCGTCTAACTACTGTTGAAGTTGAAGACAGATAAACTGGAAGATTTTGAAAAATTGTGGGTACAGCGTCTTCCTTTAATTTTGGGTGTGCTAATAGCAACGTAGTAACAGTTGACCGTTTTTGTATATCTGATCTAATATAACATCATTTTCGTTAAAATGTTTTATACAAACAGATGAATACTTCGTAGGCCGCCAATTTTTCCTCGGGATAGCTCGAAGCCATTTCTTTTTCGTTTCTTCATCTTTTGGAAATGAAAACGTAGTAACTGCAGCTTGCCCCTTTACGGATACACTTTCGTAATTCGATTTGCAGCTTGGGACACAACATTTTCTAGTCATCTAAAAAGTTTTCATGTGAAAAGCATGAACCAAAGGTTAAATGTACTTACTTTCTATATTGTCGAATATCAAATTATTGAGCTAAATATTCTGATAAATACACACAGGTTTGGAAATACCACAACTATCTAACGTTAACTGCACTTTATAACAATATCAACAACAACTCAATGATGCAATACTGAACTGAAGAACGCAAAATGTCCGCCTAGCAACACTGCTGCCAAATTTCTTAGTTCACGGCTTGTAAAATAAAGATGGCGTTGGTCAATGGCATTCTGTATACCTAAGTAAAATATCATAAACATAAAGAAAATCAATCAGCACCAACAATGAAATTACTCAGTGTTTACTGTAAGATAACATTACCAGTGACCCCAATATCCAACACAGAATTTTGGAACAAAACCAAACAAAGCAAAGGTTACAAAAAAAACAAAACTTGTTTATCTTCAAGTTTCTGTACATGGCGAGCAAGAATTAAAAATGAAAAATTTTTAGTTACCATAGTTGACACCAATGATAAATAAAATATGATTACTATTCAAACGTTAACTTTTTGCAGTAAATAAATTAATTTCTTAAAACAATTAGTTTTGATTGATTTTTCAAGTTTTATTAAAATTGAACAAATTCAGAGGTGGCAAATTACCCACATACATTTTTCTGCTTATTAATGATAAATTAAAAACAGCTCATAAAACAAATTTAATTTAATTAAATACATTTGAACAAACATGCCAATCAACGACTATTTTTTTTTAACTAATCCTGTTCAATATTAAAAAAAAGTTAATCAGTTAATGTATTGAGTTTATATCTCAGCAATCCTTGATAAGATAAATTGTAATTTCTATCAATAAAAACGAGAGTACGGATGGTTGCATATGCTAAAATACATTGACTTAATTTTTCTTAATATTGAAAATTGTAAAAAAATACCCGGTATATGTATAACCATTGCAATTTTCCGCGGGAACATATCTTTCTATTGCCCCAATTCCTCTAATAAAATAAAACGATTAAGGAAAAACCCTTTATTTAACTGAAAATTGATGATAGCACATAGAAAGGGCACATTTATTCAACATATAAATTATGTTACACAATCGGAACTAATTTTTTCTCTTTCTTGGAATATGTACAAAAACAACTCGCAATCTACTCCCTCCCAACACAGGCTTAAGCATTTTCAGTCGCCAATCTCTCCGCCTTCTGTACGACTTCCTCGATCGGTCCTACCATGTAAAAAGCGACCTCGGGCAAGTGGTCGAGTTCTCCCCCCAAAATCTTCTGGAATCCTTTGATGGTCTCGGCGAGCGGCACCAACTTGCCAGCGTGGCCGGTGAACACCTCGGCGACTTGGAAGGGCTGCGACAGGAAACGCTGAATTTTACGCGCGCGAGCCACCGTCAGCTTGTCGTCCTCAGACAGCTCGTCCATGCCCAAGATGGCGATGATGTCCTGGAGCGATTTGTAGTCCTGCAGGATTTTCTGGACCCCTCTGGCGATGTTATAGTGCTCGGGGCCGATTATGTTGGGGTCCATGATGCGCGAGGTTGAGTCGAGGGGATCCACGGCCGGGTAGATGCCCAATTCGGCGATGGCACGCGACAGCACCGTGGTGGCGTCCAAGTGGGCGAAAGTGGTCGCGGGGGCGGGGTCAGTCAAGTCGTCGGCCGGCACGTAAATGGCCTGCACGGACGTGATGGAGCCTTTCTTGGTGGTCGTGATCCTTTCCTGCATGGTGCCCATGTCGGTGGCCAGAGTGGGTTGGTAACCGACGGCGGACGGAATGCGACCCAACAGGGCCGACACTTCCGAACCGGCTTGCGTGAATCTGAAAATGTTGTCGATGAAGAGCAACACGTCTTGGCCTTCCTTGTCGCGGAAGTATTCGGCGACCGTTAGGCCGGTCAGGGCGACGCGAGCACGGGCGCCTGGTGGTTCGTTCATCTGTCCGTACACCAGCGCCACCTTTGATGTTTTGTCTTTTAGAGAAATTACGCCGGATTCAATCATTTCGTGGTACAAGTCGTTGCCCTCTCGGGTTCTTTCGCCGACTCCCGCAAACACTGAGTAACCACCGTGAGCTTTGGCGACGTTGTTGATCAGTTCCATGATCAGTACGGTTTTTCCTACGCCGGCGCCGCCGAACAGGCCGATTTTACCTCCTTTGGCGTACGGGGCCAAAAGGTCGACAACCTAAAAATTATATTGAGTCAATAACGCAACTTGCAGTGTCCCAAATGGAGATGAAGCTAATTTCAAAAATTATAATTCAACAAAATGGATCTCCTGCCCACAATGCACCGATTTTTTCCAATTGGGGGGTTGCACGTTAAAATATTATTAAAAATTATTAACTTTGAAAGAAGCAAAAACTTTTATGAAGAATACAACTTTTCAGTAAAATTGAAAATAACTAAGTTTTCCTCTTTTAGGATGAATCTGGGGACACTGTATACAGGTTGATTTATATTAAGTGAAACTACCAAGTCGATTAAATTAGCAAATTGTTGCTTTTTGAGAACAAAAAAAAAAAATTGAACGTTAACTCGAGATATTCAGGAAAATACAACCTAAAAATTATATTGAGTCAATAACGCAACTTGAAATGAAGCTAATGTCAAAAACTATAATTCAACAAAATGGATCCAGCTCACAATGCACCGTTTTTTTCAATTGTTAAAATTTTTTCCCGTACCTTCCAGGTTGTTACTTTAAGAAAAACAATATCCGGATCTTGTTTGGAAAATTATTAGCTTTGGAACAAGCAAAAACTTTTAGGAAGAATACAACTTTTCAGTAAAATTGAAAATAACCTCTTTTAGAATTAATCTGGGGACACACTGTACACAGGCTGATTTATATTATTAATGGAAAGTTAACTCTTCTTTGAGATATTCAGGAAAATAATATAATTTTAAATTGAACGCCCTAAACATTTTTACAAATTTCGAGAGAATGTATAATTCTTCTGGATAGAAAAGTCGCAATTCACTAATACTACTAAATTAAATATCTAAAAGTTACAACCAATTTAAGTTTTTACTGTAATTAACTGAAAAAAAACAAGCAGGCAATGAAACAACGAAATATGAACCGCAGTTAAACTTCATCAGCAATAAAAACGATTATTTGTCACCCCTCCCCACCTTAGAAACTCTTGGAGATTAATGAATTACTTCACTGCCCATTTCTCATATTTTAATGAAGATTTTGACGTTTTCTCGCGTTAATGTAAGATGGACTGTCAAATTTATTCAACTGTTTTCAATATTTTAATAATCATAATTTTCAACTGTTTTATGGCCCACTTGATTTTGTAGTTAAATGGAATAAAATTTTTATTCGTTAGTGATTTGTAAACGTCACTTATTGGAATTGCTTACTGTCAGTGCAAACTTACTTACTTACTTACGACAAAGGTTGAATAAGAGGCTTCAAAAAAGTGTTAATGATTTCTTTGTTGGCAAATGCCACAAATCATGCAATAATTTCAATTCCAATTGAAAAACGCAATTATTTAACAAATTAACTCAATATGTATAATTTTGATTGCAGAATTAGATAGTTACTACTAGATAAATCACAAAAACTGTTCCGCCCATATGCAGTAACAAAAAAATAAATATGTGCACCAAGTTTGGTTGATTTTGTTCAATTAGAAGTCGCGATTTTGAGGGTGGACGTAAAACTTGCCGCACCCAGTATACACCAGGTAACGCTTTTACAAGCTCGCCAGTCATTTCCACAATTTACCAGAAAAAACAGTTTCACCTGCTAATAATGTAAAATACTATAAATTGCTTAAGACTTTGTAATTCAGAATTAAATGCAAAAATGGATTCTATTAAAAAGTTGACATTTGATTGTTAATTATCAGAAAAAACAATTATTTGCTAATTCAACCAACTTTGTACCTCCAAAGTTACCAATGGTAAACACTTAACATAAATCAACCTGTAAATATACATTTTTGAAATTTATGTAAATTTTAAGTTGGCAACCCCCATTCCATTTAATTCCAATTTGTACATTGCCAACTTAATATAAAATTATAGCTTTCCCCAAATTGACTTTTTTATTGAAGAACCGGGTACTTCAGGAATCCCAAGTTCAACTTGTTACATAACAAGTGAGTCTGATAAATACCTTAATTCCAGTGACTAAAATTTCCTGTTGTACGCTCATCTCAACGAATTCAGGCGCATCGGCGTGAATGGACGCAAGTTTATCACTTCCAACCGGCCCTCTTTCATCGATCGGTTCACCAATCACATTAATAATTCTTCCTAAAGTTTCGGCACCCACCGGGATACGAATGGGGAAACCGGTGTCTAAAACTTGCTGGCCACGTACCAAACCTTCCGTACCATCCATGGCAATCGTTCTGACGGTATTTTCACCTAAATGTTGTGCAATCTAAATTAACGTCAGCATCTGCTGGAGATAATCAAGCGGGTTACCTCGAGCACCAGCCTCGGAGTGCGGTTCTGCACCTCCAAAGCGTTGAGAATCGGCGGCAGTTCGTCGTCGAATTGGACGTCGACGACGGCGCCGATAACAGCGACGACTTTTCCGCTGGCTCTTCCTCCGGCTGCCTTCGGAGCGGCGGCAGGGGCAGCGCCATAATTTCTCTCTGAAAAGTTAGGTTGGCGTTTACGTAAGGCAAGATGGCGGTGTTATGTAACGGGTCACCAGATTAGGGGCGAAATCGATCAAGTACGAGTCGGGGCGCGCAACAGCCACCGGCAATGACAACCGCAAGGCCCCTTTCAGTGAATCGGTCGCAGATAATGCGAATTGCGTGTCGAAAATGAGGCGAGCGGCTGAGTGTCATGTCACGTGAAAATGAGTCTCGGAGGTCGGGTTTTTCGGTACTTACGGCTGCCCGTGTACGCGGCGATCACTTTGAAGGTTTCATTTCCCAATTTTTCGAACGGCTTTGCGGCCAAAAGACCAGACGTTGCACGCGTTATAGCACCCAACATGGTCGTCGCTGCACTGAATTGCCGCAATTTTCCACCGCTAGGAGCACGGCCACGTTCACATGCGCATTTCGGTCGAAAATAGTACGGGCAAAATCCAATTTTCGAAATTACGTAATGATGAGATTCGTAAATTGTTGGTAAAAATCATCGGAAAACCTACCGATTTTTTTGTAAAAATTAACTGTCAAATAACTGAAGTTCAAAATTTTATTGGCGGCATCTGTTGGCAAAAGCTCGAACGTTTTTGAATTAAAGGGGCACAATACACAAAAAATAAGTTCGTTTAATTTAAAAGTGCGTTTAATTCTAAGAAAAATGGTATATGTATTTTGTTTCTACTCAGGTTATTTAATGAGTTATAATAAATTTAAAATCGGCGCGTGACGTCACTGGGCCGAGCTGTGCGTAGCGCCTTATCTTATACATGCAAAAATTGCTCGCTTCACACGATCATTTACCTACCTTTAAACAATGTTTTACGAGTATTTAGACTGTTTTTTGTACTGAAGACGAAAGTGCAACCAAAATTTTAATATAGTGTCTAGTTTAAAAAAAAATATATTAAATGCGATGACACGGCGCGGTCATTTGTACCATTTTTACGCGCTTCTAAAGGTTATTTCTACCGCCCAGACAGAGCTCATAAAGCAATTATTTTCAAGATGCCTGACCATCGTGGAGTTTTGAATGTTTTGAATGTTTAAGTCGCAATAGTATTCTAGTAGAAAACACGATGATAGCAGTTAGTCAGTATCAGTCAGTATTTACTGTTAAATTGGTTGGTTGCACTTATAAATTGAATTTTTAATTATGACAACTCCTTATTTATTTGAACCTGAATACACAGATGACGACAAAGTTGATGCTTTTTTGAACCTAGTAGTGTAAACATAAATTACGAAAATCGAAGTTAGAATTTGTAATTGGTGTAAATGTGGAAAATGTGTAGCTATGCCAACAGATGAAGAGTCTATAATATGTTGTCAAGAATATGTTAATATAAAACATTTAATTGGTAATAATACATGCATTACACAAAATGATTTGTTTGAAAAATTGGTTATTGACAAAGATGTTTTAAATATATCACGTCATAAATTAATTTTAAAATCAAAAAAAAAAAAAAAACTAAAAGAAGATTACTAAGTGTAGATGAACCTGCAAATAAGTTGTGGAGGTATTTGGCGTATAAAAATTTTACATCATGAATAAATGCGTGGACTGCAATTGGGCAAGGGAACCGAGTTACGATTGCATCATGTTCAATTGTCGAGATTAGACAATCCTTTCCAGAAGAAAACGGCGTTTATGTTGGATTACGTTCGAACGAAAAACATCCTAATTAGGCAAGAAAATACAATTTAATTAATACAATTATTTTCAATAATTTTCGTTATTTTATAATTTAGTAAAAGTATTAAATAAAATAAAAATGTTTTTATATTTCTTTTACTTACGTAGTTATACTTGTGAAAATCGAGAAAGTTTATTTTTTCGCATTTCTTCTACTCGTGGTTTTGGAACCGGTGCAATACGATTTGGTACTTCAACACTATGTCCTTGTATTACAGGTGAATTAATTTGGTCAATATTTTTATCGATGCAAAATTGCTCTACTTTTTCCGTGATTTCATTTTTCCAGTTAATAGTAGATTTTGTGTATTTATTTTTTAAAACCCAACTTCCGGTAGCTTTCGAAAAATGTGACCCAATTCATATGTTTTTTTTTTGAGCCAATAGGTTAATATGTACTGATGGTACGGCACTTTTTTTAAAACAAGGTTCTTTTGAATTTGGTAGAAATTTTTTTCTTACAACAAACGATTAGTCTAAATCACTTTCTAAAAAATGTTCATTACAAATTCTTGTATTTTGTCCTGGTTGAAATGATTGCCTTATACAAAATTCTGACCAAAATACAAATCGTTTCGGCGATTTTTCTCTATTAGAAAAACGATGTCCCGTTGGTACACTGCATCAAAAAACTGGTCGGCGATGTTCCTGTGGCTACTGTTGCAAATAACTCTGAGTTATTCTGCATTTACGACTTTAAATCACAATCAACTTTTACTGATGATAATGAGAGTTCACTGCAGGGTGCAACAAACCTCGTTGCTTTTATGGACGGATGACTTATAGTATTGTAAAAGGCACAGTCATAAACGCAGAATATCTTTAGCCGAACTTTACGCACAATTAGATAAAATAAGAACGGAACGCACAGTCGGGGCGCTGTTCTTATTTAATATTTAAAAAAAAAACTAAACACCGTATTGAAATTCTGATTCTTTTATCGTCTTTGGCAAAACCATTCACACAGTCTCACATAAATTAAGCATTAAAAATATAATTTTTAGGTAGATGGATCGTTGTGCGAAGCGAGTAACTTTTGCACGTGCGAAATACGGAGCTTCGGTGAGCTCGGCCCAGTGACGCCACAAGCAATTCTAAATGTCTTAATATATTCTAAAACATTTTTTTTTTTACATTGGAGTTTTACCAAATAGTTTTTAATAGTTCTGACTACAATAATTTAACATTAAATAATAATTTAAATTTTTTTTTGTGTAATGTGCTCCTTTAAATCGCGGTAATTTGCTTCAAATTAAAAATGAAGTGTTTGTAGGGCACCAACGACGCTCCCAGTTCTGAAATCGGTAATAATAAATGCGAATTGAAATATCAAATGTTTTCGGATGATTAGTTGTTTAAAACTTGAGCTACTGCTGCTCTGTATGATGGGTTGCCTAAAATATGCAACTTAACCTTTTGTTGGAGTCTGGTTACTGGGTAGGTTGTCTCTTCCATATTTGTCCCCATTCTCTTCTTTGTGTCACTTTGTCTTCTTGTGTGTTTGATTGCTTCCTGTAGGATTATACCGAACAATGGTGAACTTAAAATACCTGGTTCTTTTTTAACAGGCCGTGTGATATAAAGTAATATCACACAGTTAGGGACTTTTGTCAACATTGTGTTGGTAGCGTAATTGACAGGAACAGTGACAGTGACAGTTTGGTTTAATTCTGAGATCCAAGTCAAAAAGTAAATGAAATTTCTAATAAATTAATAAGCTTAAGGGACGTTTACATCCAATTAAATTAAATTAACGTACGGAAATTAAGAAGTTTTAGCAAAAGTGATTGGTCGTATTATTTTTGTATTTGACAAGCTTCTTAATTTCCGTACGTTAAATGGATGTAAACGACGCTTTACTTATTAATAATTTTGATAAATAAAGAATCAGACATTTTGATTTTTAGGTTAGGTAGACCGATTCATCGTCTCGATACAGCGTTGTTAAACTAATAAAACTTTTAATTTTTATTCATCATCTCTACATAGCGTTACTAAACTAACAAATAATAACTAATGTGCTCGTTAAATTACGGACTCCGTCGCTTGGCGGCGTCGTGCGTAACTTTTATGACTCGAGCGTAATTTGTTTCTTACACCTCTCGGTATGTAATACATTATTACCTACGTTACGTATTATCAAATTTTAATTGCAAGTAGAACGATTTATTTAAAAGAAAAATTATAATAAATTTTCGAATTGTTGTCCTTCACATCCTACACAATGCGTTAAATGATTGTAAAATCCTGCGCAGCATTTCTTAAATAAGTGGGATTTAATTTATTACTGTTGCAACATTTGATCCCACATTGGGCACCAAATATTACAACATTACACGTCCGTATTTTCTTGCTCATTGACAGAGCTGTTATTTTTCTTGCTCTCATGACAACCCGAAGCGACGGTTTCTTGATGGAAGTCACGTTTTGATCTCGTAGAGATGGGAAAGTGCGAATCACTGTGACACTATTACCCATATAACTACTTATTCCAATTACTATAATGAGTTACAATTTATTTGAAAGACAAGATCTTTTAAATTTGTAATAACATAATGACCGATTTAAGGAAACAAAAATCTTTTACAAAAGATTCGAAAATTAACTACATCAAATCTACCATTGCATCTTTCCAACACAATTCAGTTTATGACTTTATGGTTAACCTATTTTAGCGTTTTTTAATTAGAGACATTGAAAGTACAAACTGGAATATTTTTATCATGTAGCTTTTGGAGACAAATTTGCAGTTTAGTATTTTTTGACGTTTGTACAATGGGCAACCAATCATAACTCTATCTTTTGGCGCGATATTTTTGAATCGCGTCTGGAATAAAAAAAACGTAAATCTGTAAATCTTCCACAGCTATGAACATCAATTCGGTCTGCAGAGTCGTAACAATTTTAATTATAAAATGGGCAAACTATAATGTTTAAAATAAACTAGCTCAATCGCGACAGTATCAAAAAAGAGGCTTGATAGGGAACTACGTACCGATCACTTTTATTGATTGCAATATCGACCTTTTCTTCATATCTTAAAAGGCGGCTTAAAAGAGTAATATCGTTCCTCGTTTAAGTCACATTGACTGGATGGTCCAATTGTACAGCTTTAGAGCCCGATTTCAAGTCACAGTTGCGACGGCGCAAATCGGTTACCATGGTAATGGCGCATAAAAATTTCCAACAAGGTAACATCCCAATTGTCCTAATTACCATGGTAACTGATTTGCACCGTCGCATTTCTGACTTGAAATCGGGCCCTCAATCACTAAAACTCCTTAAAATCACTAAATCGCGTTCATTTCAACTTGCTAGTACAGTATTGCACCAATTGTTAAACATAACTAAATAAATATCCGGCGCCAAGCACTTAAATTCTGAAATCATATAAACAAAACGCAATCAGTACTCAAACAGCAATGTTTGCAGTGCACAATTTTTTAATTTTGTCCATCATAATCGGGTTGAGGTAATTAAATTTTCTCTCGTTCTCAATTTACCGCTTCTCCTCTTTCAGCACCGCCACCCAGTATTTCGTTTACGATTCGAACGGCGTCCTCCAAAACCAACTCGATAACGGTTTGACCGACGATGAGCCGCGTCCGAAACTGAATCGCACTCAGCAAATTTTAGATAAAATAACCAAGCGGCAAAAGGACCGTTCTTCCGTAATCGGAACCGAGTATGAATCGCCGAAATCTTTCGAAGGATTCAACAACCGATTGGGGGTTCTTTATCCGATTGTTCCGAATTACGTTCACTTCTTGAGGTAATCAAAAATAGGCAACCCATCATACCGTGACATTAGATTGTCCCGATCCAATCTCACTTACATGATAATCGTCACAGTCATATGTTGCAGTATAATGGGTTGTCTAAAGTTACGATTTTTTTCAGGATTGACCGACCTTACTTTCGATACACAAGTGCGGTTTGTTTGCTTTCGGTTCTGAAAAATCAGATTCCTGACAAGATTTTCATCCATACGAATAAGCGCGTTCAATCCTTCGTGGGCAAGCACTGGCGAAAAATCGATATGGACGTAAAACTCCGCAATAAAATCGTCATAAATTACGTTCAAATTCCGGAAGAAATCTTCAATCAGAGCACGAAAGGCAACCCACGAATCATCTACGACTTTATGAAACTGAAAATTTTGGCGCAGTACGGCGGGATTTTCCTGGAGAACGATGTATACGTGGTCAATAATTTAGACAGGTATCTCCATTACGAGATGGTCCTACCTTGGATGGGAAAAGATTTGGAGCTGTCGCATCAAGTAAGCTCGGTGAAGGGGTCGTTTTGTGGTAAATCTTTAATTTCAGATTATAGTCGCGCACAAAAACGCGAGATTTCTTCACAAGTGGATCGATAGTTTCAAGAAACATTTCCATCCGGAGCTGCCCAATTATAACGCCGGGGAATACCCGAGCTCGGTTATCTTGGGGGCGGAGCCTCATTTAATTCACAGCGAATTTCGATCGTTCATGGTCGATTCGAGGATGTTGATGAGCATATACAAGCACCAATGGCCGATGTGGCTGAGGAAGGATGTGATCTGGCTCATGGTGGATTTCCGTACCGAGGAGCTCAAGAAAGAAATCAAGGAGTTTGAAGAACGGGAAACTGAATTTTACAACCAATTCACCACGTTTGGAGAAATTGCAAGGGCCGTCTACAAATAAATAACTTTCCCGCTAATTTATATTGAGAAAATAAATGTTTTGACGATTTTTCTTCTTTGGTTTGAAAACCGCGCGCAAAAATCGATAATGGTTCGTAGCCATCGTTAAAGTACTAGCCGTGCACAAAGAAACGTGGCAACACGGCGTAAAGACCGATGCGCGCGCAGACTTCATACGCTTTAGTATGGTCAGTAACGCGCAAGCGTGCGTGAATGTAAAGTTAACGAATTTAAATTTGGGACGATTTTTTTAACAGTAGGCCATATAGTTTCAAATTTTAGTTGTTAGAATTATCTTTTCTCGATACATTCATAACCTTGAAAAGGTAGTGACGTTTTTCTATTAATTAACTACTTGACATATCTAAGCAACGTTTACACCAATAAATTGTGTCGCCCCAAATTTAAATTCGTCGATAGTACAGTAGAAATCATTTGTTTACTGTTTTTTTGACAAGTTTGTTCTGTTTTTCGAGTGATACTAAGTTGGTGCGTGAAGACACGTTCCCGGCGTGTTTCAGGTGTTCAGGTGCATAATTTTGGTGTTTGTTTGGTGGTTTGTACGGTGAACATAAATTTAAGGTTAACTTTATTAAGATTGGTAATCAATTTCAAAATGCCCAGTCGGTGTTGTGTGACAGGTTGCAAAAGCAATTATGATTCTTCTTTAAAATCTAGCCAAAACAACCATGGTGTCAGAATCCTTAAGTTTCCAAAAATCGAAGAACATAAGAAAGCGTGGCTCAAAGCAATCCCTAGGAAAGACTTTATTCCATCATCTTCAAGTATGGTTTGTTAATTACATTTTAACGGCGCTGATGTGATGGAACCTGTACCGAAATTCTTTTAAGGAGACCACGCTTGAAAGATGGTGCAGTCCCTAGCATTTTTCCAAATTCACCGGTATAGTTATCCAAAACAATCATTAAAGAGAGAACTGACCCACAGGTTAGACGACAATCAATTTTTGAAAGACAAATGACGAAATTTTAGATCCATCATGCTCATGATAATACTTGATATTGCAGTGATGTTGCATGCCATTGGTTTTAAATTTGTATCATAATGAAAATTTTGTATCCTAATGAATATCATTAAAATACAAGTAGTAAATGTCCAATAAATCGATTAAAGTATGGGTGTAGAAAAACCTTCGTAATTAACAATTACCACGCCACCACCACAATTTTGCGTTTTATTTTAATTTAATTTTTATTTTATTTTATTTGTTCATTTTATTTTTATTTTTTTCTATCAACGTCCTTTTTTCTTTCTTAAAAACACTTTTCTTAAAACTTTTCACCTTTTTCTCTTCAACTTTTCAATTTTCCTTTCTTCTGTGGCAAGAGACGCCCCCTACACCTTCACGTGGTCCTTGCTGAAGAATAAAATTAATTTTTCTACAATTAGATACATTATTGCAAATTTTCCGAATTGTGTATAGAATTAATTCATAATGACAATCTTTCGTTGGCGCGCACTTCATAAAAGATGTCCTCACAAATACCGTATTTCATACTGCTTTAAGACGAAAAATTAATTTTATTTACCAAGTAGGGTTTACTTGTAACATTTACTATTTTTGTTGTCTTGTCCTTTTATATATTATAAACAATATACGGCTTTTGAACGCTTCGCTGTAAAGCCGGTCCGCTAGCAGTGAGAGTTGCGACGTTGCCTTTTTCGGTCGCCATGTAACTTTCGACCAATGACGTTGAACTTCAGCGCGCGCTTTTTGAATGACTAAATTGCATTGAAAAAAAAAACTTTACTAAAATTACGATTTTTTAAATTTGAGTACTAAAATTGAACAAGTCAGAAAAATAACTATCCAAATCAGCATTATCACAAATCCACTGTAAACCATGGGGGTGGACAGACTCCATCCTCGTTGCATTATGCTTCTCAAGCTTTCGGTCGGCTTAGTCAAGGGCAATATGTCGCTGAGAGGCTTCAGCAAGTAGTGAACGGCCTCAGACGGCCAACTAGCCCCAGACAACAGAAGGCAAGGCAAAAAAATTCCCATCCCCAAATAAGTTGCGGTCAAGTCGCTGTCGCAGATACATGAAATTAAAAAACCTAAATGGAAATCAAAAAATTCACTTAACGGTGCACTCACCGAGGCACATCCCGCAGAACCCCGTCACCAAAGTGAGCGACACAATCAATGTGGCGCTACCCCGCACCGGAATATCAAAGACGACCAACGACAAAAATAAAATCAGCGTCACTTGCCCGAACATGAAAACCGATTGTGTGATCAGATGTCCTAAGAGTAACTCAATGTTTGTGATTCCATTCACCATCGACCGTCGAAGATGGCCCTCCCTCTTTTCCGACAGCATTATCAAGCCGGTCAGAATTATGGCCAATGTGAACGCTATTCTGTAAAGATCTAATCGTAATAAAAATGCTTCTTTCACGATCCGAAGCAACTAACGCATTAGGACCCGATTTCAAGTCAGAGTTGCGACGGTGCAAATCGGCTACCATGGCGCAACTTAAAATTAGGATGTGATCCGTTTCAAATTGTTATGCGCCATTCCTATGGGAACCAATTTGCACCGTCGCAACTCTGACTTGAAATCGGGTCTTTAGACGATATTTTAAGATATTAATCAAAAAAACATTTTGTTCAAGAGCGCTTAACAACTGGCATTTGTGTTAACAGTCCTCGGCGCCCCGAGACTAAATTCAATGGTTTTGTACGTTGTCCGTACGGTCTCATTTTCAAATTTGAAAAGAAGGTCGCTATCTTATACGACGAGTACACGCTAACCAGACGACTTCCATTTAATTACAGTTTGATATTATGTCAATTAAGCTTGTTATTAATTAAAATGTCCAAATTTCACCTAGTCGTACAACTTGCTGTGCGCCTCCAATTTTCAACATTTTGCTTTAAAATTGTAATGGTCTTGTAGCTTACTCATTTATCGGCGGCCCTCACTATATCGTTTTTCTTCATATACTGCCGTTTTTTAATTATTTCAATGTTTGTAAATTCATGTAAAAAAAACTGTCGAGAAATGACCAAGAAAAAGATCGCCTGAAGGCATCTGTCTTTTTAATTTATTGGGGGTACTTAAAATACTAATGTCTTGTTGTGGGGTCTGCTTCAGCAAGAGAATTCTAATTTTGGTATATGAAACATTCAATGACAAAGCTTGCACATTTTCGGTATATTCTATCTACCTGGTTCGAATCCTCTTTTATGTGAAAAATAAGTCACTTTGCAATTTTGTTGACTTATGTTCTTTTTGAAACGAACGATTTTGATGTTTTAAATATCATTACAACTTACAGTCGCAGTCATTTGCGATTTAAGCTGGTTAGATATCATTTAAGTTGGCACGTGCAATCACGTGTATGTGTAGATATAAAAACTAAATATTTCAATCTTCTATTTTCATTTGTTTTTGTTTTTTCGTTAAACAGATTAATTTTGTTTACTCTTCATTTTTGCAATAAATTTTTAAACCATAGCATTTTTGAATAGACCATGAAGAGACATTTCAAATGAGATATCACAAACCCCGCTTTCCATTTAAAAATTTGGGGGTTGCAACTGTAACTCGAAAGGGGTTGAGGTTAGGAATGAAACTTTCACTTTACAGGATATCATGTGATAGACTAAAAATTACGTGTTTCGGGATTTGTTTTCAATGTGCAGAATAATTTAGATAATGAATTTATTCCAGTTGGCTGGCGTTTACTGAATATATATCGGAGATATAAAAAAATGTTTCAAATGAAAATTTTGCGTGAATTAGTGTACATAAATGTAGCAAAAGTCATTTTTCCATTTGTAAATTAGAAATATTTCTGTTTCCCAAAATAAACAAAAACAACCAGTTATTTTTGAGTCCGCGCCCCGTTTGAAATAAAGCTGGTCCAAGGATGTCAGTAGCAAAAAAAAAATTTGCACTTCTGTGCCCCATAAGCTGTCACGTATTCATGGAATGTAAAATTTTTGAGATTGGTTATAATGGGCAGGTTTTAGAGCACACTGAAGCAATACTAAATATAGGCAGTTTTTTCAATAATTTTCCAAGTTTGATTGCTCGCCGTGTGGTCATTTTTTATCCAATTGGATCAAACAAAAAACCACAATAAAGAGCATTTAATGCCCATTAGACTGACATATCATTTGTTTCGATGTAACCTGTGCATCAGCCTGGAGCGCACGAGACGTGAGATAACAGCAAAAACAGTTCATTTGCGGTTTAAGCAATCAAAGTGGTGAACTTCAAAAAATCGTAGCTCATAAACTATTGATCCTAGAGTAGCGGTCTCGATTCGATTCTGAGTGCCTATATCGTCAGGTAGTTAAATGAATAAAAAAAATTTTTTTCCAAAAAGCCGTTTGCTTAGCGTACTCAAAAACGTGTTTTTTTAAAGTTCAACCCCCATTTTCAACACTTTCCGAAAAGGTCACGAGGTCAAAAACTTGACATTAACATTAGGGGCATTTATGATAAAACATATCAAAAAACCAAACCTGACCGACCTTTTGCAGGGTAAAAATACATTTTTACTGGACTAAATACATTGTTTTCAAATTTGAAATTTTGTTTTGAAAAAGCGGTTTTACCTCAAATCATAGACCCACGAAAACGTAGGAGTGCAGAGATCGAAAAGCCGGAAGCAAATATTCAAGTAATCAATTAATAAAAACAAAAGTTGTTTTCCTATTTGCAATTCTTACCGATAGGTACTATAAAGTTTACAAATATTTAAATAACGCTAATTACATCACAACAAATTTTCGGTTTTTTATTTTGTTTTACTAATAAGATGCAATTGGATCCGTTCGTTTCAAAAATCATTTTAGTAAACAAAAAAAAACCTCCTCCCTCTGTAAGTCCCATTCCGGTACAAATATTTTGCTACACATCTGGTATTTAAAAGAATAAAGGAGCCGAAAAGCCCGAATACATATTGTGTCGACAGTATTGTGAACTGCATTTCGAGTAAATATAAGTCGTTTCAAGGAAGTTATTTATGGCTACTTGACTCGGTGTATTATACACAATGATTTATGACCTAGATGGTAGCGTGGTTGCCTATCATTTAGTGGAACGCCTAACGTCGTAAAATTCAACTTTTACAAAGACAGGTCCTCTATGCCGAGAAGTCTTAATACTTTCACTTACATCAGTATCATTCCTGGCATAGTGTATTCGGTGATGTTTGGCCTGTTCTTGCCGTATACAGCTTCCTCGAACTGTAAAATAACAATTTCAGTTTCGGTCAAAATGCGCCAGGTTGTTATATTACTCTGACGGGATAGCTTCCTATTTTTTTGCTGATGTTATGGGATTGCAAGTACTCTTGCATGTTGTCTTCTAAATTTTCGAGCAAGTACCTTTTTATGAACAGGGCAGAAATAAAATCTGAAAAACCACAAATTATTTTTTATTTTATTTTTCGTTTATTATTCACTTTTTAATTCGAGATAACAAATAAATAAAATCGGTTAAGAACGAGTCAGGCCCGCACAATTAGGATTCCGTACTAAAAATATTTTTGGAATCCTTACAGTTAGCTCTTTCAAATGATACCCCACGCGATATGTTCATTTAAACTTTTTTTTATTATTGAAATGAGGAATCGTGCGATTAGATTTTGAATGAGAAAATGATGTTCGAAAATACTGAACCACTTTCGCTTCGCTCAGTAATTGATTTGTACGACGTTAAAGAGTAATCACTACAAATAAGATTATTTCCGTGTTAAATGGTATGGTTTGTGGAGAATTTTTTCATTACACATTATTGAGTTTTTAGCGATGAAATTTTCAATGCGAGTAAATACATCAATTCTATTTCTTCGTAAAGATTGTCTTATCGATGAAATTATTTGCAATACTTCATTTCATCGCACAGATCTTATTTCAAATGTTTATATTATTAAAATAAATAGAACAGGTTTCAAATGCAAGCTAACGCATACATTTTATTTTAAAAATAACATAAGACAAAAATGTATAAGTTTCGATTTAGATTTGTTATTATTCTTAAGTTATTTATAATTTTTACCATACAAATTGCAAGTAATATTTATTTTGTTGACCTTGTTTCGATTCCATTACATTTTATGAAATATACATACAAATTTGATTTGAGATTTATTTTTCTGTTAGTGATAGTTTTTCCAAACTGGATCTTCGTGTACAAATTGTTCATAGAAATATCATTAAAATTAGGTTTTTTTTTCAGATGACGATTAATGTTAGGAGACCCTTTATTTGTGTCCCATTCGGAAATTTATTAGTTTTAAGTACTGTTCATAAAATTGAACGAATTTCAACAGAAAATCAAGTCTGGTTCTAGCAAGATGACTCTACCGCGCATTTCGGATTAAAATGATCCTTACTTGAACCATCTTGGTGAATGACGACATCTGAAAACTCGTCAGCCAAACGTTCGTTCGCATCGACCGCATATCGCCGTCGGATGGCTTCGGAATAATTTCGAGAAAACATAACGCTTCCCGAAGATTGGCCGTGCTGCACCGATTCTCTGGCGGCCGTTTCGTCATCAAAATAATTCTGGAAACCGTCGATCACAACACAATTTCCCCCCTTTTTTATCACTTACCAGTGCTAAACCGGCTTGACTTAATTTACTGAGATAAGAACAGCTTAAGAGTTCGCCATTTTGGCAAGTTTCATTTCCTTCCAGTTCGTAATTTACAACAGAAATGGACAGATTCGATGGACTGCTGCCGATGCAGTAATAAGTGAGAAAGATTTCCAGCACGGCCATGGCCATTATTAAGATTATCGCTGGGACGTTGCGCCAGGTCCACAGGAAATTTTTCCAAATCAGCGCCCTCAAACGCGTGGCGCTCAAAAAATGATTTGAATGATATTTAATATCGTGGCCATTTCGTTTGATTGTTTCATCAAAAGGGGCTTTCGCCCGACTGATGACATTTGCCGTATTTTGAGATTCCACATTTTGGCCCACACATAAGTTCAGAAATACGTTTTCAAGCGTGTCAGTGTTGTGTTGCGCCATCAAGTTTTGAGGCGAGTCTTCGGCAAGAAGGCGACCATCTCGCATGAGACCAACCTGAAATATACTTTAACCGTTTCAGCATTTCAAATTTGAAAATCAAAAACGCTTGTTGCCATATTTTTATAAGAATTGACTTTGCCGCTTCCTAGCACTGATGTACCGCTTTATAAGTAATTGTCGAATACTATAGACTTTCATACCGAGCTTTTCAGAAAGATAATCAACAATTAAGACCGGAAATTGATAGCTTTATACCAGAGTTATAATTACACCAAATTTCAAATAAATAACTTTCAATTAAAGACCAATTTTTCGGGTGGCTATTAGTGATGGGACACCCTGTATAAGTGCAGAAGATAGTAAAATATGTTTTCTGATACTCAAGTTTCTTTTAACAATATATCGTCATTTCAAAACTAATAGGAGTATTGGAAGGCTGTTTTTAAAATTGATGTTATAAATACCGGGTGTCGTGTAAATAATACATTATAATTTTTAATTGTTTTTTTTTAAATATTGATTTTTTGATATTATTAATATCGTTTCGTTTTCTTACAATGAAAATATCCCTACAGTCAATTTAAAAAATAAAGTCAACAGAAGTGTATATCTCAGCAATCCTTCGTAATACAAATGATTTGACATTTAGATAAATTTAAAAATAAAAAATTTGATTGTTGGAAAATTGAGATTTGACAAAATTCTGAAATTGTCTTTTTCAAAAATCAATTTTTATCTTCTCTCTCGAAAATTAACGCTGGTAATAAACAATTAAGACCGGAAATTGATAGCTTTATACCAGAGTTACATTTGCACCAAATTTCAAATAAATGACTTTCAATTGAAGGCCACTTTTGGGTGTGACCATTAGTGATGGGACACCCTGTGTAAGTGCAGAAAGTAATAAAATATTTGTTTTCGATTCTCAAGTTCCTTTTAACAACCTATAGTCCATTTTGAAACTAATTGGAGTATTAGAAGGCTGTTTTTTTCAAATTAATGTTAACAATACCGGGTGTCGCGTAAATAATACAAGAGCATATAATTTTTAATTGTTTTTTTTTTGCATTTTTGATTTAATATTATTAATATCGTCTAAATTGAACATACAATGAAAATACCCCAATATTAAATTTTTAAAAAAATATCAATCAGTAGTGTACATCCCAGTAATCGTGGATAATACAAATGACTTGACATTTATGTTAATTTAGAAATAAAAAATATCGATTGGGGAATCAGGACTCACCAAATCACTATAAAGCGGCAAAGTAAATGAAAAATACCGTCTCACCTTATCCGCACATCGCGCTTCTTCGATATAGTGAGTCGTGATGATGATGGTTGTGCTGCTGCTTTTCGTTATGTCCACGAAATATTCCCAAATCTCCTGCCTCAGAATTGAATCGACCCCCACCGTAGGTTCGTCGAGGATCAGAAGTTCCGGTTCGTGAATGAGCGCCACGGCCAACGAAACGCGCCTCTGTTGGCCTCCGCTCAAAGTTTTGACGCGCTGGTCGCCACCCGGTAGCATCAAGAAGCCCGTCAAAAATTCGAAACGCTTGCGAATTCTGTCGGCCGATAATTTCGTGATCATCCCGAAGTACTTCATGGTTTCTTGGATCGTGAAATCGCCGAACAGGGCGAGGTCCTGCGGCATGTACCCCACGCGAAGTCCCGGAATGCCGCTCTCTTTGCTACCGGGCGTCTCGCCAAAAACTGTTATCTTGCCGGAATTTAATTTTTTTAAACCTATGATGCATTCTAGGATTGTGGTCTTGCCGCATCCACTCGCACCGAGTAAACCATATCTATAACAAAACAAAAAAATTGGAACTTAGAAATTCCTGCTGTTTTGTTTTTTTTTTTAAATTAATAGCACTTAATAAATAGACATGGCCTCCCCTGACTCAAAAGTTGAACTCTACCAATGCGCATTACTGGATTGCGCAATCGATCACGTGAGACGTATCAAAAAAATCTATCTCAAAGCTTACATGGATTTTTCAGGCACGTTCATATTAAAGTTGGTCAAGACTGGAAAACGGTTGATTTTGAAACCGTAGTGCTTGAATGCGTTTCGTACGCACACGACATTCTGAACGGCCTCAGCGTTTAAATTTCCAAGTTCCACGGACATCTGTGTAAAAGTGGAAAAAATAGTTATTTGAAACATTATTTAATTAATGGTAGCTCTTTAGCGTCATTAGTGACAGCAACCGCCTTTTACAATATTAACCGAAGAGTAATTTGTCTTCAGAAAATAGTATATTACGCAATGAGCATTTAATGATAGCTATTAAGATACGAGTATGAGAATTACGACACGAGCGGTAGGTGTCGTGTCTTAATAGCCATTAAATGTGAGTTGCATACACTGTTTTTTCTACGACCAGTCATAATATTAAAAACCAACCACTTTATTTACAAAATGTATTAAACTTGTAATGAAATTATAAGTTATAACTAAGGAAATATTATGAAAACTTTATTACAAAGAAGTAGATAGACAGTGCCAGTTCTGGACCAGTCGGCCATTTTTTTTTTCTTATGGAATTTTCCGACGTAATGGGGTGATAAGTTTAATGTGTAATTAGGTTTAATGGGTAATTAGCTTACTGGGGATTTGTGATGATCAGTAATGTCTTCTTAACCTAATGTAATAGTATATTACATACCGAGGCGGAAAGTATTCCATTTGTCGAGAGAAGTATAGTTTACCGAAAGGCGTAGCCTTGAAGGTGAACTAGTTCTCGAGACACAGGAATGGTACTTTCGCCGAGGTCTGTATACTATTTTATTCGCAATCAATAAAAATTAAAATAGTATATTGTTCAATGAGTGAGAAAGTTGGTCATTTCCATGAGGATGAAATTTGCGACACGAGCCGAAGGCGAGTGGAGTAATTCATTCGAGTGGGAATGGCCATTTCTCACGAGTTTAACACTATACTTTTTCTAATCATATTAATTAATTAACTCATAATGAATACTGGTAATAATTATTGTAATTTATTTTTTTATATATCCTTTTAATTATTAACATTGTATACATTAACCGTACCATAGTTAACGATAGTAAATGGAGGCGATTTTACATCTACCCGAATATCCATGTTTAAGTTTCTGTTATTGGTTATGTAGTTTTCTGTTGTATTGTGCATGCTGCTGCTGGAAGCTTGGACTGCGTTGATAATTTTGTTGGCCGAGTCCATCTTGTTATTTATGGAAGTGTCTATATAACCTTCGGCTACTGATGTGGACTTCCATCCTCCGTGTCTTTTCAAAGCAGTTTCGCCAATTCATGAAAGTTTTATAACTTACTTCGTATTTCTTTCTCAATTTTAGTGGCAAAAGATTCATTGTTGCAAGTTTAGCAGTCTCTTGCACGTCTGGCGGGGTACAATTGTCATCCACAAGTTCCATCATTTCTTGGTACTTTGTAGACAGAGTAAACACAAATTCGACGACAGATGTCAAAATTAATTAATTTTCGAGAAAATAACAAACAATCGTATAATCGTCAAGGTAACGAAAAAAACTACCTGTGGAGAAAAGTCAACTGTCGTCGTTTCATTGGTCAGTACCCGTGGAGAAAGAGTTCAATAGTTGAAGACTGAACAGTTTTCTCAATGGAAAACGTATTAGAAATGTGCAAATTCTTAAATATGATTAGAAAAATAATATTATCGTTTATTTCGGTCAAATATTAACACTTAGTAGGCGCTGCACGACTGACATTTCATTAAATTGCTTAACAAAAGTCACACCAAATTTGTATTTGCTGTTTCTTTAACAAGCAAAATGTCTGATAGTGAAATAGAGTGTACTCCCCCCGAATTGGGGGAATCCGCACAAAACTTAAAACTCAATCTCTTACCTGAGAAAAGTAAACTGCGATACGAAAAAACATACAGAAATTTTCGCGACTGGTGCTCCAAAAAGGGGGTCCAAAAGTACGTTTCTGAGAGCATTATACTCGCTTATTTTGGTGACTTGGCTAAGACTCAAAAACCATCCTCCATGTGGTCTCATTATTCTATGTTGAAGAGTACTGTCAACTTTAACGACAATGTTGACATTTCGAAATATCGATACCTTTTTTCCAAAGTATCGTAAGTGACATTTTGAGCGAAATTGAGATCTTGCATTATATCGTAAATATCGGACTAAATGCTTGTTCTGGCGGAGTAATATACCAATCAGTTTATTCTTTATGGTGATAAGAACACAATAAACCTATCGTAAGTACCAAGATAGTCACATGCAATGACCTTGTGGTCAAGAAAATTGTCTCCTGCAAAATTTGACAGATGTGGCTTACGATACTTTGGTAAAAAGGTATCGATATATGTTAATTTGACATTTGTAGTTTAAATCGATAATAACGCCCTCACAGGTTGGTTATGGTTTTTTTCTGGCCGATTACGCCTCATAACTGACTCCTTTTTTAATATTTCTGACTGGCTGAAGTGTATTCATGAAATCGCTCACTTTCCGACTTTTAAAGAGTTAGAAAAGTTGTATGTTACTAACTGATTGTGAATAAATGAAATCTAATGTAAATGAGTTTTTTTTGTTAATTTTAGGGCCTACAATGAACAATCTTAAAAAACTAATATGCACTCTCTAAATACGTAGGCTGTATAAGTTTGGTTTTTTTCTTGTAATATTTAACGCCAAAAAGTGGGGTGAAGGTAAAACGTGGCGCACCCTGTATAATGTTTTTTAATTTATTTTTATTAAAACAATGTTGCTGCAATTTTAGTTAATTGTAGCTTTGAGTTACATTCTTTTGTTAATAAATTTTATCTAATCGACGCTTCTCAAATTGAACTTTCGTGCATAGTTTCCTCACCTTGTTATGTTTTCAAGAAAAACGACACTTTCACAATCCACGGAAAATAATGTAGAGGCTAATAAGTTGGGGCGCAAGTGAATTTCGGCCTAGAAGCATCATCAACAAATTAAAAAATAGTTATTATTATTCCCATTTATTTAAATGAGGCAATTTTCCAATAATTCCAAGTTAATATTTCTAATTTATTAGCACAATTAATTAATTAATATATTTCCATTGAAAATTGCAACTTTTTGTACTTACTTGATGAAATAATCAAATAACTCATTGATAGTCAGGAAATTTTTAATAAATAATTTTTCGTGACTAATTTTGATTTGTTTCGAAGCGTGGACTTCAATGTACCGTTGAAGATTGTTATCCGTAATTAACGTTCAAGTTTAAAGTTTTTATCCCACCGATATTGATGTGCAATAGAAATACCACTCAACTAAAATTACTCAAATGTTATCTACACGTTTACAACACAATTCTAGCAGAACAAAATTCTCACGTGTTAGTTGCGATTACACCTCCACAACAAAGCACGAAATTAACACGAAACACCTCAAACGGCTTATTTTTTGTCATTAAGACTTAATCGTTTCCGAAATTTTTAAAATTCCCAGTAGGTATGCAACGTGACGGTCTTCATGAAACGACTGTTTGTTTGTGAGATAAGTCTTTTGAAAATTATGTACTTTTGGGCACTTTTCCAATTCTACAATGTGATCCAGATTGAATTGATGGTTAGTCGCTCCGCTACGGTCGCATCGTTGTCGTTAATGTAATGTCGCAGTAACTTCTTTATACAGTGGTAATGTCCAACGTTAATGGTCCCCCAAAAAAACTTCAATTTTAAAGATATTACTATGAAAATTTGTATTCAGCTAGTAAAAAGTCATTATGGTTAGGAAGAAATGGTATTGATCGTCATTATTTATTCATTTATTATAATTGCGCTCTTTAATTAATCTGGATCACCTTGTATGTATCGATTTCTACAAAACTTGCAAAAACAACCTACTCACTTACTCATTTCTTAATGATTCTGATAAACTTTTATAATAATGGTTTGACTGAGACTTTTTGCTGAGTCAGTAAATTGTAACTTCAATTAATTACAATAAACAATTTACAGCGGTTGTAACAACTTGATAAAAAACGCACTTGTTTTAAAAAGTTTTTTCAAACTCGTTTACCATAATCGCTAAATAATTAGTTGATGACAGCACATTTAAACAATTTGATTAATGCAATATCCAATACAAACAATGAAATTATTTCAAATTTATTATCGAAAAGCAAAACTTCAAAAATTTGGGAGAAAGCTTTCGCACTGACCTGGCTCAAAATAATCCAAATTTAGTGTGGTGAACCTTTTTGAAGCACTGCGTATCACAAAACGACTGGTCGCTTAACATTCTACGGCAATTACTTATAGTTGCAATATGCATTTTTCCATTTGCATTTAACAGCTGGAATAATTAGTAGAATGACTTCAACAGGGCCGTAAATTGTAATTGTGAGCACTTAATCATATAACTTTAAAAAAACAACTTACTGACGTGCGGAAATTAATTCCTGGTAAGTGCAACTCTCAAGTACGACGGTGTTCACAATTTAAAATCGCGGTTTTAAAACGCGCGCCGCCAAGTTGCAACGTGATTGGTTACAGAGTGCAACTGCTGACTAGTTTTAGGCGCGGTTTTTAAAACCAATTGATAATAAATTAGAAAACTTTCCCAAGAACAATCTTTCTGATACGCAAAATAACTGGTGCTCATTAAACTAATTGTAAGTGTCATTATGAAAATCTAAAAAGACTTAATCGGTTCTTAATTGACCGTAATTTTCCTTTTTACTTAGTCAAATTAATATTTATACTTTTTAAGTTAAATACTGAAAACAACTTATATGCATAACCGCTTGCCAGTAATGCGTAAGTATAATTTAAATAATTATGGGCAATTATGAAAATATAATTAAAAATAAATTTTATTTAATAGATCGGAATTAGATTATAAATCATTTTGCCTCAAATAGTCCAAAACTTAATAAATACTCGATTCTAAATTAATTTCAATAAAAATGTAGTTATTTTTGAATTTCGCGCTATTAACTGCGAAGACGGCGATTCAAAGATGGCGCTCAGTTCGAAACGTCAATTTGAGGTTAGTTAACCTAAATTCGATTCCAAGTTTTAAATTATATTGAAATTGATCTAAAAGTAAGAATAAAGTAGTCGCACCGTTGAATTAACAACAAAAAATTGATAAAGTAACGAAAAAGCCGCTAATCTAATGATGACGAATTGTTTGAGAACATTGTGCAATTTTGCATTCAAAACTAGCCGGTCGGTAACTTTCTCGAAGAGCCCCAAGCTCGTCTCGGTGGCTTTAATTCAAGTTCGAACCGCCACGAAACTGGCAGCGCACGACGCCATTCCGGCCCTGCAAATCAAAAAGCGCCCCATTAAAAAGAAGCGACTGGATGAAATCAAACCGGGCCCCTGCAACATAGTCGCATTCGCAACGGCCGATGAATACAATTTGGAGAGGTTGATGGACGGGCTACGCACGCAAGATCTGTACGAGCCGAAAAAGGTCGAAAACAACGCGGATGTTATACATGCAGTCGCAAAGTATCAAGTCGGGACGGAACCGCGAGAGATTTTTTTTTTCCGAGAAGGCAGCGTAGTTCTGTGGAACGTGACCGACTTGGAAAGCAGCAATGTGCTGAGTTTCTTGCGACAGTATGAACAAGACAGTTATTCGGAACGGCTTGTGCAGAGCGAGGTGGAGCTGATGGATTACAAATATCAAGCGGAAGGGTAAGAACGGAAATCTGGAAATTTATGTAAGCTGGCCATGAAAATGACAAGTGAAAATCAGAATGTTCCTAAAAATTCCTAAATTTTTTAAATGTCCTAATTATTTTTAAAAATTTGTCCTAAAATCCTAAAAAGAATTGGTGAGAGCGCAGAATTTAATTTTGTAAAATGTATTTTTTTGTGTGCAGCATTTTGAAAATGACAAGTGAAAATCTAATTTTCACTTGTTTCAAAAAAATCCCTAAATTTTTAAACAAAATGTCCTAATTGTTTTAAATAATTGTCCTAAATTCCTAAAAAAAATTGGCGGGACCCCGAATTTAATTTTGTAAAATGACAAGTGAAAATCAGAATGTTCCTAAAAATTCCTAAATTTTTAAACAAATGTCCCAATTATTTTAAAAAATGGTCCTAAAATCCTAAGAAGAATTGGTGGGAGCGGCGAATTTAATTTTGTAAAATGTAATTTTTGTGTGCAGTTTTTGAAAATGACAAGTAAAAATCCGAATGTTTCTAAAAATCCAACAAATTTCTAAATTTTTAAACAAAATGTCCTAATTGTTTTAAAAAAAATTGGCAGTTATTGGGGACTGCCGACAGAAGTGAAGACTTAAAACTATGAAATAACAGTGGAATAATATTTTGATAAGGAAAATTTTGAGTATTTAGTTCATAATTTGTTGTTATTGGCTCATGTAATTGTGAAACATAATTAATTTGAACTTGTGAAGGAATATCATTGTGAATTTCATCATCATAATCTGAATGTGACTCTGGAATAATGTATGCTTCATTCCGTGTTGATAGGCCCCCAGTACGAGTTGGTGGAACATATGGCATATTCTCGTTGATGGGCCTTCAATTTGTAAATTATGAAAATTCTGACATTTAGAAACATGCTTTACAATTGTTTTTGAGGATTGATCTGTCGATAAATTAATCAAATTAGTGGTGGTAACTGCGTGACGTAACTAGGTGCGAACTCGTAAGTTTTACCCCATCCAAAAATCGTCTAACGCGCCTAAAGAAGTTTTCACTTCAAAAATTGTCATAAATTCCTAAAAAAAATTGACGGGACCCCGAATTTAATTTTGTAAAATGACAAGTGAAAATCAGAATGTTTCTAAAAATTCCTAAATTTTTAAACAAATGTTCTTAATTATTTATAAAAATTGTCCTAACATCCTAAAACAAAATTGGTGGGACCCCTGAATTTAATTTTGTAAAATGCAATTTTTTGTGTGCAGCCTTTCGAGTTCCGTCCACACCGACGGCCAAATCCTGGTGGCACAGGAAAACAACACTCTCGACAAGTTCACATTATCGAATGCGATGGCCCTGTCGGTCAAATTGGGAATTTGGGAGGCCCTCCTCGAGAAGTACATCGACACAATAGAATTCATAACAGAAGATCTGAAATCCGGTAATAAGATCAAGATGTCGCGGGAAACCGTTCTCAGAAAACAAGGCGAATTATTCGCGCTGCGACACGTGATCAACCTGAGTTCAGACTTATTGGACACTCCCGACTTCTATTGGGACCGGGATCAATTAGAAGCCCTTTACTTGCAACTGTATAATTATTTCAACGTTTCAAGACGTACAAAGGTGGTGAACGAAAAGATCAATCATTGTGTGGAGTTGATTGAGCTGCTTTCGTCGCACTTGAGCGACAAGCACCACATTCGGCTCGAATGGATGATCATCATTCTCATCATGGTCGAAGTCGGCTTCGAGATGATCCATTACGCTGATCGTTTTTACGCTTCCAAGCACAATGAACCGGAGGTCAAGCTTATCCCGAATTTTTAGATTTATAAGGTTTGATATTTAAATAAAATTATTACTTTACGTGGCTTAGATATCCATCACAGATTTAAGGAATGTGTTTCCGTTGATTAATTTCGTGGTCGCAATCACGAATTCTACATTAGAGTCTTCTTGTTGTGATAAGAATCGCAATGCGGATATCTGCAAAAGTTTGATTTGATTTGGGGGGCTCGTGGTTTTGGTGAATTTACCTCTGCGAAGGTGCAGCCTCCTATGAAAAAGACGAGGACGACCGTTGGAGTGTCTGAATTTTCTTTTATATTTCCGGTGATTTGGGGGGATTCATCGAGTGTGTGGCCCGGTAGTAATCCCAGAACGTCGTGCAGGGGCTTCCAGCCTCCTCCTTTGGTTAACTGTTCTGCTAGTCGCACAGTGAGTGGGGCGTAGACGCTGTGGACGTAACTGATGTCGGTGGGATTCACTTCTGAGGTGTCCTCCATGGTCAGGTGTAAGGCCTGGTAGTCAATTCAATTTTTTATTTTAGGAATATTTAAAATAAAAATATTTCTACATACAGGGTCATTTTAAAACATTGGTAACTATAAATTTGGTTAAATTAGCAAGGAATTGTTGTTACTTCTGCTGATTATCGATTTTTTTTAGCGATTTCATAATTCGTAATAATTATGAACTGGTTGGTACCTTTGGGGATACCATTGCGCATACAGGGTGGTTCATCGTATAGCATTTTTGAGATAAAACCTATTTTTGGTAGTCGAAAAATTCTGCAAATTGGAAGCGAAATTCTTCAATTGACAAACTACAAAATGGCCAAATTATTATTTTTTTTAATTAAATCAGTGTGGAAATTGACTTATAATCAAATTATTAAAGCTATTGGGAATTTGTTTCCGCAATCTCACCCACATTACACACACACAGCAATTCTGCATTTTCAAAATCCCTGACTTTTCATGGTTTTCCATGATCCTTCTCCAGTATTTTCCCTGACCTTTTTCTAATAATTTGTGCCTTTAACTAAACCAGTCAAAATTTTCAGTTCAAGTTATGTAGGATAGTTTCAATAAGTGATGTACAAAACATAGATATACACTGTGTCCACGGATGGGGTTGCGCATTCATGTAAACTTTTTTATCTGCCATTTGGCGAGAAAAAGTCATTCTTGATAAGAAAAAGCTTTGCTTATGTTGGGAAATCATAAACAGTTGTCAAATTTCTAATGATATGTACGGGACGCTCTAGAAATTATAAAGTACAAAATCGATCTTAAGCAAAGTACCATTATTTTTCATTTTTGAATGTGTGAGTTTAGGTCTTCATGTTGAATAGTTCTTGACATAAATAAAATGTTATTGCAAGTGTAGCTGTACTTTTGTTATTTGTATTTAAGATTTTCGCTACATTAACAAACAATTTTATAAAATAATATTTTTCACAAAAATGAAAAATAAAGATACTTTGTTTAAGGTCGATTTTGTTCTTTCTAATTTCTAGAACGCTCCTCCGCTCCGTACATTTCATTAAAAATTTGACAACTGTTCACGATTTCCCAAAATAACCACAATTTTTTGTCAAGAACAATTTCAAGTGTGCAACCCCATCCATGGGCACACTGTATGTTGTAAGAATTAACATAACAAAAAATCCGTTAAGAGATCTTTCTATTTCTATGTAGTCAGATAATGCTCGGATGAGAAGGAAACACCCGAAAATAATTGCAAAGATAGAGATACCAAAGAAATTTCTTTCTGTTGCTTTTTAAACTTTTTTCCAGGCACATAAAATAAATTTCCTGATTTTTTGATAAAATACTTAATTGTATTGTTAAATTGTTGTTTGTTTTCCATTTTAATTACCATTTGCTTAATTGACATCCTGTACAAAAATATATTGTAAAGAAAAAAATATAAATTTTGAAAATATTAAAAAAACAACACTTACGGTTAAGCCTGAAGTACATAAAAATACAGCTAAGCAGTTTCCAACACTAAATTTTGAGTTTAATATAAAACTATAGCAACTTTTTTTTGTATCTAATAAAATAAAAGAATTTTTCACTGTTATCACTTTCAGTGAACACACTGTAGATACATTTTGCACTGTCATCACAATTTACATGTTGCCAACTTAATATTTAAATCACAATCTTCTCTAAACAAAAATGGCAGATTGACAGGTTCAAAAACAAAACAAAATGAATAATTACCTTCCTCAAAACTGTGTACTGCCTCGTCCCCGACTGGGTCTTCAACAAGCCAACCTTCTCCAAATTCGTCAGAGCCAAAAGCGCCCTCAACCCATACACCTGCACAATCTCCCTTTTATAATATTCAAGCACTTTAGGTTTCAATCCCGATCCCGTAATGCACTGCAAACAGATCAAACGTAACACCTTAACGAGCGGCACCTTCTGTGCAATCAAATCTTCAATGTAAGAACTCGTCTTATCAACTTCCATGCAATTCAAAAACTCCTGTTCCACTTGCAAACAGTCTAAAAATTCGTAACTGTCGGTGACCTCTTTTATACATTCAGCGATCGCGGTGTGCCGCGCGAGAGCCTCTTTATCGGCCAACATCGCAGGCAGCCTCTGCACGAAAACCTTCATTTCTTGCACGGACTTTTCGTGACGATTTTCCAACTGCGAGCTAATTTGTTTGGCCTGTTTCGACAGAAACGAGCCGACCGCATTGAAATTCTTATCCCTCAAATCGGCAAACAGCTTATCGCCGGAATTCAAAATCACTTGTCGCTTGTCTTCAGCGAGGGATTCTGTGTTGCGTTCTTCGGTGCTCATGAATTTGTCGGCCGGGAAATTGGCCGTCGTGTTATTGATTCCGAAAATCTCGTCGATCAGTCCCTCGTACGTCAATTGGGTGACGAGGGGTGAAATTAAATCAATGGAACGATCGATCAACAAAATTTGATCAATCGATGAATTTTGGATGGCTTTTTGGTCGCTTTTTTCTCTTTGGAGGCGCGTGACTAGGTCCCACACTTGGTTGGCGGCGTCCCCTTTGCCCCAGACTCTCGAAACGGGCCCATAAAGTTTTTGCAAGAAGATGACGGCCTGTGCCACTTGATACAAATAAGTTGGGTCCTTTTCCAGAACGTACTCTCTACAAATTTAAGGTTGGGGATATTTATACACACAGTATGTATACGCAATTGGCTATTTATGTATACAGGTTGTATTATGTTAAGTGTCCACCATTGGTAACTTTGTTATTATTAGAGCTACAAGGTCGGTTAAATTAGCAAAGAATTGGTGTTTTCTTCGCTGATTACTACAATGAAAGCAAAAAAACAATCGAACGTCAGCTACTTGAGATATTCACGAAAATAACATTTTTTTAAATGTAATGTCCTATACTTTGTTACCTATTTCGCAGGAATGCTTAATTTCGAGTAAAAAAGTCTTAATGCACTAGCACTATTAAATTAACTACCAAGAAGTTACAAGCAATTGAAGTTTTTATTTCAATTAACTACAAAAATCACGTAGGCACTGAAAAAATTGAAAATGGTAATTATTGAAACGTCGAAAACAATTGAATAAATGTGACAGTTAATATTTTCATCGAACATTAAGGTGGTATATTCACTTTTCATTATTTTTGATGTGTTCAATTTTGAAATGAAATGAATTTAATTTCAAGGCAACACATCCATTTCCACATCCATATTATCAAGAAACAACCAATTTGTTAAACAGATTATTCATTGATAAATGGCTAGGAACAAATGGGCCCGTACGTTGGCCACCACGTTCGTCAGATTTAACCCCAATGGATTTTTATCTGTGGTGGGATGTGAAAAATTTAGTTTTTAAGAAGATATATGCAACAGTTAATTAATTGAAGAGTAAAACTTTAACAATAATTAATACATTGGATAGTAGAAAAATTCTGAAAGCAGCGCACAGTGTTCATAAAAGAGCCCAAAAATGTGTAGAGCAAGAGGGTGGCATTTTGGAACATCTATTATAATCTCTTGGTCATAAAATTTGTTTTTCTAAACTTCCATTCTCAGTTTGCCGTGGAAGAAATGTTTCAATAAATACCATTTTCAACTGTTTCATTGCCTACGTGATTTTTGTAGTTAATTGAAATACAAACTTCAATTGCTTGCAACTTCCTGGTAGTTAATTTAATAGTACTAGTGCATTAAGATTTCTTTACTCAGAATGGGGTATTCTCCTACTTTTTTTTGCCATTTTTTATTTTTTTCCTGAAGGTAATGATTAAATAATACTCTTTAGTGAAGTTAACACGTTCTAAATAAATTTTGTTAATGAATTATTACATGTAAATGTTTACATTTTGAAATACGTGACGTCACTAGATTTTTTAAACCTGATTGGTTCATTTCTCAGCGCCGGAAAAGTAAGAAACTGCAATACCGGTATTCTTAGTCGTGTCGTTCATTCGTTCGTTCAATGGTCGATTCGTTCAAACACGAATCCAAACAATTTTTAGTTTGGGCAACTACCTCAAATATAGTGAACATGGCGCCATCTGCGTCGATGGGAGGTACGAAAATCTTCTGACGTCACAAATCCCCTCCACAATTGTTTAATATTGAATTATTTAAATTTTATAAAAGAATGAGCTAAATAAACCTGTGTACATAGTCTACTTGGGGGTAAGGCATCTATTTTTGGCATTAGTTAACATACATGAGAATACCCCATTAAACATCCCTTCGAAATATGCAAAAAAAGATAGGGTATTCCATTTAAAAAAATGTTATCAGCGGAAAAAACACTAATTCTTTGCTAACTTAACCGATTTTGTAACTGCAATAATAACAAAGTTACCAATATAATACAACCTGTATACAGTATGGATACGCTATTGGCTATTTACACATACAGTACATATACGCAATTGGCTATTTATACGGACAATATGTATACGCAATTAACTATTTATACACACACTATGTGTACGCAATTGGCTATCTATACACAACTATGTGTACGCTATTAGCTATTTATATATACAGTATGTGTACGCAATTGGCTATGTACACATACAGTATGTATACACAATTGGCTAGTTACACATACTGACTGTATACAGAGCGTTCACGAAAAAACAACCCAGCTCGTAGCACTTTTATTTGGAGTCCGATTGTAACAAACGATACGTCAAATTAAATGGCTTTAAAAGTACTACAAAGTGTAGCTGTAGCTTAAACATAATTTTTAGCTGTTTCTCCATTCAAAGGCCAAAGGTCAACTTTAGTTTTTCAAATTACAACTATATTTTTTTTTTGATAATTCAATAGATTTTTTTCTAAATTCAGTATTTCTGATTTATTTTAGGATAATAAAAAAATTAAAATTATAACTGAGATTATTCGCAATAGACTGAAAAATAACTGAGACATGGCGGTAGCCTTTGAATAGAGAAACAGGTAAAAATTATGGTTAAGCTACACTTTGTATTACTTTTTAAGCCGTTTAATTTGATGTATTGTTTGTTACAATCAGACACCAAATAAAAGTGCTACCTGAATAAGATTGGTAAGCAGGATGATAATGACTGTTGCTTCTGTGGAAATATACTCTCCGGAGCAAACTCTATCTGACTGCGCAAGGTGGGAAAATGAAAGGCTGGAGGCTCTAAGTTCTTGGGCTGTGAGTAATATCTAAAGTATCTAACCTGAGTCAAACCTTATAAAACCTGACCAACCAGGTACACATACTGTATGCATAAATAGCCACGTTCCAAATTTAACTGGAAATTTAGAAAATGATAAAATCCTCACCGAAAAACTTCCGGAATTTCCATTGAAATTAAATCCGAATCAAATGGAAACAAATCACATTTAAACTCTTCGATTAGATTTAAACTCCCGTACATCCCGCGATGTTCCAGCCGTTTAATGCACAACAGGCTCTTCCTAGGAACGAAAAATAAGTGATATTGCTTCTTGGCGCTGTTTCGGTTCGTGGAATCTGAATGTACGTTCTGCGCAATCAGATCCATGAGGTGCAAATCGGGCCTCGAGATGAATATTATGTGCTTCACGTCCGTTTCAGGGAGCGGTTGGGCTCGTAGAGGATACATTTTGACTACTGAATGTTCTCGAAGGACGGCATATTGCGCAACCAGGCCGACAGGACCCGCCAATGAATTGTCCCAAACCAATGCTTTCGTTCCGCTGCATTTTTCGAGAAGGTTGATCAAATTGTGGCGAGCTGCGATTTGTATTTGGGAGATGTCGACCCGGCCCCCTTGTAAATGAGACGACATAACCTAAAAAATGTCACAATTAAATCGAGTCAAAATTGCAGGTTATCAATGTACTAATTAGACGTGTGTTGACTAGAAGAAAGTGTCAAGTTAATTGATTATTGTTTACAAATTAATGGAATTTGTTCCTGAAATTTTTATTCTGACACTTCTGATACGTTCTTCGTTTTTAATTGTAGAGATGGCGCGCCACGTTTCGGCATTTTGAAATCAAAAGCCATTTCCATCCAACAAGGCGTACTGGCATTTGGCAATGTTGCATTTGAGATTGCAAGTAGCCACAGTACAGGGTGAATAAATTTTACTGCCGGGGTCATATTAAAAAATTTAGAGGGAAGTATGCTGTCTATTTTACTTTAATAAATGTTTATTGCACCAACACTAGACCTATCCAAATTGAAAGAGATGGACAGCATGCGCAGGGACAACGGTCATAGTAGGTAAGCGACGTCACGCGTGGGAGAGAGACGTTCAATTTTGGATAGGTCTCTTGAAAGATCGTAAATCGACAACGGTCGTTTAACCGCTAGTTACTAACCGTAATCTCAAACAGAATACTCTATTAGGCAGGTATTTTTCGCTTCAGGCCCGGACTTAAAAATTTTGGATTAGTACATATTGCTTGTCAGTAGTAATTGTTACATCTAAAACATCAATTCCCCAATCGTAAACAAGTTGTTTTTTCAGGAATAAAAACCTCCCGACTATCCAAATGGATTTTGAAGGCCCCTATGAATGAAAATGAACGCGTTAGGATTGAGCATGATAATGAAAATGGTCTGCTTCTGCACGAGCGAAACGATCACTATTAATGCAACAAAATATAGAGTCCGGGACCATCTCGCCGAAGGGTAAATCTCCTTTCTTTTCTGATGTTAAATGTTTTTGATCGTAGAAAAAATAGCATACAACCGATATTAATACGCGAGTCTGAAGTTTTATTTTAGCCAAAGCGCGATTGTCGAATTCACGTGGTTAAACTTATCGCTTAATATACAGAGTGATTCTTAAAAAACGCCGGACCCTCAAACTCAGTTAGTTACTGTCCGACAGAAAAAAAAAACAAATAAATGATTGCTCGAGTAAGTACTGAAAAAAAGTATCAATTTGGGTTTTTTTCACACTAACTTCAATGTGAAGCGATGGTCACTTTTTTTTCAAATGGTAATGTATACATTTTCTATCTAGTAAGTATGCTAGAAGACTTTTTTCTTAATCAGATGATATCTAATAGTTTGACCTTGCTGATTGTAAGGTAATTTTAAGGGGGGGGCAAACAAAAATCGCACGGGGGATCACTGAAACCTATTTTCACATAGAAAGACGTGTCCTGCAGCTACGAAATTTTGTACACAAGTGTATCTTAGTAAGGGGGACTTAATTTAACGCCGATCAGGGGGGGGGGGGCAAACAAAAATCGCACGGAGGGGCCACTGAAACTTATTTTCGCATAGAAAGAACTGTCCTACAACCACCAAATTTTGTACCCAAGTGCACCTTAGTGGGGGGGAGGTTATCACTGAAACAGAAGTAAGCCAATTTACCGCGCCCAACAACAATTTGATAATATTTTTTGTAGTTGCAAACCCAGATACAAAGAGAAATCTTGCTGGCCAAGGAAGCCAAGTATGATCACGGATTGAAAAAAGATGATGAGTATGATGACGTTTTGAACACCGTTCGTGACAATAATAACGCGTCCAGGACTGATAGGAGCTTAGGTAAGAAGGAAAATCTTCCTTTTTGGGTTTCCCAAGGCTTTTTCCAAATTTGGATGATCTTCCTACTAATCTTATTATTACATCATACCAACTCTTCCAAAACCTAACTCTGTTTTTCCTTGCTGATTGTAAGGTTGGGAGTTGCCTCATCTTCTATTCTTTGCGAGACGTGGCATACCGAGAGGCCCGTGCATTAACAATTTATTTACTTGCTAAGAAAGTTTATTGATGAGGAAATAGACTTACATTGTATTTTTGGTTTTGCTTGCAGCTTTGCGCAATTATTGGGCGAGGAGGCTCAGCCGAATGTCGGACGATTTGGAAGCCCACGTGGAAGTTACAAGGAAGCGCCACTCGGACGAGAAACAGTGTGGGAAGTTACATAATAAATAAATTGACACCATGTAAATACGCTATTTCCTTAATTGACAAACAATCTTCTTAAAAATAGTTTTAACATCAGAAACAATAATTGCCATCCACTAGCAATTTATCGTCCACGAATTTATTCTCATCAAGCGCTTCAATTATCTCCAAGTCGTTTCCGACCATCAATTTAGCAAAACTGTCTTGGTGAAGTCGATAGGGATTGAGGCCATTAAGGTTAACTTTGAAATAATGAAAAACTTCGGTTCCTAAACTGAATTCCTGCTTTTCGTCCAACTGGCCCAAATTGTCTAAAATGGAGACGGAACTTTGGCTTTTGGTGGAGCTGAAAGCTCTAAATCGCAAAATGATGATACGAACTTGATAGTTGAACAAACCCAACGCTTTGAGTATACGTTGATCGGACAGTGCGTCTTCTGATTTGACCACGATTGGAAACGATTGCTTTCGCCATTCTTCCATGATCATTGTTTGAGAATCTGGAGCTTCCAACATTTCCCAAATATAATGGGCTATTTGCGAATTGGAACTGTGATTGATAACGACGATTTTTGAACTATTGATCAGATTCTTGAGGGTTGTCTTCTGCGTTTCGTTCATTGATACGTTGTTTTCCTCGGGGAATATAAAATAATTTGCTAGGATGGTTTCGCCCAAAACCTTCAAAATTATAGTTTTGTATAGAAATTTGTGGTACACGAAGCGATGGTAGTAGTCGGAAACAAATTTCTGGAAGCAAGTCTGTTGTTCCTCTCTGCAGAGTTGTCCTTCGTCCAGTTCCTCGATGCCCAAACCGTAACAGGCTTTGAAAGCAGTTTCAACTTCCTCCTGGATGCCAATCACGTCGTATTGACTGACGCATAAGTACAGAGGTAGGTCAGATTTTTTGTAAATTGAGTTTATGTTGGTGGTTAGTAGTTCCAGTTCTTCTGGTAGTTCATTTACAGGTTCGAAATCGTTCCATGTGATTTTCTTAGCTAAAAATATACAAAATAATAGTTAGGCTAGGTTCTGCGCAGTTGATGTCACCTTAAACCTGGCACACACGAGGATTGAAACGTGATTGAAAACTGGCATGCAAGGTTGCGCGCGCATCGCTGATTGAACGTGACGTCACCATTTATGATCGGTGTAGGCTTCGGTGCATGCTTTAGCTGATAGCTTCGGTGCTATTTTTCAAGCAAGCTCTTTTGTGGCAGCAAAACTAGCATGCTTGAAATCCTGCATGCTAGTTTTCAATCACGTTTCAATCCTCGTGTGCGCCGGACTTTAGTTTCATTTCTACATGCAAACATTCATCATCAGTAGGCTTGCCTAATTGTCACGTACCGCCTTGTGTTTTTAACATTGAACATTCAATTTTAAAAAGTCAATAAAAACAAGAACCTTTAATCACAAAAAAATTTTATATAAAATAATATAAAATTACTCACATAGACGCGTTTCGGTGGCTATGCCACCATCTTCAGTACATCAACTAAATCTAATTTTACAAACTAAGCCTTATATACTATTATTTACGCATCCGTGAATTTAACACTTGAGTGAGTTTCACGGATGGTTAGTCAAATCTAGTAATCTATACAATGGGGTATTGGGAATGGGGCCCATATCACTATTTAATAATTTTTTCCTATTCTTATATATAATCAAACTTTCCCTACTATTTAAATTCCTATAATCTGATTCTGCCCTAACCAATTTTAAATTGTCTATACCTATTGTATGGTTGCATTCTAGTACATGCAGGGCAACACTAGATTTCTCTGGTCTATTGTATTTCATATGAGCCATATGCTCTTTGAATCTGGTAATGATAGAACGTCTAGTTTGCCCAATATATACCAAATCACAATCACTACAACTAATCTGGTAAATACCTGACATATCCCTATCACTATTTTTGTCCTTCGGATTACCCAACAAACTACTTAATGATCTATTGCTATTACTGTGAACTATTTTAAGGTCAAAAATCAAAAGTTAAAAGTAGGTCTGAAAGCAAATAATAAATTTGATAAAGTATTTAATCCAAGAATTGAAAGTGAGGACAAATATAAACTAAATGGTATTTATTCAATTAAATGTAATACGTGTGACAAAAAATACGTGGGACAAACAGGTAGAAGTTTTTATGTAAGATATAAAGAACACATAAGTAAAAATAATACTACTTCTAATTATGCGAAACATTTGCATAATGAAAAACACCAATTTGGACCCATAGAAGATACTATGAAAGTAGAAAGGATCATAAACAAAGGGTTCAGAATGAATATAGCCGAGAACATACAGATTTATAAGAATAAAGCAGAAAATAACATCATAAATGAACAGGTATTTTTTAATAATGATGGTTTAATAAAAATGATAAATAAATTAAATAAATAAGCATTATTTCATAAAGGGGGGGAAAATAATATAAAAACCGAATTGATATATCTGTGAACGTGGGAAGAAATATTCGACGTAGCAAGCTCCAGTGTTAAAATGTCTACTGAAGATGCGGGACACCGCGAAAAACTAATGTTTACACAACGTGTTAATAGTTTTTAGACACTTGTTGACGAAAAATAATTGTGTTTGATATAATAGTTTTTAATATGTAATTATGTAATAGTATGTGACGTGATTTTAATATATAAAAATCCTAATGAAAAATAAATTTTAAATAAGTAAAAATATAAAAGAATTTGTGGGGAAAAAAAGGAAAACACCTAGATCAACGAATAAATGTAAGTTGATTTCTAATTAGTGATAAACCCACATAGGAAAACAATTTATTAATTAGTTAACGTTTAGGTTAGGTAGTTGGATTCAACACTTTTCTAAAGCGTTGCTCATTTCAAAGATGACTCATCATAGAAGTTTGTGGTCAGCCTGTACTAATAAATTGTAAGTCGACTCAATTTGGTGTTCTGCGCAGGTGACGTCATACTCATATCAATTTAATTTTTTGCACAGTACGTCACATGCGCATCAATTTGATGTTGTGCGCAGTTGACGTCACTGGCGAAATTCTATTATTAGGAAGATTCTTACCATCACCCATGGCATAATACACATAGGTGGTGTTTTCGTCGAATTTCTTTGCAAGTTGATTAATGTAGGGTTTAACCTGGTCCCAGTTGAATTTCGCTCCGTATTTGACCTGTGCGGCCAGCTTAAAAGCGCGTCCGTTGATTTTCCCTGACATTTCGACATCGTCGAACTTGTTCTCAGCACGGGTGTTCACCTCGACCTTAAACTCGTCATATTTAAGGAATCCCCTAAATATCGCCAACATTGTGCAATATATCTCGTAATTCATCCCATAGTTGGTGGAGACCGTACCGTCTGATAACACCATGATTACCGCACTATCTGACTGTTAATAAACGGTTTCTGCAATATGGCAATCGCGTTCTTTAACCGACATTCCGTAATCAGGGAGAGTCACAGATAATATAACATAAAGGTAGCCAATCCTGTGTCGGGAGAAGTAATCAGGTGATGTAATAACATCAATATTGAAATGCTGTTGTGATTCTGTAAAGCTTAATATTGGTGTTTTTTAAAGGAAATTTCGATAATTTGAATTATCAGTTGTTTATTAGTTTCTAGGTAAATTCAAACTGAACTAATTTTAAGATAGAAAGGACGACTCTTGTCAAAAATAAATAGTTTTTAGCAATGCTCTTTTTATCATGGAACGCTTGAGAACGGCGTTCCACCACCTGTTTTCGACGAATTTTTAATTTTTTTTAATAGCTGTTGATCTAAATAAAATCGCGTTTAGCGTTCCACCACCTTTTTTTACAAAAAGAGCACTGGTTTTTAGACAAATAAACTTTAATATTTTAACTGTTATTTAATTACATAGTTGACTTAAACTTTGAATATATTCAAGTGGTGTTTCGACAACGGTTGGTACAAAAACTACGTATTTATTTGCATGAAATTGTACTTTGAAACGTTTTAATGGTGTAATTGAAGAAAAGAGTAAAATGCCTTGCTTTTGCTTAGTAGATGGTTCTTCCAAGCAAAGTGGTGAACCGGAAAAATTGGCTTTTTTCGAACCACATCAGAAACAGATTGTTCTGGACAAATTACAACAATTGAAGAGTTTGCTGCAAAAAGGAAGTAGCTCCAATTTTTCCAGTTGTTGGGAAACCAAACAAAAAGTTTAATAAATTCAAATTTTAAGTTAGGTATGTAAAAATATTGTTGTTGCTTACTTTCAATTATGGTGTTTACATATTAGAACAGTATTTTCATTCAAAAAATATCGTCCAGATTACGGTACGTGGATGATTCTTGGAGCTACCTCCCAACAGCGATAGGATGGAGCTACCTCCTTTTTGCAGCAAACCCTTCAATTGGTAAAAAAGAAGGGAATTATAGATAAACTAAGGGGCAAATTCATAGTCGTCACTCATCCTCACCAACACCCTATACAGTTGTGATTGGTGTGCGATGACTTTTCATTAACAACAGCAAAGCTGATAGGGCAATTTCACATAAATGGCCACCTCAGAAGGTTTTTTTAAATAATTTCAACATATGTATGTGATATTATCGTTGATATGATTAAAAGACAATGAAATGTTCCAAACTTTATTGCGTAAGTACAATGCGACTTAACACTTCAGAGGCCGAGCTGATAATCCCTTCACGATTTCCCGTTCTGGACCATAGGGTCCCCACTTAGAATGTTTATTATAACTACGATAAGTTGAAGGCCAAATTCCAGGGCGCGACCTGTCTAGACTTATCCGGGAATTAGGGGTGAATTATGGGTCGCAGCTCACATGTATATACAGTGTGCCCGCGGATTAGTTTCAGACTACTGTAAACTTTCTTACGGTTATTTTGGCGAGAAAAAGTCATTCTTGATAAAAACTCTTGCTTGCCTTAAGAAGTCTTAAACGGTGGTCAAACTTGAAATTTTTTGTTGAATTTACTTGCAGTGTTTAATTTCATCTTGCAAATCACAACACTGTTTTTGTTTAAACGTTTTAAACGCGTTTTAGCCTAACAATCGATTAATAATAAAATCACCAAAATAATGTAAAGTGGTCAATTTACCCGACCGCAAAAGATGACCGGATAATATACAGGGCGATTCCGAAAAAACGTCGCACGCTCTAACTCGATTATTTATTGACCGATTTCAGAAAAACAAACAAATAAATGATTGTTCGAGTAAGTACTACAAGAACGTATCAATTTGGATCTTTTCCACATTAACTTTAATGTGAAGCGATGGTCAACTTTTTTTTTCAAATGACAGTGTATACATTTTTTTATTTAGTGTGGTAGAAGATTTGTTTCTAAATCAAATGATACTTTTTGTTATAATTTAAAATATTTTAAACAAATATAAAAAAACACATTTAAAAAAAAAAAATTTTTACAATTGAAGACTCGTGTCGATCTGGGGCTATACGTGTAACAAACAAATTATTCTGTAATTAAATGTGCAAAACTTGAACATTTGACAAAATAAAACTCTTGCTGAACAATTCAACTGAACAAAACTGAATATTGGGCTGAAATGCTCAAATTTGCGGTGCACAGTTAATCACAGATTGTGATGATTATCAGTTGGAGCTATTCTGACGACAACTGACTATAGATGAACACTTTTAGCGCAAAGAAAATTTGATTTTCATGATCCCACCAAGTGGAAAAGTCTTTAAATTTGTTGCACTTTAATATCCCATAGAATAAACAATATTTAAAAATATTTGTTTAAAATATTTTAAATTGTAACAAAAAGTGGCCATGGGAATAAAAAAGGAACAATATACAGTAGAGCGTCGATTATCCGAACGTAAATTATCCGAAACGTCAATCATCCGAATGACGATTTGATTTATCCGAACGTCAATCATCCGAATCGTCGTTAACTTTGCCATTACATTAGATTATAATGTGATTGAAATATTATTTGTTGTTCAATATATTCTATCATTTTGAGCGTTTTAGTGCTTCCCCCTCCCTCATAAACTATGACTGTTCGGTCATCCGAAGTTTCGATTATACGAACGGTAGTCGGTCCCAATTAGTTCGGATAATCGACGCTCTACTGTACAAGGTAAAAAAAAAGAATTATTAATGTTTGTCGCGAAATTCTTCCTAATTTCATATTGAATACGACCTATGAAGTGACTGGAAGGTGCCAGTTGCGCATTCAACAAGGTGGTGGTCAATTTGAACAACTTATTAGCCATTTTTGGTTTTGTTATTTGAATAAAATATACTAACATGCTAGTTATTCACGGCAGACTTGATAATTTTGGAAGATAAATTAATGTGGAATTTTTTTTTCCAAATTATTGGATCCAAATTAACTTTGAATTTAGAGAAAAATCCTCCAACAGAATAAATTTGCTGTATAAGAAAAAAAATTGCATCGCTGGACAATGAAGTTAATGTTAAAAAAAAAATCAGAATTGCAGGCTTGATCTTTTATTTGTTAAAATCGAACAATAAATAACAAAGTTACAACATGAGGCGTTTTTTAGGAATCACCCTGTATAAGTAATAAAAACAGTTCTTGTCAGAATTTTTGTTTTGCACTGTCATCAGCGCACCTTTTTTAGTTCTGTTACAAAGAGTTCTTATCAGCTCGTGTTTTCCCCATTGTACAAACGTTAAAAATACTAAAATTCAAATTTGTTGCCGAAACTACTTTCTAGAAATATTCACTCTTCTTAATTAAAAAATGAACCACTTACGAATAAAAAAAAAACAAGAACTACTTTCAATGTTGCCAAATCTACAATAGCATGGCCTGTTAGATGGAGTCATTAATTATACAGTTGATTGCGATTGGCATTTTTTAAAATTTACTATTCGCGGTTAATTAATTGGTGAAAAATCGTATAGATGTCGCGCAACGATTTAAAATTATTTTTCAAAAATATTTTTAAAAAAAGTTTTAAGAATTCAATTTTCGTTTTTTAACAGTTGCGGTTGATTTCCCACTTAATTGAGGGGCAAAAATGCGAGCGAATTGGTTGTATTTGCAAGAAGCCACAAAAAATCAAGGGAAATGTAAAAGCAGGTCGGAGAAAATTTACCTTAGCACTGCTATGGTTTCATATTTTAAAGCTCCGTCCCGAACACCATCTCAAGTAAGCCATACAAAAAAATCGCCCTCGAAACGCATAAATTAAAAACTCCCTTCGAATGGTGGCAGCAAACTACAATCAAGGAAAAACTGTACGAATGAAACAATTTTAAAAATCAGTGAAAACTAACGATTGGGAAAAATGGACATCGCGAACAACGAAACCGACAACAGCTACTCAATCGACAGCCTGCTCCTCACTCCGAACACTTCAAAAGAAAAATATGGTGAGCCACTCAAATCAAATTAAGCAATTTCCTAATTTAATTGTAGACTACTCCACTTACGACGAACTGGCCTCCAACACAATCAAACGCAAGCAGCGCCGATACAGAACCACCTTCTCCAACTACCAACTGGAGGAATTGGAGAAGGCGTTCCACAAGACTCACTACCCGGACGTGTTCTTCCGGGAGGAACTGGCTCTGAGAATCGACCTGACCGAAGCCAGGGTGCAGGTTTGGTTCCAGAACCGCCGAGCCAAGTGGCGAAAGCAAGAAAAAACCTTCAACAAAATCGTAAACTCTCCAAACTTACCAGGTAAACTTCAAGCCTTTAATTCCTTCCTGAAAGGTTGTTTTCAGCTGGTACGGTCCCGTTGGAAAGCCCGCTGTTTGCAACGAGCGAACCGAACGCTTCGAATTTATTTTTTGGGCTCGAGTGGTCGTCCTTCATTCCACCTTTGACGTTCCAGCCGGTTGAATGCGAGCAAATGGAAGATCGAGTGCACGATACGATCTTAATCGCTGACCAGATCACGAACGCGATTCAGCCGGGGCTCATGAATGGCATGCTTGAGGACGGGAGGATCGACGCAAATTTGACTTTGATCCCGGATTCGGATGAAGTTGCCATTGATCCCGAATTGTTGACATTGAAGCCGGCAAGGAATGTTCAGGAAAATTTGTAGATTGATGAATAAATGAGTTTGTACTGTTAAGACTTGTGTTAAATGGGTTGAAATAATCAATGAGTGGAATTCTTACTCGGGAATGGTTGATTTGTATCTGCAAAGTTACTTAATGTCGCGAGAAAATGTAAGGATTCAAAAATTGTTGCCATTTTGTAGGTTAGGAACAGTGGTGCCAACCGCTTCAACGAGGGCGCGAGAATTTCTGGTAATCTTCCAAATTTTGTTTAATTTGTTGAGAAGAAATATTAATTTTACTTGTCTCTTGTCGAAGATTAAAGCTGTCGTTTCGGAAATACGACAAGTTACGACAAAGTTACTTAATGATGGGAGAAAATATAATTTATAAGGATTCAAAATGTATTGCCATTTTGAAGGTTAGGAGCAGTAGTGCCAACCGTTTCGATTAGGGGCGCGAGAATTTGTCAATTTTTTAAATTTTGTGTAATTAGTTGATAAGAAATTTAAATTTTACCTCAATAATTACCTCGATAATTAATGTTATTTGTGTAATGTAAAAATCTGTGACGTACGTTTTAAAAAAGTTTCAAAACAATTTTAAAATGTTAAATGTAGTGAAGTGCGTTTTTAAAAAAATTTTTAAAGTGTAATAACTGAAAATGGACATATCTTGATTAATTCGAGTGTTAAAATACAAAATTATGTGGAAATCTGAGGAAATAAAAAGTAAGTTTACTTAACTATATTAAATTTTACCTGTCTTTTGTCAAAAATACGGCGAATCCGAGCCCTCCACATTTACCTGGAGCGGGTTTTAGGTGGGCATGGTAAAAGTTTGTAAATGTCTAAAACCGGACTCCAATAGTTTGAATTATCCATAACGCAAAAACGGTGCAAGTTTCGAAAAAAACAATGAGGACGAAGATTGTAGAGCTAACCATTAACTATAACTTTTGTTTAACACAATTTTTTGTAATTTGAAAACTGGCGACTGCTTGATTTTTTTAAGAAATTTGTTCGACTTGTACCGGGTGTCCCAAGTTTTACGGCCACTGCCGCAATTGATCTTATTTATAATGCTTTTTTATGGTGAATTTATTGGAGACCAATTTTAAGGGGACCTAACTAACATTCGATAACCCTGTACGATGGGATTTTTTAAATTAGACTCTCAAACACAAATCAAGCGCAATTTTGACTTAGAAAAATTCCATTTAATACACAAAAATAATAATAAAGTTACATTAGTTTAAAGAATAATAACTGGAAATAACGTCCGATTCCATAACAAATTAACAACAGTTAATTTAAATGATTATTTACAGGTTATAATACACATAGAATTAAAATCAGTAATTAAATAGAAAATTTCAATTAAGTTGGATTTAAAAAAAGTCTTTACAATCCAAACTAAATCAGACCTAACAATTTGAGAGAGGCGACGCCACAATTTTATAAAAAAAATTCCTAATAAAATTCATGCTACATAACTATATTCTTCGCTCGAATGCGCAGTCCTTTCAATATATTGTTTATCGATGAGCGCTTCGATGCATTTCTTGATCATCGGGATGCTGGGGGCAAAGGAAACTTTCGACTGCGCACAAACCTGGAATATCAATTATTATTATCACTACAAGTAAAGTAGAAACAAGATCGAATACAGGGTTAGAATTAACCTTGAAATAGGGCATTGTATACAGAGTATTTTTTTTAACGTTGAATGTACAGGGTGCGTCACGTTTTACCTCCACCCAACTTTTTGGCCTTAAATATTATAGGAAAAAACGAAATTTATGTAACAGACATATTAGTTATTAGCCTTTAGAGAATGCATATTAGTTTTTTAAGATTGTTCATAGAAAGTCCTAAAATTAAAAAAAAAACTCATTTACATTAGATTTCAACTTCTAGAACTGAAAACTCAAATCAGAATTGAAAAATATTAATTAGATTTCAAGTAAATCGCAATTTTATACAACAATCATAAATTATGCGGACAATAGACTGCGAACAGCGAAAACCGAGGCTTTTATTGCTGACCTTCTAGTGCTGTAGTAGGTAAAGATTTCCAGGGCCACAACGTTATTTTTACAATTTGAATATCAGGCAGCCCACTGGTTAACTTCAAACAATGACTGTGTTCATGTCGAGCGCTTCGATCGGATGGAAACTCCATCCGATCGTGTCCATCCACTTGAATTTTGTGACATAAACGGGCCCGCCCGAACTCTCCATCGGATGCAAAGCGTAAACTCAATCCTTAAAAATTGCTAGCTTGAATCGAAGAATCCAGATCGAACGTTGCATTTTAACGATAAAGACGCGATTAGATGGAGGAAGTCAGCTGATTCAACGCTTCGCATACTTTTACCACTTGCGGCCAGAAGACGCATGCGTTCACATCAAATCTTCCAAGGTTAACCGATATAGTTACCTTTTTCTAATATATCTTTCGTCTTTGTTCAACTGTAGCGGACTGGTTTCTGCTCATCCAATCCGTTAACATAAAATATGATATATACGCTGCGACTTGAAACAAGGATGGAATTGACACGATCGGATGGAGTTTCCATCCGATGGAAGCGCTCGACATAAACGCAGTCAATTACATTAATTATAATGAACCGTTTTACTATCCAGTAAATCAGTATTATAAGTTTTACCACTATAAATACTTTAAATAGTTATGTCAAGTTATTAGATATCATTGGATTTAGAAAAAAATCTTCTACCACAATAAATAAAAAAATGTATACATTGCCAATTTTAAAAAAAAGTTGACTGTCGCTTCGCATTGAAGTTAATGTGAGAAAAAATCCAAATTAATACCTTCTTGTAGTACTTACTCCACTAATTCATTATATTTTTTGTTCTGAAATCGGGCAAGAAATAACTGAGTTACAACGTGGGACTTTTTTAGGAATCACCCTGTATGAGGTTGACAACACTGTTCGCTATCGCGGCAAAGTGCTAACGTCATAAAAAATACCCGGTATTTATTTTTTAATTTAAGTTTGATCACTCACCTCTTGAATTAAGGAGTTGTGCTTGAGAATCTTCCTCGACTTCATGATGCGCACAATGGCCGCTTGCAAGTACAATTTGCGGTCCTCCTCGACCGAATTCAGGGTGTGCTCGACCTCTTGCGGAGATTCTTTCTGTATCGCAGCCGTTATCTTAAACCTAGTCCTCTTATTCGAATAGTCCAGGTTCAGGTGCAGCATCGTATCAGGTGTGAGCTCTTCAGCATCAGCCGTCAACATCTTACAATCGACGAGGCTGACCACATGCCTCTGAAACTGTTCGGCGCTCAGCTGCAACGATTCCTTCACTTCCCGACAGGTCAAATTATCGACGGTCTCGAACAGCAACAAAATGGCCATCTGAAACGTCTGCATCGTGACCAAGTAAGGTTTCTTCAGGTAGCCGAGTCTGAGCTCGGCCTGGCACAGATGGTGCAGCCACGTCAACTTTCTCCCGTTGAATCGGTTGTGATAGAACGATTCGAACATCTGCACGCTCTTTTCTAGCTGTTGGGGAAGGGCGAACGGCGAGACGACCGTCTGTCCTAAAGGCCACGCTCCGGCTTGGAGCACGTGAATGCTGAATGTGATTCCTAAGTCGATGGTGTCTTTCTTGAGGAAGGCGCCGAATTTGTTGTTGAGGTCGGCGCTGACGGACATGTCGGTGAACATTCGATGCAATTTGTTGGTGAATTCATAACCGCAAGCTTGTTTCAATCTGAAATGACAAGAGTTCGATGATTTTAGAATTTCAGTCTTAAAAGCGTTCTTATACAGAGCCATTTTGTAACATTGACTTTAGCGCTGTATAGTAATTTGGTAAAAATGACTTTTCTAGCGATTTAGCCTACTTGACATATTTAAAAATGTTGTTTTCGTGAATATCTTCAAAAGTTGAGGTTATATCGACTTTTTGCTTTCACCACGATAATCAGCGGAAAAAATAACAATTTTTTGCTAACTTAACCGACTTTGTAGCTCCAATACTAACAAAGTTATCAATTATGAACGCTTAATGTTAATTAACCTGTGTAGTATACGCCAGGTTTTTTAATTCCAGAACAAGTTAGGAGGCTGTTAAAAAATATTTTTATTTACTTTATGTTGATAGTAAAGACATTTTACATCTTTTAGCAATGCAATATATTAATTGTTATAGTGATCTGATTTGCTTATTGCTAATGTAGCAGATTGCAAATAAATCTTACCAGTTAAAAAAAAAATTACATCTGTCAGTTTAAGGTTATAAAAGGTGGAGCGATTTGAGGTGGGATTTAGAGCTCGTAAGGTGGTGGTAGGGACGAAGGTCATGAATCCCTCACCATCACCATGAGTTACCATTTAATATACAATGGTCGCGTTCAGCGCACTCAACTGCTTAGACAGAAATTTAATTATTTAAGTCATTCTGTCAAGATTGCATAAGTTATGGCATTAAGCACTGATTACTACCAACATAAAGTAGAAAACAATATTTTTCAGCCTTCTAACTTGTTCTGGAATTAAAAAACGCACTATATGTACTAATAAATACCTACTACGTCACACCATTGGTAGAGAACGGCAAATCATATACCATATACAATCACTTGAATGAACAAAATTTAGATTTACAGTAATGAAAAGATAAGCATCATACTTGCATAGAAAATTATACTTCACGGACACCACAGCTTACACTTACGTAAACACTTTGGATAATGAAAAGGAACAAAAGCATTAATTTTTTGAACGCTCGCACATACGAAAGTTAAAATACAAATTAGTGCAACTTGGCGACTTGCTTATCTACAACGGAGAACCACCAACTTTGAAACTACGGGGAAGCTTCAAATTTTTTTCAAATTACAAATGGCATAAAAAAACCCGACTGTACATGTAAGTATGTATAATAGAAATTGTGATTTGATTCCTTTTCGTATATAATTTCTCGCCATTGTGGCACTCTATAATAAATAGATTTTTTGATATATCATGATAGTTACAGTAAAAAACATTAACAGAACCAGTTGACACCCTTCAACAATGTTCAAAGGTGCCCCCAGTAACATTAAAATGTTCAAATATAAATAACAAATTTTTGAATAATAATAGCAACAGTTCAATAACTGCACTTATTTTTAATTTGATTTAAGAAATCGTGTCATGTCAATCTTACAATTTCGCAGTATAAAACAGGGCATCCATCTCACAACAAAACATTACAATGAATAACCTCAAAATCAGTTATGATGTGTCAAATATAGGATCAATCGGAGTTAATATGATACAGAAAAAATGGGGCTAATATGAGACACCTAAAGAAATAATACTTAAGAATGGACAAAATTTACGAAAAGAACATTTTTTAACAGGAAATATATTACATTTTTGTTGACCATATAGAAATCACTCAAAATGAGATACTATTTAACTACAAAAAAATAAAAATCCGGATCAACCTTTTCTTTCGGTCAAAAGCTTTTCCGTCATGATTGAAAACTTTTGATGTAACTTCGTTATTTTCTCAAGTAGGAACTTTTCAATGAGAGCTTTTCATTCAAGAAGTATCAATCTATCTTTTTACGTTGAAAGATTATAGAAACATCAACTATGCCATGACATATACAGACATAAGTTTGTGGCGCTAATATGATACGCTAAAAAACCGAATGTTTTATGTAGGCGGGGTTAATTTGATACACAGTTTTGATTTTCTTACTAATTTGTGGTACACCTCAAGTTCTTTTTAACTATCAATGTGGCTTTAGTATTGAAAGGCACACAATTCAGTATTTTTTTCACGTGTTTGCAACAAATGGTATAAGAGTTATGATGAAAAGTATGAGTTTCTGTATCATATTAGCCCCGATTAACCCTATCCTACGCAGTGTTACCAAATCGAAAAGAAATCAGTACCTTTTTTAATCTGCATTTACATTAAAATCTAACTGTTCAAATGTGCCGTCGTTGAAAGATGCCCCCACTCTCCCCTAATTAAAAATCGCGCTGGAGTCTATCCAAAAAAAGTAACAATATTACTAATGTCAACTGTAGAGTGGCAAAGTCATTATTAAAAAATCACCCTGTATCAACCGTTTCAATCGATTTAAAGATTTAACTCACCTATTAATCATGGCCTCTTCCGCGTCCATGCTCTGTGTCTGCTGGTGAATCAACCTTTTCGCCAGCATCCGTGAATAAAACTTCTGAAAGATATCCTTGTCGTCGATATATTTAAATATGATAATACTCTGCGAGAGTTTCTCCTCGACTTCCGACTCGCTGATCCCTTTACTGGACTTCTTAAGCAGCGAATCGCAATATTTGGCCAACAGTTCGGGGCTCCTGCAAGCGGATTTTCCGTTGTTCGGCCGATAGTTGATCACCGAACTGCAAGCCTTGTCGAGGGCGCCAATGAACGTCTGATCACCGTTGAACACCTCCTGGATCAGGTCCTTGTACTTCTTGTACACCTCCAAAAGGTTCTCGACGAAATTTATGTGGACATTGTCGCCTTGGAGGTTGCCGATGGCCGTCAACCCTTGCGTCTTGATGTGGTCGAGGACGGTGTCGGCCAAGACCGAAATGGCGTTTTGGACGCTCCTCAGCAAGTGGTACATATTCGACAAGTCCCGCTTGTGCTCGCCTTGGACCATATTCATGCACTCGCTGTAGAGGAACTGAAGATGCTCAGCGACCATGTGGGTTTCGCAGCGCTGCGTCACTTTGGGGAAGGAACTCGAATGGAGGAATTTCCTCGCGCGAGACAGTTCCTCGCCGATTTTCCCGATCACCTTCTCCATGTACAGACTCACATCCCGTTCGTACAACAACCTAGCAGCGTCTCTCTTAAAGTGCTCCCCGCTCGCGTTCAAAAATGGCTCCTCAAACAGTTCCTGGTACAATTGCAGCTGCCCCTTTTTCTTGTAGCCTTGCACGTCCACGAAACTCAACACGGTGCCGTGCACCGCCTCTATGGGAATATTAGTCGTCTGTTGAGCCCGATCGAGGTCGATTGCCTCGAGAAGCAACTTCACCAACCGATCGGATAAGGGTTGGATCATGCCGACCCTCCAAACCTCGAGTGCGAGCTCCCCAATCTCCATTTGCTCGCCGCCGTTGGAATCGTTTCCGCCGTAGATTATTTCTGCATCGGACAGCTTTTGGGTGCGAATGTGCTGCTGGTTGAGGTATAAGTACAAGCTGTGGAGGTAGCCGGCTCCGATGGAATACTGGGACCAGTAGGAGTAGTACTTTTTGACGAGGTTGTTTTCTGGTTCGGCTTTGACTTCGGCTAGGAGCCTTTCGACGTGCCTTTTTAGGTACTGTTTAGTCTCAGTGTAAAGTCTATCAGCCATAGGCTCAGGATGAGCGACACATAAAGAATAAACATCTCTGGAAATGCAAAAATTACAGTGATGAAGCAATCATTCAAAATGTAAATGGTATAGAACGGCAAAACATTTAGTGCGTTTATGACTTCATTTCAATTTTTTTGCTAAACAAAGGACAGTTAATACCAGTACGCAAAAAATTAAATTTTGTAATTGTTTGTGTAACTGCTCCAAGATGAATAAAACCATCACAGCAAATAACTGAAAGTAACTCTTGGCATGATTTAAAATTAATCTGGGGACGCACTATATGTACAGGGTGTCCCATCACTTGTGGCTACCCCCAAAATTAAGCTTTAATTGAAAGTTAATTATTTGAAATTTGGTGCATGTATGACTCTAGTATAAAGCTAGAAATTTCCAGTTTTAAATGTTAATTATCGACGTTAGTTTTCGAGAGAAAAAAATAAAAACTGATTTTTTATTAAAAAAAAACATATCCCAATTTCGTCAAATTTTACTTTTCAGGGTCAGTAGGCTTGAGCCAAAGGCGACCAAGGTACGAAAAAATTTCAAAAATTGTAATTAGTTTAAAAATCTCTTATATTGGAATCTTATGGCGTGACAGCAAAATGAAAAAAAAAATCACAGCAAATAGGTGAAAGTGACTTGTTCTTTTTTTCCAGTTCATCTGGGACGCAATGTATATGTAAAACATTGGCCAGAATTTATTAAATAAAATGAAACAGAAAATTAATATATCGACGGTGGAAAGAAAAAAATTACCAAGCGACATGTAACCAACTTTACAAGACGGACAATTTAAGTTTAATAATTTAATTTCTTAAGATCGGGAAAAAGAGACTATAAAAGTCAAAATATTCTAAATCAAAAACATGACGAATTTACTAACTAGAAAAACATTTTAGAAAAAAGTTCCAAATCCCAAATGACTAAATTTTTTGTTGCTTGGTCATCGAAAATTGTAAACACGAAATACAAAATCAATTTTTGATTTATTTTTCAGGCAATGATTTCTCATCTTTTCTCTTTTCTCACTCATGTTGTAATTTATTTATTCACACACATTAAAATAAAAATTACAATAAAATTATTTGAGATACACGCACTTTTTATTAATCATTAAATGTGTTTCGCTAGTCACCATCAGTAAAATACCTGATTTATTATACGCGTTATTTGCCTATAGGTATATAAATATATATATTTTTTTACACACGATTCAGAGGACATGCTAATTCCAGAAATAAAAATTCCCGTTATACAAAACACTTAAATAATACAGGACATAAAGGTGGAACAATACAAGATAAAGCACGCGACCCTGCAGGCGTTCCCACCAATCAGATCAAATCAAATGAAATTCCAATATTCCTTCTAATTTAAATATCGTTTAAATTTAAAATTTAAATTAAATTCGATTTTCTTTACGTTTCTTCATAAAATTTTATGACCCATTAGGGAAACTATTAAATTATTTATTTTTGTTAATAATTAATGCTTTTTTCTTTGTTCCTTTTTGTTATTACGATTATTTTTTAGCATCCCTCACTCTTATAACCATTGGAAATTAATTGGCTAAAACTTAATTTTTAATTCGTCCTTTTTAAATTAGAGGTAATTTACTGTACATAAGACTGTAGTGGCCTCCTTAGTAAAGGAACAGAACTTAATGTAGCTGAAAACATGTACATTTATAAATACAAGGAAAAGGAAAATATTCTAATTGAACAAATTTATACCAACAATGATGTCCTATTTAAGTTATTAACAAAACGAGTATCATATATAAATAAAATAAACATTCATTGACCCCACCAGACTGTGAACATATATAGGCAAATAACGTGTATAATAAATCAGGTATTTTACTGATAATGGCTAACAAAACGCATCTAATGATTAATCAAATTTATAAAGAGTGTGCTTAAAGTACTTCAAATAATTTTATATATTTTTATTTTAATTTTAATGTGTGTGACAAAACATTGGTTGGCGACAAATTTAAAAATTGTTAATAATTAAAAATTATAACATGAGTGAGAAAAAGAAAAATGGATACGTAAGTACTATAAAACAAAATATCTAACCGACAGTAAAAATTATCACAGAAGCTTGTGAGTAGGGCTAATCGATGCAGAATTTTTTTTCAATTCCAATTATGTATACAGGTTCTATTATATTAAGTGTCCACGATTGGTAACGTTGTTATTATTGGAGCTACAAGGTCGGCTAAATTAGCAAACAATTGGCGTTTTTTACCATAATGAAAGCAAAAAAAAACAATCCAAAGTCGACTATTTGAGATATTCACGAAAATAACATTTTTTTAAATGGAATGACTCATATTTTTTTACATATTTCAAAGGAATGTTGTTCTGAGTAAAAAGTCTTAATGTGACATTGAATTAACTACCAAGCAATTGTAGTTTTTATTTCAATTACAAAAATCAAGTAAGCAATGAAAGTTGAAAATTGTATTTATTGAAACATTTTTTCTCCAGAAAACTGAGAATGGAAGTTTAGAGAAACATATTTTATGACCAAAACATTATAATAGTTGTTCGAAAGTACCACCCTCTTGTTCAACACATTTTTGGGCTCATTTCTGAATACTACTTTTAAAATTTTTCTACCATCCATTGCATTTATTGTTAAAATTGCATTCTCAATCCATTACCTGTTGCATATCTCCCCTTATAAACCACATTTTTCACAAATAAAGGGGGTACTGCTGCTGGTAATAATTTAGTGCTCTAGTCGAGTTCTTGCCGCACAGAAGATATGTTTCCAACATGTCACATTTTTCTAAATGACAAAATGTCATGTTGGGAATCAAAATAGAACACAGATGTTACGAAATCACACCAAAAGTAATGAAAAGTGAATATACCACATTAATGTTGCATAAAAATATTAACTGGCACATTTATTCAATTGTTTTTGACGTTTTAATAATTACAATTTTCAACTGTTTCATTGCCTACGTAATTTTTGCAGTTAATTGAAATAAAAACTTCAATTACTTGTAACTTCCAGGTAGTTAATTAATTAATTAAAACTTTTTACTATAAAATTAAAAATTCTTTAGAAATATGTAAAAAATTATAAGTCATTCCATTTAAAAAAATGTTATTTTCGTGAATATCTCGAACAGTTGACTTTCGATTCTATTTTTGCTTTCAATATGGTAATCAGCGAAAAAAAATGCCCATTCTTTGTTAATTTAGCCGACTTTGTAGCTCCACTAAGAAAAAAATTTACCAATGGTGGACACTTAATATAATACAACCTGTATAAGTCAATATCGGTCAAATTGTCACTTGGAAATTTTTTCTTTTCACCGTCGATATGCATTGCATAAATTTCCACATTCAAGACACTTCACAATTATTACATTAGAATTTGTGCTTCCATTATTTCAATTTCAGCTCATCAATTTATTGCCACAACAACAATCCTTTCGATCTGTCAATAATTGAATGAATTGTTAACCTTAAAATTAGCTTTTAATTATAGTTAGTTAGTTAGTATTTGCTCACTTGTGACAATTGTTTGGGTTTAAGATTTACAAACAAAATTTTCCACAAAACAGTCAAGTTTCTTTTGTGCTCGGAAACTGCTAACTTTCATTTGTGGATTCGTGCGTTACACCTGAAATTCGAAGGTCCTCGATTGTACTTACGAAAATCTATCATTCCATACGGTTCTCGGAACATGGTCTAAAGTGATCACACCACGGATAGTCTCTTCTAAAGCGCCCCAAGTTGCACCGAAGTCGACCCTTCTCGGCTTAAGTGACATGTTGCAAGTGATACAGCAGAATTCTATAAATAAACGAAATAACGCATTGTTTCAGTGATATTTTATTTTTAGTAACGCTTTTTCGAGAAATTACGCAGGAAAATCTCGTTTTTTGGACAACCTTGACTCACTTTTGTTCAAATCGTCCTCTGGGCGCGATGCAACTGGCAAAATCGTCAGTTCGCTATGCAAACTTACGATTTTCCGACCAATGTGACGAGACTTAGCGCATTCGATGGAATTGTGGCGAAATCAACGCAACTGTCAAATATCTATTTTTATTTTGAGGTTAACAACTCGACTACGAACTTGCGATTGAGGTGGAAGCCGCGATACTTACGATTTTGAAATTGGACTGCGGCCACTTCGGCGTTAACGTTTTATTCCTGGGGTTTGTGGTAAAAATTGGTAAATTGTCAGTTACAGAAAATGCTGAACTCACAGTTAAATAAATTAGCGGTTTTAGTAAATAAATTGTAAAAATATTCGATTTTAAGGGGCCCCTGGACACTTCTAAAGCATGTACTTCAGGCACGAAAACGTTTTAGAGCAAACAAGCATATTTGAATACACTTTGACAAGTCATCTGGCGACTGTTTCGCCGAACTAGCCGCCACAAAATTGGCGCAAATTTAAATGTAGCTATACAGTGCGTTTTTTTTAACTGTTGCCATAGGGAATTGCATGGTAAAAATTGTACCCCGTGTTAAATTTTGTTCTGATGAAAATATTTAAACCATTTTTGGCCAAAGTTGGAAGATTCTTTAAATTATCGAATAGATTACAATTCAATATCCTAAACTGTTGAAAAAGTTTTGAAAACAACATTTTTATAAAAGCGTTTTCTTGCCACTATCTTTGCTAGTAGACTGAAATGTCAGTTGACTTTTTCACTTTGTTTTAAAAAAAAAAAGCGAAAGCTCTTCGTGGCTATGATTAAATTAGCTTTTGGAAGACAGACCACGTAAACATTTATTTATAAAAACATTAAAGCACAAATGTCTCAACAAATTAACAAAAATTATCAGAAATTATCAAAGGAATTGTTCAAAGTGTTTTCCTTCGACTGCTAGACAATGTTCCAAGGGATCTTGAAAATTTCTTGAAGTGTTTTGTAAAGTTCTTACTGTAATGGAATTACAAGCTTCTGTTATTCTTGCGCTTAGTTCCTCCACAGTTTCTGGTTGATCTCTTATGAAGTCCTTAACTTGTGTTCTTAAATGCTCTCATTAGAAAAAATCGAGTGGTGTTAGATCAGGACTATCAGGAAATGTTTTGTTTAAAAACTCTCTGACGATGGCAGCACTATGGGCTGGTGCTCCATGTTGAAATATTAAGTATCAAACTTCTTGATAAATATTATTTATATTATGATCTGTGGCGATAAGGGCGGTGAGCTCAGTCAATTCGATTGTTATACATTACCTACTGTATTTTTTATAATTGTTTTTGAACAGAAGCTTCAAATAATTTTACGGGCTGTTTACTTCGAGGAATATTATGGCTATATGACCTTTTTTGTATTGAGATACATTTATAAAAAATAAAGAATAAATAAATGTGTTCTGGACCTAGCTGGGGTTACAATGTCCTAAAATCCTGGAATCGTTTTTCAATAATAAAATATCTGAGATATTAATGTATTTTGTACATAAACAAGCATCTATTTTTCACAAAATAATTTAAAAGATTGAAGGTGAACACATTTCATCTACAGAAGTTAGTCTTATTTTGAATGACTTTATCCTTCAATATAAATCTCGATTTGAAAACAAATTTCTTCCTATAATAATTATAAAAAGAATTGTCAGACTTAGAGGAATCAAATCCGGGCATAACAGAAAAGTTCATGAAAGAAGTGCAAAATTTTTACCAAACATGTTTTCAATATGTCGAAGAATGATCTGAAACAAGCATCACTTCATTGCAAGTAACTTGGAGAGTTGTTGAATCTTGTGTTGAATTTTTATCCAACGAAATGCCAGACATTAAAATAGACGAGAGCGGTCTCTTTGAAGAAATTAGAAAATTGAACATATATATTTAAATTCTGAAAAATTAACAGAACGGGAAAATCAACAAGTTGAATGTGATAAAAGATGAGTGGAAATATTCAGCCATTTTAAAAAGAGACATATTCCACGTAAAACTTTTATTTATTCTTGTTCAATTTTCGTTGTGCTGCCCTGGAACTAATGCAGCAGTTGAGAGTTTTTTCTTTTGCCAATGATTTTTGGACAAATGAGACATCGAGATTACATGTTGATACTTTAACTACAGCGCTTACGGTACAATTCAATACGAAGGATATTTCTTGTTCAGATATTTCCGTTATATTGTTAGAAGATGATGCATTGACAAAAAATATTCATTCAGTAGAAAAATACTCATTTAATTATTGCTTCCAGTAAATGAATAATTTTTATTATTAATAATAGGCATGTAAGCATAATCACACTACATAATTATTATTATACAGATTATATTAAGTAACGGTTTCTTTTATTTAAGGTTTTTTTTTCTTCAATTTATTTGTTCCTCCTTTTCATTTCAAAAAAGTTGGTCACCTAATACTAAGTGATTCCCTAAACAAAGTGGAAAAAGTCAACTGACATTTCAGCCTACTAGAAATGATTGATCCATCGGCCACAAGTAACTTTGCCTGGCCCCAAATGCCTTGATGGACCTCCCCGCAGATGTTCTTGTCTGCAACGCTAGCCACCGCCTTCCCGCGAATAATTAAATAATAATTTAAATACTTTAAATAATTTAATAATTAAATAATAATTAAATAATTTAAGTTGAGATACTGCCGCTGTAACCGACTGTAACTGTGCGTCCTATTTGGCGCTATAACTTTCTAAAAATACATGCGCTGTTTGGCGCCTTATATATATATATATATATATATATACAGGTTGTATTATATTAAGTGTTCACCATTGGTAACTTTCTTATTATTGGAGTTGCAAAGTCGGTTAAATTAGCAAAGAATTAGTGTTTTTTCCGCTGATTTCCATTATGAAACCAAAAAAACAATCGAACGTCAACTGCTCAAGATATTCACCAAAATAACATTTTTTTAAATGGAATGCCCTATCCTTTTTTGCATATTTTGAAAGAATGTTTAATTTTGAGTGAAAAAGTCTTAATGCACTATTACGATTAAATTAACTACCCAGAAGTTACAAGCAATTGAATTTTTTATTTCAATTCAATTCAAAATGTCACCGTCTTGTTCAAAAGATTTTTGGGCTCTTTTTTGAACACACCGCGCTGCTTTCAAAATTTTTCTACCATCCAATACATTAATTATTGTTAAAATTTTATTCTCCGATTCATTAACTGTTGCATATCTCTCCCTGTAAACTAAATTTTTCACATACCCCCACAGAAAAAAATCCATGGGGGTTAAATCTGGCGAACGTGGTGGCCAACGCACGGGCCCATTAGTTCCTATCCATTTATCAATGAATAATCTGTTTAACAAATTGGTTGTTCCGTGATAATTATGGGCCGGTGCTCCATCCTGTTGTAAATGGATGTATTGTCTTGAAATTAAATCCATTTCATCCAAACAGTTATGCAGGACAGTGTTCATAAATTCTACGTATCTCACTCCAGTCAAATTACCACGGTAAAAAAATGGTCCAATAATTTTTAAACCTACAATTCCACACCACACATTTAGACTGAACCGCATTTGTGGATTTATAGGGTGTACTTGCAATGGATTTTCGCGGGCCCAATAATGATTCGTTTTTCTGTTGTACATTCCAGAATTTGAGAAGTTCGATTCATCGGTCCACAGAAAATGAAACTCGCTATTGAAGTGTCGTTAGCAGTAACTTAAATACCAGTTGCAAAAAGTTAATCTTCGATTTAAATCGCCTGGAAGTAACGTTTGCACCGGGTGATAATGATAAGGAACCATCTTATGTTTCTTTAAAATCCTTTCAATGCTGTTCAAACTTAAATTTAACTCCCTTGAAATATCTCGTATTGAATTTCTAGGATATGCCTCAAAATACGCAATTACATTAATTTCGACTTGTTCAGAAATTACAAATTTTTTCTTCTCTCTTCCCTTTTGAAACACTGTTTCGTTACTCCAAAACTTTCTATACAATCTCAGAAAATACTGTTGAATTGGTTGCAATCGAAGCGGGTACTGCTGCTGGTAATAATCTCGAGTTCTCGCCGAGTTCTTGCCGCACATAAGATATGCTTCTAACATGTCACATTTTTCTAAATGTGAAAATGCCATGTCGGAAACCAAAATTGAACACAGCTGTTACTAAATCACACCAAAAGTAATAAATGTTGAATATACCACGTTAATGTTTGATGAAAATATTAACTAACACATTCATTCAATTGTTTTTGACGTTTTCATAATTACAATTTTCAATTGTTTCAGTGCCTACGTGATTTTTGTAATTAATTGAAATAAAAAATTCAATTGCTTGTAACTTCTCGGTAGTTAATTTAATCGTAATAGTGCATTAAGACTTTTTCACTCAAAATTAAACATTCTTTCAAAATATGCAAAAAAGGATAGGGCATTCCATTTAAGAAAATGTTATTTTGGTGAATATCTCGAGCAGTTGACGTTCGATTGTTTTTTTGGTTTCATAATGGAAATCAGCGGAAAAAACACTAATTCTTTGCTAATTTAACCGACTTTGCAACTCCAATAATAAGAAAGTTACCAATGGTGAACACTTAATATAATACAACCTGTATACTAGAAATGATAGTGCCAAGAAAACGCTTTTATAAAAATATTTTTTTCAAAACTTTTTCGACAGTTTAGGATATTGAATTGTAATTTCTTCGATAGTTTAAAGAATTTTCCAACTTTGTTCCAAAAATGGTTTAAATATTTTCATCAGAACAAAAGTTAACACGGGGTACAATTTTTACCATGCAATTCCCTATGGCAACAGTTAAAAAAAACGCACGGTATACAGCTGGCTGATGTGATTTTACAAAAAATTGACATTATTAAGACGGGAAATTGAAATAAATAAGCGTCTTAATTCAATTCGTTCAAACTATTCACTGATATTTATTCAATAATGATACATGTATATTACACATAATAAATTACTTTTTACAGTTTCGTAAAGTTTTTAGCAAATCAACTCTAATACCTAAATTACAGTTACAGCATATTTTTTTAAATTTTCTTCAGATCGGATAAGTTTTACAATAACACCTAAAATAGTTTCCATTTTTTTTTTGTCAACATTGAAATCAATGGTTGAAAACAAAAGCGGTGCTGGATACAAGGAACACAAAGTGCGTCTGGTTCTCCTTTTCACAAAAAACAAATCCAACACGTTTAGCGCCAAAAATAACAGGGATACGTTGTCTGAAAATTTACATAGATCGCCGCCACCCATGGAAATATGTTTGGTTTGAATTCTTCCATGGGTGGCTTCGATTTTAAAAATTTAACCGTGCGCAGGCTGCGCACCCGCGCTAATTTCGGGACCAACCGCGCCAGTTTTGCCATCCGCTTGCGTTTCCTGAACTGCTGGAACAGCCGGTCCGCTATTAACTACATTACTTGAAGAACTTTCAGGCATAAATTTCACTAGAAACAAGAGAAAGATTAAAATCGAGTCGGCGTGGCCGGTCAAGGCAGCTACTATTGTTCCGATTAGATTATTTTTTCAGGTTATGGGGCGTGTCTGATCTGTCTGTCTTTCAAATGTCGGATGTAATGAGAAAATATAGTGTAACGGCATGCAAAAATGTCGGAGTAGTGTAACATGCGTTTTCTTTTTTTCTTAATAATCACATGGTTTACCTGTTAACTCCTTGTCGGATGCGTTTCATTTACGAAAAGAAAAAGTTAATTTTAATTCGCTAAAGCCCACAAATTATTTTTATATACACAGTACAATCCTACGTTTATTTACACCGAGTTTCGGCGATTAAGCGAGCCTGATCGATTAATCGGTCGAAACTGACGCTAGGGGGCGCTAGAACTACCTCACAAGATAAATATGATACATTTTGGTGTAATTTATTATTTTTATTTTAATTTTTTTTTTGTTTAGGGGTTTCGCAGCACACTGTAAAATAGAATTTAAACCGAATTAAAAAATCGGAGACACTTTTCCATGCAATCAAAAATTCATGCCGACTATGATTTAAAAAAAAATTGTCCCAGAGTTTGAAAAATCATGCGCTTTTTTAAAAATAACATGCAATCACGTTGCTGCGTACTATAAGGGCATGCTTATACCGGGTCTTCTTTAACATTGAATAACCCTAAGTTCAATTTAAAAAAAGTCAATCAGTCAATGTATGCAACCAATCGTACTGTCACCTCAACTTAATTTAGTAGACAGATTAATTTAAAAGAAAATTTACAATAAACTTTCGAAATGTCCTCCTTCACATTCTAAGCAATACTCTAAATGATTATAAAATCCTGCATAGCATTTCTTAAATAAATAAGATTTAATTTATTACTGTTCCGACAGATAGTATCAGAATAATCTCTGACTCGTCTGAAGCTATTGTTATTTTTATATCAATTCACAATATTAAATTTTTCTTCTTTTTAATAACTAAATTCCAAACTTCAATAATCAAATTTTTTATTTCTAAATTGACATAAATGTCAAATTATTTGTATTATCAAGGATTGTTGGAATATAAACGGTGAGCCAAGTTTTGCCTCCACCTCACTTTTTGAATTTGAAAGTATTAACTGCTTCTATAAAGCGAAAAAACTCGTAATGACCCTAAAAATTAATAAAAATAAATAAAATTTCGAAGTAAGACTTATATTCAATTAAGTATGTAAAATTTAGGTACCTTCACATAATTAACAGTTTCGATTTTTGGGGTGAAGCAAAACTCGGCGCACCCGGTCGTTTTTTTGACATTAAACATACGCTGTAAATATCCCTATAATCAATCAATCAATCAGTCAATGTATGCAACTTATTTTAGGTTATGTATTATTAAATTGTAATGTCAATATGTTACAGCAGCAGAACAGACTGACTTGTTTTGTACCAATTCATAATACTAATCTTTTCTTCCTTTGAATACATGTAAAATTCCAGAAAAAATAAATTTAAATTAATTTTATTTCTAAATTGACATAAATATCAAATCATTTGTATTATCGAGGATTGTTGGAATCTTCACTACTGATTGACAATAACTTTTTTGAACATTGGGATGTTTACATTGTATGCTCAATTCTTAAAAAAAGACTCGGTATGTTCAATGTTAAAATAAAGAGGCAGTAGTTTGCAGCAACGTATGAACGTGTAAAAAGTATCTTCAATCGAAATCGGTACCTCCGTGCGGAAAGCACGAAATCCTGGCACCACTAATAATATAGATTTTATTATTGTAATAAATATACAGAGCAATCCAAATTAATTTAACAGCCGGTTTGGATCACCCGGTATAAATCTACTCATTCGATACTTTTGACAATTCTGTGCAGAATTGAAACCAAGGAATAAAAACACAAATGAAGAGGTGATTAAAATGGACCTGGGACTAATCTAGTTATGCAGAAAGACAGACAGAAAGCCATTTTAATCAAAACACCAAATATTAAAACACAAAAACACCAATTGTTAATTTTTGTTTGTTTACCGAAATTCGTAGCTTAACAATTAGCCGGATGGTTACACGAAGTTCACTATACACAGAAAAGAGACAAAAATTAATTTTGTTTGTTTTTTGTCTGGTTCGTGTCTTGGATGTTCTGTTATTTGACATATTTTGTTTTAATATTGTTTTCAAGTGGCTTGATTGTGATTGTGTCGTCATTGGATACTTACTGATGATTATGATTAAGATGATCAGTCCGATTACGCCCATTATTATCATCATCTGCGAATCAAACCGCGGTTAGCGAGGAGCGATCGACGCCGGCGCCACCTACCTTCAGATTTTGAAGCCAAAATTTCCTTTTGAGTTTTCCGGCCTGCTGTTCGAACTGTGAAGCGCCCTGTTGCAACGCGTCTAAACAAATTCGATAATTAATTTTTTGGGAAAGGGGGTAAAATCGAGGGAAAGTCCACCTGCTCTGTCGTCGAGCTCGGAAAGTTTCTGATCCCTTTCCAGCACCTTTTCGACGTTGGTTTTCATAATATCAACGACTTCGTCCACTTGCGCCTGTGTCTGCTGCAACCTCTTCTGGGCGGCGACTTGTTGCGGCGTCCTCGGGCCACCCACGATGCCGTCGTCGCCACCCGGTGCCCCCAAAGCATCGCCTGACGACCTGAAACACCCCGCGCGTCAACAATGCAGCCCTGCGTTAATCAAAAATCGAAATTCGATCGAAAAAGCGCATGCGCCCATTGAAAATCAATTTCGGACCCTCGTCTTTTATTTAAACAAATTCAACGCTAATTGAAGAAAAAAAAAACAGGAGCCGTCACTGTGGGTTTCACCCGGTTGAGTTTTCCGGCCTACTGTTTTTTTTTTTTTCTAAAAAAAAGGGCGTTGGATTCGATTCTTTTTTATTTTCTGAAAGAACGCCGGAAATGCCCCTCGAATCGTTTCAAAAAATCGCGAGATCTAGTCGGCGGCCGACGATTCGGAAAAAGCGACGAAAACGCGTGAATTAAAGCGTGCAAATCAGCGAAATCGCAGCAGGCGGTGTAAAAAGCGATCGCAGCCTACTTACATGTTATATCGCGAAAACTAAATCCAAATAATTTGGGGCGACACTTTAGCTGTAAAATGTATGCTACTGAAGTCTCGCGTATTGATATTTCTTGCGTCACACTGCCGTGTCACGCAGGCGTATTATGGCCGAAAAGGCGCATTGTCATAGGTCATGAACTTGTTTCATTAATAACGGAAGGAGGGTCGCGTATTTCCGCGATTTTGGAACCTCCGACGGCTTGTTTGTTGGTTTTGGGCCGATCCGCGGGCGAAATTCGATTTCGCCACTCTTGGTCGAAAATGCCGGGCATCGGGTTTGCCACCGCCTGTTTAAACAATCGCGCGGGAATCGGGTCTGCCGGTCGCGTTCTTGCGATTTATCAGAGGTGCGTACGTGTTCGGTGGTCGCAAGTGGTTGACGCAAAAGTGCGTTATGCGCACGGTAATTTAAAATATTCAAAAAAATTAATTTTAGTAAAATTTCCAGCTCCACTGTTATACAGTGTGTGCACGGATGGGGTTAACCACAGGGAAATTATTTTTATTTTCAACTTTACACTAAAAAGTTATTCTTTATAAAAAGTTTTGATTGCATTGGATAGTCATAAAAATTGCCAAAGTTTAATTAAAATGTGCAGGCTGTACTGAAAGTTACAAAACATGAAATTGCCCTTAAGTAAAGTGGTCTTATTTTTAATTTTTGTAAAGATTGTTATTTCAGAAAGTTGTTTCAAAAATTGAGAAAAGCTTTAATACAAAGTTTGGTCGATCGAGTGACAAAATTTATATTAACCTTGCTTAATTAAAAAAATTAAAAGTAATTCATAAAATACTTGCATACGGCTCTGAATATTCTCGGTTGTCGATGAGAAACAGTGTGTGGCAGACTGTAAATGGTTTTATAGCAGACGCTTTTAAATCGCCTTCACAAATCTAACCATAATCTTTACGAGGGTGGCATTCACGGCTCCTAACATAAATAATGCTATTATATATTAAATGATATCTGATTACGATTTATCCACTTATTATTAAAATCTAATGCTAATTTATTTGTTATTAAAATCTGCAGGGATTTTACAATCATTTAGCGCATTGTTTAGAATGTGATTATTTAAGGTGACCAACTATTTTTTATACAAAAGGAGTACAAATGGATTTTCATTGGATTAAGGTGATTGGGTTTGAATAAAAACACTGAGTCTTCTCCATTCAACTATGTTTTTTAAACAATATCAAAATGAATTAGTTCAAAAAATTATATGTATAAAGACGTTAAAACAAACACACTGCAAGTTGCATGCCATCACCTAGGCAAACCAACTCTTAAGTCAACCCTTGTTGTAATCATAATTATAAAAGTCGGTTTTCCTAGGTAAAACCATGCAAATTGCAGTGAACATTTTCATAAAGTGTGCTCAGGTCAAAATTTTGCTTTCACCTAAGCAAACCGACTCTTAAGAGTCAACCCTTCTTGTAATCATTTGAAAACAAGAAAATGGAAAACTTCATCAAACAAGAATAGAAGTGATTATTTTTCTTTGAAATATTTTTTATTTCAATCTTCATTTGGTACAAAACTATCAGTTTTAAAAAATGTATTTAGTTTAGAAGTTGAAGCCGCCGCATGAAGAGATGTTTTATATTTATTAGTATCAATGTGCTTTGTTATTGCATTTCGTCCACCAATCGCAATAGAAAATTCTCCTTTGCAGATTGTACATTTAACCATAGAATCATCATTTCCTTTATTTGCTATAATAAATAGAAACTATTTTTTTAAATGTTAAAAGTCAAAGTTAAATGCCAAGTTTTTATATTTTTAGAAGTACAAAGGAGTACAAAAGAATGGAAAGGTGTACTTTTGGAGTACTCGTTTTAAAAGGAGTACGGTTCACAAAAAAAGGAGTACAAAACTCCCTAAAGGAGTACGTTTGGTCACCTTAGATTATTATAATTTTTCTTCTAAATAAATCATTCTGTTGTTTTAACGTCTTGCCGTCACCATTCAATAACAAGTAACTTAAAATAAGTTTTTTTTGAAATTGTTGGTTGCATACATTGACTGATTGACTTTTTTTTAAATTGAATATAAAGATATATTTACATCGACTGTATATGAGTAGTTGTAAATCAGCTCCGCTGTAACCTGGGGTTGGTGCAATAGTTGCAAAAAGCGCTCCTGAAATGTGAATCGAATGAAATAACCTCGCAAAACGTTTCTCAATATATTTAGAAATATTAAAAAACAACAAAACATATACAATTCCTCCATAGCTATAACTATATTATCACAACAGCAATACTATAATAACATTAACAGTAATTCAATCTTCGATTCTTGTAAGTGTCACATTCGTGACATAGTTGGTCGAAAAATGTTTACTAGGCTCGTTTTCAGTCTAATAGTTTCCCAGAAGATTTTAAATCCGGCCAAAGCCGCAGGCTAATATATGCGCACCTGCGGAAATTTTTCAAACAACAACAAACAATTGTTTAAAAACAAGACAGAAAAAATAGTTTTGTAGGCAACTCCACAAACGCCAGTGGATTCCGTTTTTTCTGTCTTATTGTGTACATAAAAATTTTCTTAAAATGAGAGTAGTACCCTGTCTCATTGTAAACATCAACAATTAAGATAGGCGTGAAATATAAGTAGGTAGTTCATTTTAGATAAAAGACATCGATAAATATATATATATATATATATATATATATCTCATACAGAATGTACTATTTGGAAAATCATTAAGTCATAATACCATCAAAAGCAACGATTATATATAAAATTAAACTTTCATTGCTTAGAGCTGTATATAAATATTTTTGTGTAAAGAGGCGTTCAGGCTTCGCTGTTTAAATACCGGTTTTGTTATCAGGTACGGCCGTTTTGTTGGCTTCTGCCACGGTTTTGTTTGCTTGTATCTTCAACGTGTTTTCGTCTTCATCTTCCATTTTAGACCTTTCGTCAGCAGGTATCAATTGTACTAAAAAAAAAATAATGTTAACTACAGTGGCACCAAAATATGAAAAAGCAATATTATGGTATGGGGTGATACAATCAATAATCCAAGTTTTGTTTGACATTTTTATGAACACAAGTAAGGTAGGTAGCTTTTTAATCAATTAACAGATAAGAAATAGCACAACGGTTTGGTGCGGTAATTTAAATTAAAGAGGTATATTGACTATAATGATAAAGTAACCACATCCGTTGGAGTTAATTAGAAACGGAAAGGAAAAGTTGCAGTGTGTTGGTGGTTTGTGGAAGTTGACCACATACAATACCGATATCTGAAGCAAAATAGCTCAAGATCGGATTAATGCCAACCGGCACGCAAAGAATTTACTTTTCCATTGTTTAATTAACAAAATATTAATTATCAACAAACATCTTTTCA